>CM062804.1:816477486-817047486 GCA_031772625.1 Pinus tabuliformis | reverse complement strand
CGAAGTCAATAATTCACCGATCAAAATGGTCTTTCATGCAACTCCTTCGATAATGTAATGGAATTAATCCAAATGAGTGAGGACCCTTACTATGACATCTATGCATGTGAAGCAAAGGTTATACCACTAAATGAGTCAGAATCCATGACCACATCCATTAATGAAGAAGGGTGGCTGCACATTGGTTAAAAGGATATAGCCACATGATCTTTTGGGCTGGTGCTTCAACCAGGGTCATAGTATATACAAATAATATGAAGTCATGTAAAGGGTCGAGTAAAGGCTAGTCTACAGAATGAGATATAAGGATGGTTTCAGAAAGATAAAGTCATGCATGAGAGTTTTCCAGGGTTTCTGATGGTGCGAAGTACAAAATAAGAGACTAAAGTATGACAAGTGAAATGTAGCCATGGTTTCTCATTCATACACAAAGAGACAAACCTACAGATAAAAAAATATGATAGAAAGGTAGTGATCCAAAGTAAATAACATGACAAAAACAAGCACTGTATAGTAGAGAATATGATAGAGGGATAGTCCAAGAGAGAATGAAACAAATATTAGTGTTATGACTAGTCTACTCTGATAACCTTGGTGAGCATGGGATAGAGAAATAACTCTGAAACTTCATTGCAAAAAATCATCCAAGGAAATCATTCATAGAATCCATCAAACAAACCATTGTATATGAACTAGTGCAATGAAAATGAATCAATGCATAGAACTTCAAAGTTCAACCATAATTCACATAACTCAAGCTTCAATACATAAATCCATGCACATATAATAAAACTCAATATTCAACACATGACCATGCCATCAATGGAATTCAAAATTTGTACAATTGGAATGCTTTGAAAATGGATGTCAATACCCATGCTCGGGTCAAATATTCATATTGAAATTAAATAGAGTTACCAATGAACCATCCATTGTAAGAGTTAGTCATGACTTGAAGAGGATGTTGCTGCTATGTGTTCCTCAGATGGTAGGTGTACCTCTTCATTGACTGTGAATTTTTTTGGTAGAGTGTCAGGCATATTCCAATCCAAGTGAGTCGAAAACAAGTAAATGGTAACACAAGAAACAATCTTAGACAGAGATGGGAGGGAGCGAGTCACTCAATTTTTGAAGTATGTAGAGGACATGCAGGATTTCAATGTCATTGCATGGAATAATGCATAGAGTGCAAGACTAGAAAATGTTGCAGGATCACCAGAATGGTATCAGTCCAGGAAGGGAGGAATAACAATGGAACTTGCAACAAAACCAGTGGCTCAAATTGGAGCAGGGCTAGAATTCACCCACTCTGATACTATGTTAAGCACACAAGAATAATGGAAAAAAATTATAAAATCTTTGAATTAATTACTATTCATAATGATGTACATCTATACAATTCTAGTGACCCTTGGTTTCATATTCCAAGTGGTCTCTTAGATTCCCTTTAACTGTTCAACTTCCCCACCATAACCCTTAGCAAATTATGGTTCCAACACTCTTCAACTTTCTTATTTCTTGAATCTCCTTCATATCCTAAACAAATTTTGATGAGAGGGGATCCCAAGATACTTAATCTCATCCTGCTTATTGGATAATTCAATAAAATGTATATTTTGGTACAATTGACCCATGACATTTTCCAATTATTTTTGCAGGGATAAATTTTTTTGTTGTAATAGGGTATCTCCAACATTGTTTTTTTAATCCATATTTACTTTTACAAGAATAAGTGATTAACCTTCTAAGCCATCTTTTTCAATGTTAATTTTTGCAAGAATCTCCCTGTGGTTTTTATTTTTCTTTCTAACTCTTTAGATTTCCTCTAGAGCATTAATCAACTCACCTTCTAGTTCTACTTCTACTTCATTTTTATCAAATTCATTTTTCTCTTCATCTAAATTATGGAGGGCTATAAGCATAGAATCCTTCATTGCTTTCACTATTTCTTCGTTTATTCTCCACCAAAGGATTCATCATCTTTTTATTCTAAGAAAGGGCTATATTCCTAAGTATATAAATGCCTCCTCCTGTTTTTCCCCCTATTTTTTTTTCCCTTTGCTTGTTCTTCTCTTCAAGATCTCTTTCATGCTTTTCCTTTTTGTAGCACAATTTTGATTTATAATGGCCTACTTCTCCATAGTTAAAATAATTGAAAGGAAACTTACCTTTTTATTTTCTAGAATGTTTATTTAACCTTTCGATGAATCATCAAATTCATAGCTACAATATTCATATTAATCATTTCCCTTATTATCCATTGTGAATGCAACCTCCCTTGATATAGATTTACCTTTGGAATTTCTCATCACATAGGCTAACAACGTTCTATGTAATTAATCTAATGTTAATTTTTTGAGTTGTTTCATCTCTTCTATAGTTGATAGCTTAACATCAAATATGGTTAGTAGTGATCTTAGTACCTTTTGAAATATAAAAGAATCCTCCATTGTCTCTATTGGGAACGGGATCCCCCAAGGACAGTTTTGGGGCTAAAAGCCCATGTTTTGGGTGAAATTTTGTAATAAAAGTGTAAAGTCTCCAAATTATGTGGTTGCGGAGTGTGAAGATGTCATGAGTCATAAAGGGTTGTCTGCCCTTATTTTGTAAAGTGTAAATTCGACTGTGAAGGTCTACCCATGGTCTACAGACCATGATATTGTATAAAAAGAGGTAAGTAAGTAAGTTCTAAGAAGTAATAAGTTTTGGGGAGGAGTAAGAAGTCTTGAGCAGATAAGGAGAGAAGTCTAAGTTTTGGGTCTTAGTGTAGGTAGAGGCTCTGTAACTGTGTGCGCAGAGGCCTAGGGTGGAATTCTGCAACTGAGTGTGTGGACCCCTGCAGCCATGTGCGTAGGGTGGATAAAGTCTATAATCATCTTAAGATATCAATAAAGAGAAGTATTATACAAATTTTGTGTCTTTGTTTTCTATTAATGCATCTTGTCCTATTGTGTATGAATTTCATGTATAATGCTTATGTGGTGCGCGAATGTATGTAATTACGTTGGTTAATTGAACGCAAGTAAGTATCTCTGTTTATGTGGTGCTAACTGTGATTGTTTAATAAGATAAGTACGACACTTACGCTAGTTTGGGAATCTGCATGATATGCTGCCTTAGCAGTGTGAAAGTACCTGAACCCCAGGTTAGGGTTGCGCGAAGGCCAATCGTACCCCTTTGTGGAGGTACAAAAGGACGAAATAAAGGGCTAGATTGACAGAGCCCTAGAACTTAACGACCTGTGCGAGAGCAAGAATAAAAGCAATAAAATGACATCACGACCATCTCAGGGTGCAAAAACTTGGTTCCAGCATCCTTTTATACCGCTTCAGGTGATACTTTAGTTCACACTTCACAGGCTGATGTCAAAAGGGCCAACAATGTAGGGATTTATTTGGCTAACTAACGTTGAACCTGGGTCAGGCCCCATGTAGCCAACAAATGGTTTCCTTGTTGGGACCAGAATCTGCATAAGAGATGTGTGATGTTGTATCACTAGAGTCCATCTAAGAAAGAGATTAGAGACTCGTTGGATAGGAAGATCCATGAATTCGCGATGCAGGAGAACAAAAATCTGCGACTGACAAAGGAACAATTGCTGGACACGTACCTATAAATAAAGATCCACGAGATCTTTTTTTGTTCCTTTCCAGTTGAGCTATATGAGTGGACCACGAAGCTAGCAGATAGCCAAGGAAGATGGAGACTTGATGGTCCTATTGTGTGGACCCTGAACTTAGTATGGAGATTGGAAGCATCTGAGGATAAGATCGCCCGTGTTATCGATCATTGGCTCGATCGTATCATAGGAGGATTTGTGATTGAATTCGAATTTGATACGTCAGTCAGCTACAATGAGGCAGAGCAATGCTTTTTGAAAGGTCCGCGAGGTAAGTACTTGAAGTCTTTAAATACCTAGATTAAGATGTTATTGTCCAAAAAACGAGTTATGCAGCTAGCTTGATGTTCGGAGCTATGTGAAACAGAAAGACTTACATGAACGAAGGATGAAAGGGTCCTGAATATATTCCATTAATTTCACCTCCAAGAGGTGACGAAGAGGGAGTAGTGAAGGCTTCTCCGTGAAGTGCTATTCAGTTAATAAGACAAGGATTCCTGCGACTGCCACCTCCACCCACACCATCTCCAGCTTCACCACCATCACCTATGCCTTCACCCATACCACCTCCACCTCCACCAAAGTTCAGCATGGAAAATTAAATGAAGCTTCCTTTGTTTAAAGGCTTGGGAAATGAGGACCTAGACCAGTTCTGGTTTGTCGTGAAAGTTGTATGGGAAGCTCAGGGCATTATAGATCATCACATAAAGAAGGCAACACTGGTTAGTGCTCTGCAGGCGCTAAACTGGTACATTAAATACTCTAATGATAACCCAAACGATGGAGTGGTGGACATCCAGACCATGTTAAATAAAGAATTCAGTAGGCCTAAATCCGAGGCACAGTCGATTGTGGGGTTCAAGGAAATCGTGATGAAACTAGGCAAGACACCTTGGGAATTAGATAAGAGATTGAAGTGTAAAATACGTGAACCTAATATGAAGAACTTAACAGATGGATAGCACCATGAATGGTTCATGGCTTTGCTCCTGCCACACCTAAGTGTTACGCTGTCACAACAGAAGATAACAACTCAGGTGGAGGCACTATAGATTGCAATGGGACTGCATGAAACACCTCTGTAGGATCTGAACCTGGGGGTTCAGTAGATCCATGCGGAGTTACAAAATCTTTGCATTGAAATGCAAAGCTTGAAGCAGGACAGGAGAGTTCGACCAGAGGTGCATGAAGAGGTATTGTGCCTGAAATGCAAGGGTCATGGGCATGCCAAAGACCATTGCCCAGTCTTTGTGAACTACGTTGCAGGAGGGGGACCAATGCCTTTGAGGCTGGTTGCCCAAGTAGGACTGAAGCGCGAGGCCTACATTATGGTGGGCTATATGTCAGGTAGCAGGAAAACATACGATGGATAACTTTCATTTGCTACAGAAGTTTTTACAAACATCGCAACAATTGTTCTGCAACTTCTGTAGGTCAGTAGGGCACGACAAGCGCAATTGCAGAAGTTATCAATTGATGATGGATAGAACACCTGCCTATAGGCTTCATGCAAAAATGTCGACCCCTAACCAAAATGCAAGGATGATGTGAATAGGCTTTTAGGGGTGCGAATGACGTCGAGGTGGAGGAGGACCTGGAAGAGGTTGGGGATAGCTAATCTACTACAATTGCGGAGGACCAAGATACTATTCCTACGATTGCACTAACCCAACGTCACTATCGTGCAAATATTGCACCCTATTTGATCATGAAACGAAGGATTGTCCTACGCTGATAACAAGGATACACGACAAAGTGGCCATACCACCTCAGCCAACTCAAAACCTATAAATGATGAGGTCTGAGCCTCGCGAAGATGATCTGAATGTAAATATAGTGCTCCGAAGTGGAGTTGCAATAGGGGATGATAAGGGGAAACAACCTAAAGACAACACATGTGTTTACAAAGCTCCAACGAAGGAAGCTGAATTTGATTTCAAGCGCGCGTGTGAAATGTTCATGGAAGAAAAGAAGAGCTTCCCTGAGGCCTCCACCTTAGGAAGAAAGGATAAGCCTGATCAAGAAATGGACCCTTCTATGCTTACAACTTTTCTAGAGACCTGTATGAAGTTGTTGTGTGATAGCAAGGCTATGAAGGGGTTACAGGAGCTTATAAATAGATGCACCGGAAACACTCCAGGTGAACTACACGTGGTATGAAATATTGGTAAGAATAACACAAGGACAGGACGAGAGATGAGACTAACCGCGCAGATAGGGGAGTACGAAATGGATCAGGGTATTTTGGATTTGGGGTCAAACGTGAACGTCCTACCAAAGCAGACTTGGGAACGAATGGGAAGACCTGTGCTGCAGTGGTCTCCGATTCAGTTAAGGATGGAAAACCAACAAAAGATCATCCCCATGGGGTGGCTGCAAGGGGTGACTATAGATATTGAAGGCACGAGCACATTGGCTCACTTTGAAGTAATAGAAATTGTGGATGATAGAAACCCCTACCCTGCGCTCTTGGGCATTGATTGGGCTACTGATATGAATGGGGTAATCAAACTAAAGAAGAAAAAGATGATATTTGAAAAGAAATTGCTCCACGTAATAGTACCCCTAGATCCTGTTGAAGGATCACGGTATACTGAACCAGTCCGCGATTATGAGAGTGACGATGATTTGGACTGCATATATAAGATAATAGCGTGAGACCAAGATTGGGTGAATCCAACAGTGGATGGATGAATTATGTGGGATCGTGAGAGTTCCTTCACCTCAGAATCTGATGAAGAATTAGAGTGCTTGCAGAATCGTTTACATGAAATAACCATGCTAAGTTGTAACATGATGACCCAATCACTGCGTTGTCTGTCATCAGAGGTAAGAAATCTGCTCACTTATGATGGCCTGAATGATGTAGACATATTTTTGGATGCATTCGAACGAGAGGTACCATAGAAGCAGTGCTTCGAGGCATTGGACTAGGCACTGCACGCTACACCCGCAAGGTGGTGGGGTACAGACTAGGGTAGCTTTGATGATTGGCACGAGTGTAGAAAGATGATGATAACATGCTTTGGGAAGCCAAAGGTACAAATGAAAGACAAATATGATAGGAAGGATGATCCGTGCATGCACTTGGCCAAATGGGTTGAGGCTTCTGGAGCGAAGCCCCAACCTGAATGGATTCACTTGTTCTGTAACACTTTGGATGTCATCTCGATGAACTCGTACTTAGAAATAGAGCTCCGACATGGTACAAGTGAATGGGATATTCTGTGCAAAGGACGGATAATGAAATTTAGCTTTGAAGATGGGTCAAACTATATTGATGAAGTGCTGCAATAAGTGGAAGAAGCAATCTTTAGGATACTATAGGATCCTTTGGAATTGATTCAACCCGATTGGACTACTCAGCTGGGCGATGCATTGGAATGCTATAATGTCACCAATAAAGAAGAAGATGAGGATCTGTGAAATATTAACATCCATAAAACGGAAGGTCACTGCGAGGTTGAAGGACCGCAAATTGAGAATCTAGATATAATTGCACCACTGAAAACAAAATAGGTGAATTTTGGTACCGAGGCTGAGCTTAAATTTTTGAATATTGGAGATTACTGGGATGACGCAATGGTGGATAAAGTCGCTGAATTTCTCCGCGAATAATAGGATTTGTTCCCTACCAAGTTTATGGATCTAAAAGGGATAATAGGAGACTTGGGTGTTATGAAGATCACATTGAAGCTCGATGCAAAGCTGGTTAAGCAAAGACGTTACCATCTCAATCCGAAGTATAAGGAGAAGGTCCACTTAGAGCTAGATAAGATGCTCGCGGTAGGCATCATTGATCCTATAGAAGAATCTAATTGGGTAAGTCCAATGGTGGTACAAGAAAAGAAGTAGAAGGATGAAATAAGGATATGTGTAGATCTCAGAAGGTTCATTGACACCTGTGTACATGATCCTTTCCTGACCCCGTTCACTGATGAAGTGTTGGATAATGTGGGTGGCCAGGAAGCATATTCCTTTAATGATGGGTTCTCTGGGTACCATCAGATCAAAATTGCACTAGAGGATATGAGCAAGATAACCTTCGTGAATGAGTGGGGATGTTTTCAATACACTATAATGCCTTTCAGATTGAAGAATGCACCTGTGATTTTTCCACGCGTAGTCATTGCTACATTCAAGGAATTTATTCATAAGTTCTTGGAAGTGTACTTTGATGTCTAGACTGTGTTTGGGTTGGTGAAACTCCATGTGGAAAGTTTGTGCCTGATGCTGGATACCTGTCAAAGATACCAGATGACGCTCAATCTGAATAAATTCCTGTTTTGTGTTCCTTTTGGGACCCTACTGGGTCATGTGGTTTTTAGATAGGGACTAATGGTAGATCCTATGAAGATCACAATGATACTTAACTTAGAAGCACCAAGGAATGTGAAACAGTTCCGCACTACCCTAGGGCATACTAGATATTACAGAAAGTTTATCATGGGCTATGCCAAGATCACTGTGCCTATGCAAAAGTTTTTGAAAAAGGATGTCACATTCTGCTGGGATGAGGACTGTAAGAAAAGATTGGATGTATTGAAGGAAAGGATGGTCACCACACTGATTTTAGTCTTCCCATATTAGAAGATGGAGTTTCATGTACATGTTGACGTGTCATGTATAGCACTGGGAGGAGTATTGACATAGGCTACCAAAGGAGACTTGGACCATCCTATAGCGTTCGCAAGCAGAAGGTTATCCAAGGCAGAGAATAAATATTCCACCACAGAGCCCGAAGGGTTAGCCATGGTATATGCGCTCCAGAAGTTTAAACACTATTTGTTGGGTGGACATTTCAAGATGTATATAGATAATTCTGCATTGAAATACCTGATCAATAAGCCTGTGCTGGGGGGGAGAATCTGTAGGTGGTTGTTATTTTTCCAGGAGTATGATTTTGAAGTTATTGTGAAACCTGGATGACTAAACGTGGGACCAGACCATCTGTCGCGCATCAAAACAGGGGAAGAGCCAACTAACTTGGAGAGGGATTGCCTTATGCACAACTATTTGCACTGTGCATCACAGATGGTAATTTTGAAGATATAATACACTTGCTAACAACAGGAACTACCGCAAAAGGATACACCATCCTGCAGAAGAAGAAGTTAGTGGTGCGTGCAGTAGACGTTTCTGTCATTTTCGGGCATCTGTACAAAATGGGGTCTGATGAGATATTGCGATGATATGTACCAGAGTTAGAAAGGAGCAGTATCCTCATAGATGCTCATGGGGGTGCTGCAGGAGGAAATTATGTAGGGAGAACGACTACGCAGAAGATTCTACGCGCAGGGTTGTGGTGGCCAACCCTCCATCAGGAATCAAAATCTTACTGCAAAGTGTGTGATATGTGTCAAAGGACTAGTAGGCCATCACGGAGGTATGAGCTGCCTCTAAATCCACAGATGACATTACAACCCTTTGACAAATGGGTGATAGACTTTTTGGGACCCATTTAGCGCCAAGGAAAGAAGACAGAGCGAGGTACATTATCATCACAACAGAATATTTGACTCGATGGGCGGAGGCACAACCTGTAAAGGATCATATAGGCATGATTGCTGCAAAGTTCCTCTTTCAGTATATACTGACGTGATTCGGGTGTCCAAATATTTTGATGAGTGATCGTGGTACGTACTTTCGGAATGAGACGATCAGCATGCTGACGAAGGAATTTCAAGTATATCACTAGATGAGCACACCTTATCACCCGCAGGCTAACAGGATGGTGGAAGCATTCAATAAAGTGCTAGAAAATGCACTGACCAAGGTTTCCAAAGCTCGGCAAAGTGATTGGGACCTACACATACCCATAGTACTATGGGCCTATCGGACAACATGCAAGAAGTTGACTGGACAAACACCCTTTAGGCTTCTATATGGTGTTGAAGCAGTGATTCCCATGGAATACATCGTGCTTGGTCTATGCATAGCGGCACTCATGGGTATGATGGATCGCGGAGCCCTGGAGGAGAGGCTCGTGTAACTGGCTGAGTTTGAGGAAGAGAGATTTCTAGCTGGATTTCACCTACAGGTCCAGAAGCAGCACGAAAAGGCATGGCATGATTAGCACATTAAGTTGTGCACCTTTAGGGTAAGTGACCCAGTTTTGTTATATGACAATATGTTTGATAAATTTCCAGGGAAATTCAAAATGCACTGGTTAGGGCCCTATGTCATTAAGGAGATTACCGAAACAGGAGTGGTTTAGTTGGTTAACTTGAGTGGAGATCCCTTCCCAGAAAAGGTGAATGGCAGTCGATTGAAACCATACACTGGTGGTTCAACCACGTGACTATATGAAGGTAGCAAAGTCTTAGCGCTCCAGGCAGCTGAAAGGAGGCGCAGGACTATAAACTACACTGCTCGGGTTGGGGAGATGCGTGATTGGAGGATTGTGAGAAGCAGGGAAGTGTTAGAGGGTTCACAACAACATGAAGGGAGTTGTGCTACCCAAGAATAAATCACACAGCTTGGCTGGAAAGTGACTGTTAAAGTCACTTTTCATGATTTGATGGTAGAAATGCGGCCAAATGGAGCGGGCGAAGGACATTTAAGATGGAATTTATGGGTTAAATCCTTGAAAGTTTTCTGCCAATCTGGAATTTATGAACTAACTGTGGGGGGAATGGTTAGATTTGAATTCAAAATGCCCTATAAATTACAGGTGGCTACCCAATGAAAATCACTTGGCATTTTGAGAAACAAGTTGTTGAGCTCTCAAGTGCACATGAATCGAGAAATCTTCGAGGCTCTGATAGCGAGTCCAGTGATTGTGAAGTTACTGGAGACGTTGCGAGCACTATTGGAAAGGATTATGGTGACACATGCAATAGCTATAGATACCAAAGAAGTGACAACAGAGGAGTCGATGTTGTAAATTGTGATGGAGGCCGAAGAAGCTGCTCCAGAGGTTGCCGAAGTATTAGCGAAAGTCCCTAAATCACCAAGAATGCTGAGACCAAAGCCCACCCCAACCAAGGAGAGTGCAAACGATAAGAAGGGGAAGTAGCCTGCAATACCGGTGTACGCATCACCAAGAAGAAACCCACCGAAGGACAGGCCCACCACACAGGAGAAGGGCAAAGCCTTCAATCTGGAGCCAGAGGAGGAAGAAATCAAATACTTCCTGATGGATGATAAAGATGTGGGAATAGATGTGGAGGATGTTGAAGTGCATGGTGCTGACCCTATCACTCAGTTGCTTGAATATGTCCCTCCATGCAAGGGCAAGGCCAAGGTACCGAAAGATATCAACGGGGGCAAGGTCCCCTTACAAACCCCTCTGGTGTTGGATGAGATTGTTTTTTAAGCATCGTGCTTGGTGTAGGTTCCTCTATTAAAACCTGAATACTGGGATTTGGCTGACCATGAGAAGTTCCCACACTTGGTGTTTGAACAACTGATGTGCCGCATTATTGATACAACCACAAAAATGACCGCATTGGAGCCATGGCAGTGGATCAGAGGAGTAGACAAGGCATGTCTGCTCAACATGCTATGGGTGTCGCAATACAACCACACCCCGATTACAATCTTGGTCATCAAGCAGCTACTATGCTTGGTGCATGATGGGTGTCTGTGGCTAGAGGATCTAATACCCATCACTAACAGGTAGATCACAAGATCACGTGGTTTCCGTGCACAGGAGAAAATCAGGCCATGATATTTGGCAGAAAAGGTGGTGAAAAGGCCCTCGCAGAGGCCATGAAAGAAAAGTTTAAGATGGTGAAGAAGTTGTGCGGATATGCCACATCTAGCATCTGTGACCCTACTATAATTGTGGCTACGCAGAATTTAGCAGGGAAGATGATGAGGAAGTGTTGCACCGATGCGGTGTTAACACCTATCGTTGTGCTAGCATCCAAGTGCGTTGAACGAGTTCAGTTCAATTGGGCAGAATATCTCCACAATGAGTTCCTTGTGAACTATCGTGAGGCATAGAGGTCAGCAAGATGTTCCACTATGCATGGCTCTTGCTTTCTATTGTGCTGGTAGCATGAGAGCTTCTAGAGGACATCCAATTCCCTTTGGTCGCACTAGACCTACCAGAAGTAGCGAAGTACGCTTCGTTGTGGGTGACCAAGGATGAACAGAGCATCAAGGATAGAAATATCTTATGGATCTTGATGGAGATGAACATCTGCATGGCCATCAATCACAAGCCACAATTGTCGCCTATGGTGTTTTCCAACCTGCAGGGTTATGCAGAGTTTAAATCAGATTTTCACAATGTGTCCATCAGGGCATGGAAGGATCCTGCGTAGGCATGGTATGCCTTACCTTACCTGGCAACAGATGACACCATTGATGCAGTACTTGATTGCTGGCCATCAGAATGGCGCAGTACAACAGACTTGGCGGTGGGAGGGAGCAAGTCTGTCGTGTGACGCAAGAAGGAGGAGGCTAAGCTCAAGATGATGTAGCTGATTGAAAATAGAAAGAAGGAGACCACTGACAAGGCCCAGGTGAAGCACGATGCCGCTCAGAAGATGGAGAAGCAAATAAGTGGAATAGAGCGGGGCTTTGACAAAGGCGCGAGGTCGCCTTCACTCGAGACAAAAGAAGAAACTGACGAGCAGACAGAGCAGCACTGTGCAGACTCACATGTGATGTCCACCTGCATCAAGCATCTAAGGGAGTAGGAGAAAGTAGCGTCCAAGAAGAAATCCAAGGCCACTAAGACATCACTGGACCCAATCACGCTCACAGAAGGTGACTTGCACGATATTGGAGATAGAGTGTGAGATGTCACCACAAAGGCCCTACAATAGTTTGAGAAGTAAAAACAAATAGTATTGGGGGCTATCTAGATAGGCTCGTGGGAGCTGCAGACCCATGCGCTGTAGGCTGGCATAGTGTCCACCGGCCTTGCTATTGATGCTTTAGAAACTATTGCGATAATGCGCACCAAGGCCTCCAACGCGATAGTGCTTTTAGATGGAGCACTGACCATGAAGAATGAATCTGGAAGGCCCACTGTCAGTGCCCTCAAGATAGTAGGGTTGAATCTAGTAGCGGTCCTTAGGGAGGTGCTCCACCTATTGTGGGATGTAGTGATTGTGGATTTAAGGCCCCATGAGTGCTGCGCCCTACAAGTGATAAGTGAGCAATGCATTAACAATGAGAAGATGGCACTACAATGAGACTATTACATCGCCGCCATGACCGAGGAAGTTGACCAAAACAACTGTATACTTCAGGTCATGTTGGACGCATGCCAAATGGTCCCATACTTGGCAATTCCTGAGAAAGAACCAATCGAGGTGTGTGTCCACAAGCTAGCTACAAGGGTGCGTGATGCTAGTACAAAAATGACGAGGGTTCAGTTGGAGTTGAACCTACAGATCATCGAGTTATAGTTGAAGGCCCAGCCTTCAACTTCGCTATAAGTAAAGAAGCAGTGTGAAACCGCTGTCACAGATGCAATAGCGGTGGTTGACAGTGTAGTAGGAGACTGCACACAACTTTTTGAGTAGTCGTTCGAGGTCCTGACAAGCATGTAGGAGGACCCTAATGTCCATCGACTGGAAACAGAAGCGTGCGAACTACAACAATGCTATGATGAGGTCAAAGGCATAGCGTGAACCGTTGCACTCACACAGAGATTGGTGAAGCTACAGGAGGCCAAGAAGCTAAAAGAATAGGTGGATGCAGCGGTGCACAAGGAAGCAGTGTTGAAGGCATGACTGAAGCCCTTGCTGGATGAGGCTTACATGACACAACCTATATTTAAGGAAATCTTTTGACTCTACAAGCAACTCAGCAAAAGCTTCAGGCCGATAGTTCAAGAGCAGTGGCTGAACAGATGGTTGAAGACGTGAAACAGGCGGCCTCACAGTGCACTGTCGAGGTTGCGGTCATACAAATCGAGCTGGGATGTCTTCGTGCCTACATAGTGACTCGAGGGTGAGTCACAATTTTTGTGTTGGGGGCCTGTTGGGAAAGAGATCTCCCAAGGACATTTCTAGGGCTAAAAGCCCATGTTTTGGGTCAAATTTTGTAATAAAAGTGTAAAATCTCTGCATTTTGTGGTCGCAGAGCACGAAGATGTCATGAGTCATAAAGGGTTGTCCACCCTTATTCTGTAAAGTGTAAATTCAGCTTTAAATATCTACCCATGGTTTGTGGACCATGGGATTGTATAAAAAGAACTAAGTAAGCTCTAAGAAGTAATAAGTTTTGGGGGAAAGTAAGAAGTCTTGAGCAGATAAGGAGAGAAGTTTAAGTTTCGGGTTTACTGTAGGTAGAGGCTTTGCAGCTGAGTCCACAGAGGCCTAGGGTGGAAGTCTACAGCTGAGTGTGCAGACCCCTATAGCTGTGTGCGTAGGGTGGATATAGTCTATAATAATATGAAGATATCAATAAAGAGAAGTATTCTACAAATTTTGTGTGTTTGTTTTCTATTAATGCATCTTGTCCCATTGTGTATGAATTTCATTTATAATGTTGATGTGGTGCGCGAATGTATGTAATTAAGTTGGTTAATTGAACGCAAGTAAGGACATATATTTACATGGCGCTAACTGTGATTGTTTAATAAGATAAGTAAGACACTTAAGCTAGTTTGGGAATCTACACAATACACTACCCTAGCAGTGTGAGAGTACCTGAACCATAGTTTAGGACTATGCAAAGGCCAATCATACGCCTTCGCGAAGGTACTAAAGGGTGGAATAAAGGTCTAGACTTACATAGCCTTAGAACTTAACGACCTATGTGAGAGAAGGAATAGAAGGAATAAAACAACATCATGACCATCTTAGGGTGCAGAAACTTGGTTCTAGCATCCCCCCATACTGCTTCAGGTGAGACTTCAGTCTGCACTCCATGGGTTGATGCCGAAAGGGCCAGTGGTGTAGGGATTTGTTTGGCTAACTAACACTACACCTGGGTCAGGCCCCACACAACCAACAATTTCTTTAAGTATTTTTATTGTATTGATTATCTCGTCTACTCTAAGGAAAATCTTGGATATGTCTTCATCCCCTTCATCCTTAATGCTTCAAAGTACATTTTGAAGCCATAGATGTTTTCTTTATTCACCTTCATCCTAGACATATGCACCTAAAGACATCAAGCAGGTTCACATGAAAACCTTCCTTAACGAATAATTTGTTCTAGTAAATAATGGGGATTTTCTGCTAGAACTTCCCGGTTTGTTATCCATTTTGTAGATCTACCATCTAGTTGTTAGATTATTGGTGAAGGAACCCACACTTACACCAATTTTTAATATCTGGGATAATACCAAGAGGGGGGGGGGGGGAATTAGTATTATGTACTTTTTAATAAAATATTTAATGCTATTTAAAGCATAATCACGAATAGCACCACAATACCATTAGTAAAAAAAATACATACACAGGATACACATATGTTCACATGGAAACCCATAAAGGGAGAGAGCCAAAAATCTTCTTTTTGTTCTTAATGCAAGCTTCAATATGATATTAAATCACATTTACTAACACCAACCAAAAAGAAGCACAAAATCCCTAATTTTCATGTACCCACTTAGAGGAGGCATCAACCCCCTAAATCTACATAAGCACCAACTTGCTAAAATCATTGATTTTAGTTGTTTATAGGAACCAACCTGTTGATCCTTATAGGCAAAAAATTGAAAGAGGCCCCAACCCCTAATCTACAATCATCCAATGAAATAACCTTTCGGATCCCACTTCCATGAATTTTCAATCTTAGATCTATATTTATTTTGCTGAAACATTGCTGGTACTATTTTTCAAATCACCGATTTGGCTCTCAATGCATTGCATTCATGTTTTTCATCTAATTCTCTGAATTCATTAAATTACTTCAAAAAATATGGGTTTATGATATGTTCGTTAATGATTTTATTTTCTGCAAGTTTACTACTAAGTATTTAGATCCATGATCCATTCTTCTACAAATAACTATTATTTCTTATATCCATTGATCAATTAAATTTCCTTGAAAATATTCTTTTCTAGTCATTATTTGTTGGAGTTTATCTTATGCAACATAAATCATATGCTTTAGGTCTACAAATTTTGATCTCATCACCATTTCGTAATTAAATTACTTCAAAAAATATGGGTTTATGATATGTTCGTTAATGCTTTTATTTTCTGCAAGTTGACTACTAAGTGTTTAGATCCATGATCCATTCATCTACAAATAACTATTATTTCTTATATCCATTAATAAATTAAATTTCCTTGAGAATATTCCTTTATAGCCATTATTTGTTTGATTTTATTTTATGCAACATAAATCATATGCTTTAGGTCTACAAATTTCGATCTCATCACCATTTCATAACTGCATGATAGCTTCATTTTATTCTATTTGAAATTAACTCTATCTTCTACACTTTTATTTGTTGTTCTTGATCTGTCTTCATACCTTATTTTCCATCTAATTACGTTATTTTCTCCTTATTGTCATCAAAATACATAGAAAATATTATTGAATGCAACAACCACCTTTTAAACTCAAAATTCCCTCAATGTTCACGATGACAACTTTTCGTTATATAACCAATATTGATTTCTTGTTAATTGCCATATTTGTTTCTCCCATCTTTGTTAATAATCATTTATTTTAAAGCCATTAAATCCTAAATGCTTGGAACTATTCCTTAAATTACTTTCCTTATATGAGGCTTAACTTAAGGACTTAACCTCTTTGAATTCCACATGGCGTAAGTATATTTCAACATGTTATTTTCTATCACTAACTTCCACGTGTAAAACCACATTATCTTTATGAAACTATCACATATCATGACTTGAAATTGCTAAGTAATTGTTTAAACCGAATTAATACTACATGATGCCATGTGATTTGTCCTTTCACCATTGGAATTCCATATCGAACAAATTTTACCCATTAAACATTGAGCATGGAAAATGCTTGATGTGGATCTAATCTATGTGATCAAATCATTTGCAGTCATTAGATCACATCATGTGAAATTTTACATGTTAACCTTTGTGATTATTGAAATTCAATATCAAATTTGGACCATTAAGCTGAATTATGTTTCACCATTAGATATTGTTGGGTTCTAGAGTACTCCTTAAATTTTATGCATCTTGGTGTTTGATATCAAATATGGACCATTAATGAAAACAATATTAGTCGTCAAATTCCAATGTGTGTTGCACTAAGAAATTACCTTCCTTTATGTCAAATTTCGATATTAAACCTAAGCCATCAATATAAACCCTTGTCTACCAAAATATCATGTCGTGCTAAGGGATGTACATTACTCCTTATGCATGTTGGTGTCCAACATTACTCATGAGTCATCAGATTGAAGTGATGTTCACTATTGGATGTCATCGTGTGACTATTTACACAATAACCTTTGCACATCTCATGCACTCAATGTACATCAGGACCATCGATCTTCGCTTTGGTTGTGTCTCTTTGGCCATTGATTTTCATTCTACATTAACTTGACTAATGGATTTTTTATCACAATATGGTTAGCTTGTTAGTCACTGAAACAAAATATCTACACTAATTTTATTTCTTTAGCGATCTAATGAGAAGTTAATAATCCACAGATATACTACACCATTCATTTCAATCAACTAATGTCTACTACATGTATAAGTAATCATAAATTTCAAATTTTTCTTTAATCTGTGGCAGCTAACTCAAATTCCATATATCATTGGAAAGATCTTGAATAATACTACCCAATTGAAGATGTAGCTTCCTCATTTTGGATGAGAAGCAAGAAAAGAAATTCTTGCAAATATATTACCTATGTCATTGACCACTACTATTTAGTAATTCACGTTAATACGTCAATGCTAACATGCTAGCCGAGCTTCTCATGAGCTTGACACAACTATTGTTCAAAAAATTATTCCAACAACATCCTCATGAACTTGATATGGCTTGTCATCAATGACTTAACTAACATCAAAGACAACCATTCTTCAACATGTTTTAGGAATGAATTATTGCCTCATTCTAATTTCATAATATCCCATTTAGATATCCAACTCATTAAACAAAATTGTTCCATGAAATTCATCGAATATTTCATCATTGAAAAAAGTAGGAAACTTATCCTTGATGTTTGTTTAGTTGATTTATGTATAATTTTTATACTTATGCCATGATCCATCATTTTTCTTAAATGTTCATTATTTATGAAGAGAAAGTAGTTTGTCAAATTTGAATGATGTTTCTATTCAACCACATGCGCAATCTCGCTCATAAATGCATATGGATTTTTGGAATGCCTAATATTGGGTGGTACAATTGTAAGTTGTAGATGAATATAGCATGGTAAATATATTGAGCAAGTGAAAGACCTTAGGAATATCTCCAAATAACTTGGAATTATTGTTAATAATTTTTTGAAGATATTCTAGTGCAAAGGATATATATGTTCAAACATCTATTGAGCACAACTCTATACTTATATCATGGTGACCCTTTCTAAGATGTTTTTTCATGATGTTAGAAATTATCACTTGAGAGAGTTTCCACTAGATACTATAACTTCAATATCCTTACCTCTTGAGTGAAACGTCATGAAAACCTCTTGAAAGTGAAGAATTCCTTTTATAATGAATGTAAGAATTCGACTCCTAATAGAAGATTAATACCACACATTTGAATAAGAATCATGCAACTATCAAATAAATACCCTGAAATATCTAGCTTAATATTTTGTCACTTTCTTGAACAATTTATGGTACTTTCATCTACAATTATTACTTCAAATTCCAATGCTAGGAATATAAATAAATTGAGAATTTTTACTAATTTTTAATTGATGAAGTTGAAAGCTCTACTTGAATTACTCAATACTATTACCATTTCCTTTTTTATATATCCTCCTATCTTGAGGCTTTGTTGAGTACTGATGATGGCCAATGAGTGATAAGATATTGTTATGGGGATCTCTTCTAGATTTATATCTTGTGAGGGTTCCAATTATTTATCATTTTCCTCTTCAAAACATAAGTATAATAATTTTTTCCCACCTTATTTACCCTGCTTACTATACTTTCCTTCACAATTGAAACATAGTCTATTTGTTATTCTTTCATCCATATATTTAGGTTCCAACCTTGATGGTTGAGTGAGGTTTGGACAATGAACATCATGATATATATATGTTTAATGCCCACAATTATAGCAACCATACTTTTACGTTCAAATTTTCATTCTAGGATGAAAGCATGCTTTAGGGATTTAGGTTCAATTATATGTTCTTCATGTTGGATGCTTTCCTTTAGAGTTCCCATGAAGAGATCTAATATTTTATCCACCAAAATTTCATTTACCATGAAACTTACCTTTTGGAATGATTGAATCTGCTATGGAATTAGACCTCTTTTCTATGGATTTATCATTTGCCTAAAGAATGCATTTCTTCCAATATCCCCATAATGTCATAGAAAATTTTAGGGGCAAAATTTCAATGTTTTGAAAATTCAATTGGCCAGTTGTTTATTACTACATATTTTATAAGGTTTAACCCATTTTTGTCATATATTTGATATGCATAGTATATTGGCTAACTATATATCAAATATATAAGAAAAATCAGGCAAAACCCTAAAAAATGTAAGTTATAATTAAAGGTATATTTTGCCTATGAATTCACCATATTATGCGTGACTGTTTTCCATGTTTTATGGAATGAAGCTCTAGTAATGAAAAATTACCTAAAACATTAAATATATTTATATTTTCTTTAATTTTTAATGTGATAATACATACATTAATCCACCCTCTTATACATTTCATGGAATTAATCTCTAATGATCACAAGTTCATTCAAAACTTCAAGCAAGGTTTTGTTTGACCCGATTAGGGACTCCTATATAATAGTCACCATTGAACCTTATAATGAGGTATTCTAATTACATAGATTCAAATAATGTCAGCTTGTAAATCAAACTAGGAATGCTCAATATTCCTAGTGCCCTACCCATGGAAGGATTTTCTAGTGTATATCTAGAAGATACTCAAAATGCATAGATTCAAGTAAATATGTTATATTTTTAATTAAGAAGGTTTTTGGAGATAATCATGTCAAAATTCATTTGTCGATGCATTTCGAACTAGCAATTATGGTTCATCTTGTCCTAATGATGAACCACACTTGTTGGTTCGAAACGCGTCGACAAATGAATTTTGATGTGATTATCGTCGAAAACCTTCTTAATTAAATTGATGTGGATCACAGAAGCCTAAATCAAAGGTTATATTTTACTCTTTATTTAAATTTTAAAATTAGAAATTATGTCAAAATTTTCCTTTATAAGTTGAAACTTTAAAATCTACACTAATTTCTTTAATTTCCTTTCTAAATTTAGATCTTGAAATATTTGATTATTGAATGTGTCTATTTTGCATAAATAAGTTTCATTTTGTTGTTCCTTTAATTTATTTAAATTCAAGCAACTTCTACCATTTTACTTATTTTTTCTTATTTTATTTTATTTTATTAAGTTTTAAAATTTATAATGATTTTCATCATTTTTCTTTTAAAATTTAAATACTAAATTTTTTAATTATTGTAATATCATAGTGTGATCTTCAACATTTCGACTATTAGAATTTTAGTCACTATTTGTTCATGTAAAGCATAAACATCTTGCGGAAAGCACCTCCTAATGGATAAGTGAGGACTAGAACAATAAATTAAAAACCACAATTTCTTTAAATTAGAATATTTGATTTTATCCTTAGCCAAAAAAAATAATACATATATATTCTATAATATAGTTACGATACCTACTTTTATATTCTTGTTTAATATAGTTAGGATATTGTTGACGGTGCTGGATCCATCAATATTCAGGGGATCTCCTTGATATGAGGTCCCAATTATACCTCACACCGTTTGGTGTAGGAGTCCCATCCGGTATGTTGGCCTGGTTGCAAAATGCTTAGAGATTTTCCTCGGCTCTAGCTTCCATCATGAGAGTGTTACAATGGTACCTTCGAAAACCATGGTGAGTGTGCCTGGTGAGTGTGCAACGTAGCTATGTCTAGGTTCTCTTACTACAAGATGGGAAGAAAAGTGAGCCTCTAAGTGAGGTAATAGTACCACCTAAGAAGAGACACACGTGAACCAATAAGATTTGTCCAACATCCAGTGGAATAGTCCACAATGGATGTGGTAGTCGTTAAAACCAAAGAATGTGGAAATATTTGTCTATCATCTAGTGGAATAGTCCACAGCGGATGTGACGGTTGTTATAACTAATGACTATGGAAAGTTTTGTCTAATATCCTATGGAATAGTCCACAAGGCCAAAACAAAAGTGACAAACATTATAGCACATTCGCAAAAAGGTAAGCACTAAAACAATTGAAATAGTTCAACTATCTCAGTACATGTGAAAACAAACATGAAATATAAATTCTCACATAGTAGTCTTACAAACATCCATAAGTCATGTATGGAAACGTGTTGGCCTACAAAGGATTCTGTATTAAGAAAAAGTTCCAAGACACATATTTACATCATACATCACTAGCCCTAGTAGTGGGACATTGGAGCCACTCCTTGCTCCTCAAAGTATTGACTGAAACTCTCTATGCTTTATGGGAGGAGCCAACATGAAAAGTCCTTTTCTCATACAGTGAGGGGATATATGTAACCAAGTGGTGATGCTTGACCCTTCTGACCCTTTGACTACCCTCATGATTTTTCAACTTCCTACGACTTTTCAACTATCATGACTCTTCATATTCATGTGTGTTGATTGGACTTCCACTTTACATTACATTTGATTTACAATAGACATGTCTCATAATAGGGATGTGGTCTTTGAAAACTGATGACATGACTTGACATGACATGGTTGACATGGAATAGCTTGGTGAGGTGGAAATGTCAGGCCACTATTGCTGTTCAGTGATAGATGTGTTCTTGGATGTGATTTCTCTTCTCCTCTGCATAGCATGATGATGCAAGGTCTTCAATGATCTTAGTTCTTGAGAGGTGGTTGTGTGCATGTGTTCTCTTTGCTTGTAATTGTTAAGATTATTTATCCTTCCAGTTGTAAGTGAGGCTTCTTGCATGTTTTCTCTTTCTTCTCCTTCTTCATCATCTCGCCATGATCTTATAGTGTACTTGTTCCTTTAATTCATTCATGATGGGATGACATCAAATCCTAAAACTCCCTAGTCTAAGATGATGCATTGTTATCCATGGACTAGTCTAAGGATATGTGATAGGCTGGGAATGAGGGGTGAGTAAATATGAATTGTGCAGTTCTAGGTGACTGGGAGGGAGGCTGTTCACTGAGACTATGTAGAGCGCAACTTGGGCTTAGCTCAGGAACTCCTAAGCACTATCCTCAATACCCGAGAAAAATTGTACAAAATCCACTAGGAGATAGGATTGTGCAGTTGAGACAGCCAGTGGTTGATGCAGGATGGCACCCTGGGAGGTAGGTCTAAATAGGTTTTAGAGGCAAGGAAGGTCTAGGCATTTGAGGGGCTTGGGAGGACAGGTTTGTGCAGTTCTTGAGATCAACAAGTCCCTACCGAGGGAGGACACTAGGGAGACACTTCTATGCAGTTACGTGATGCAAGGAAAGCTTGGTCCTCTATGCATTGTGGGGTTCCAGTGGGAAGGGAAGAATCTTGATGACTGGTCTTATCAAATGCATAGTTCAAGTCAGGCTAGGAGGAGTTACTGCGTAATTTTGGCGATGAAGGGAGCCTACTCAAGTTTGGATTTGCGCAGTCCAGCTGCCCTGGGAGACAATGACTGTGCAGTGTGTAGTTTTAGGCAGTATGGTTGCAACACTGAGAGCTGAGACTGCACAATGTGCAGTTCAGTCGGGGTAAGATGAAAGTTATTTTCTCAGTCAAAAGGAATTTCTAAGAAATGGCTAAGTGCAAGATGAAAGTGAACTTGTTAGGAAATTGAAATTGTGATCACACACTTATAATACCTCGACAACATGAAAACATCGACCACCGACACAACACGACAAATAATTACGCTCTATATGACTCTCTTAACATGAAAGAGGCAAGTGCAACACTTGAGATAGACTTTACGATCACTGTGATGACACTTGTGTGATAGCAGTGAGCACTTAAAATTTTTTGTATGAGTGTGACAGATGTTTAAATACCTAGGACAAGTTTAATACATAAAGACCAACCTTTGAAATCACCAGAAAGGACCACAAGCATGATAAAACAATCAAACATGCCAAAAGACGACAATTGATAAAACAAGCAAAGTAGGTGAAAAGTCTTTAAGAAATCTCATGAAATGAGCTCAAGTGTTTGCAACAATAAAGGGAAAGACCAATGAAGGCTCAAAAATTTAAGTGCAAGCCAAAATTTTGGAGGGTGTTGTAGCTACTACAACACTTGGCAACACACTGGTTGGATACTAGCTTCTCTGACTTGGTTCATTTTTAGTGTAGGGCGTTGATCCTTTAGGGAGTATTAATTCATCATACATATTACTTTGGCTTCCCCACTTATCCCGTGGGTAGACATGGTTCCCTTTGTATCTTCTAAGTTGAACACAACATAAGATTCAAACAAATCACAGTGTTTCGAATTGGGAAGGGTAGTTTAGCTGACGAGCTTAATATTTTCAGAGCACAATTTTTCATCTCTGGTGTTTCTCTACTTCCAGCAAGCCTGGACAATTCCCCAATAGAGTGACACACGAAAACAAGCATTGCTCCATTGTCAGGGAGCTTGGACAGTACCCTAGTGGGGATTCCTGGTTCACCTCTCTACACGGGAAGCCTTTCTCTTCTTTTTCCTTTATTTATTTATTTAAAGAGAACTTGGCATTGACTATTATTTACTTTCGGTGGAAGAGGGATCCCAAGTTACTGAGAGAAGGAGAGGTAGTTCCTTCAGAGAATCATATAAAGACCTCTAATTTAGTTTTTCTCATTTAGAGTTTTCCCTTCACCATTTATAGTAGTTGGATAAGCTTGAAAATGCCAAAAGCATAAAACTGAGTATAGGCATGAGGTTCCGAGATTGAACATAGATTTATGGTTGGGTCAAAACTCTCCTTATGGATGGATCATATTCTTCATCAGAACTTGATTAGCCAAAAGTTGCAACCAATACAAAGAAGGCAGACACAAGATGTGCCAAGGGCTGCAGTGTCACAAGACTCTTTGAACTTCAGCCACACACACATTTAGAAGCCATAAAGTAGTAAGGCACAACACTTATTTACATAAGAAAAACATAAAAAAAACCAAAGGAAACATAACAAGAAACAACAAAATATTATGTAAATAGTGCGGGGCATAGCCCCAAATCTTCATTGAAAGTAATATTTTAATTCTCGGTCGTTGACTAGTAGAGAGTCAATCTTCTTGTCAAGTGATTCAAGACGATACGTGTATTGGACAGGATTTTTGTGGACTCTGTATGGACCAATCCACAGGGATTGAAACTTAGTGTGCTTGCCTTTGTCTTCACGGGAATTGTCCCACTTCAAGAGTAAGTCACCCACACTAAAGCTATTCTTCCATGAAGAACTTATGTCAAACCATCTCTTGATATGGTTCTGATGGAGAGAAAAATTTTCTTTTTGTTTTAGCATTTCTTGCTATAGCTTGTGCAAAGTGTCCATCCTACGCTGAACTAAGAGACATGGCTTGGCCGATGATTCTCGGGACAATTGGGGAGGAGGAAAGTATATGTTTAGTGGGAGGATGGCTTCCTTATACACTGGGAAGTAAGGGGAGGTATTCAAGGAATGTTTAGGTGTGACTCAGTCAGCCCATAAAGAATTCACCAAAGTGAAGTACCAGCTTCAATGCTTAGAGAATATGGTCCTTTTGATGATTTGAATGAGGTTCTTATTTGTGGATTTGGCAAGACCATTCCCATATGGATAATAGTTAGTAGAATGTTTCAAGACAATACCATTTCCAATGAATATTCATAAAGATTTAAAAAAGAAAATTATGTTGAATTGTCAAAAACAAGAGATGTAGGAATGCGAAACCTCGAAATAATATTCTTTTGCAGAAATCTCGTCACTTCTTGACCATTCACTTGTTTTAGTGGGATTGCCTCTATCCACTGTGTGAAATAATATGTATTGGTCAATATATATTGGTGTTGCTTTGATGAATGAGGGAAAATTTCCCCAATGATATCTAAGCCCCACTGTTGGAATGATTCTTCCAATGCAACAGGCTGCAGTGGGGTTGCTGACTTCCAATTAATGTCAGGACTCGTTTGATAGACCAAACACTTATGGGTAGAGGCATGATCATCCTTGAATAATGTAGGTCAGTAAAAATTGACCTGCATGACCTTGTGTGTTGTGGTGTTACTCGTGAAGTTTCCTCCAACTAGTCCATCGTGAAGAACACATAAAACTTTTGTCTGAATCTTGTGCCTCCAAGAACTTTAATGAGATCCCATTATGGTGCTTTTTGTATAGTGCCCCATGCATTGGTATGATAATTCTTCGAGTTGGAGTTCCCTCTTCTAGCACATAGAAAGGTTAGTGGACACGATGACATGCTTGAGGTACTAGTGCACATCTACGTACCAAGAGTTTCCATCTGAAGTGGGAGAGGCTTGCTTGACATTTTACATCTCTATTTATTGCTCCCAGCCTGCGAGCTCTTCTTCTTCCTCTTGTGCATTAACCACTTTCCCTGCTAACTTACAAATACCAGGACACTTGATGGTGTGAACTAGTATGATGTCAAGATCATATCCTTGTAATTTGATCATCTAGTTCACCATTCTCTCACCCATCTCTTGCTGAACAACCAATGATATGAATACTAGGTGTGGAACAAAGATAATACAATGGTTTTTCAACAAGTAGGGTTTGAAGTGTTTCACCGTGTTGTATACTGCATAAGATTTTCTATCCATGGTGGGATAGTTTATCTCTAGTCCTTGCAGGCTTGCGCTCGTGAAGGAGATAGGTCTCTCATTTTTCAACTCGTCCTTATAAGTGAGCACAACAACGAGAGAAGTGCCAGAAGTGAAAGTGTAGAGAAAGAAGTCTTTGTTGAAGTTTATGTTATAAAATGTTGGCGCTTCTTCTATTGGTTGCTTTATACGGGCAAATGCGCCCTTTTCCCTTTTTCCACAACTATAGATTGTGCCCTTCTTGATCATCTCCTATATGGTTTTGACAATCTGAGCATAGTTGGATATGAACATTTTGAGGAAGTTGATCTTCTCGAAATACGATTGCATGGCTCTCTTGTTCAAAGGGTGGGGAATCTGTGTGATAGTTTGAACCTTATTTAGATCTACCTTGATATCAACTTTAGCAATAATATGTCCAAGAAGGTTACCCTCGGACGCTGCGAAGATCCTCTTCATGGGATTCAAGGATATCCCGCATTTCCAGCATCACTCAAAAATGTTTCTTGAGGTGACGCAAGTGGTTTGGTCGTTACCTTGAAAACATGGTTACATCATCGAGGTATACCACCACATTCTTTTTTATAAGACCATGGAAATCGATGTCCATTGCATGATGAAACATTTCACCTGCATTAATCAGCCCAAACTACGTTCGACAAAACGTGAACAAACCCGACTTGGTATAGAATGTAGTCTTCAGTATGTCAGACTCTACTACCTAAACCTGGTTGTAACCTTAGAAATCGTCTAACAAAGAAAACATCTCTTCCTGATATATTGTATGTAATACGTGCTCCATGAATGACACTGGGTAATTTTTTTTGTCCGAGGCAGGATTGAGGTTGCGGAAATCTACACATAGGTGGATCTCCTCGGACTTCTTTCTTATAAGGACTAGATTATATACCCAAGTTCAATGTCACACTTTATAAATGATGTAAGCATCTAGCAACTTTGTCATTTCTTGTTGTATGAGGGGCTCAATTGTTGCGTTAAATTTCCTCAGTTTCTTTTGAAAAGGCTTCACCCCTTCTTTGATTGGTATCACATGCTAGATTATTCACCTGTCATATTTCTTAAGATCATCGTAAATCTATGTCAAGACATCACGATACTGCTTGAATAGGCTGATAAAATATTTCCACTCCTGTGGTGTACAACAAGTACCAAGATTCACATACTTTGGATCTTTGTCTATTCCCATATTGATCTACTCAAGCGCTAATGTAGATCCATGGATCTTAGAATTCACAGGTTCTTGAAAATGGTCGTGTAGGTCATACAACTTTTCTAGTGATACCACACCCTTGGGGATGAGATTTCCTTTGCTTATACTAGCTGCATCATGTAGAGTCTATTCATGCTTGTCCTTATCTATTGTTGTGTCTTTGAATACGTCAATATTGGCCATAAAATGTATTATATGTTGATCATAATTAAAAGCATGTAAATTAGTGATGTTGTTTGGGACGAATGGTTTGTACAAAATTTCAATAGTAAAGTTATCCCTTAATGGTAACATCCTAGTAGCTGCGTTTGCCAAGGAATCCGTAACTGCATTACGTATTCTTGGCAGTAAAATAATATTGAAAGCTTGGAAATGAGAAATGAGTCAGCATACATCTTGTTGATAACTCTTAATATGAGGTGACACATAGTGTATAGTGTTACATATGTGACACGCCATGATTTCAGAGTCACCTACCACTTTCAGGACAACAACATTGAGGTCAATGGCTTTTTGTAAGCCCAAGACGAGTGCTTCATACTCTGCGGTGTTGTTCATGCACTCAAATTCCAAGTGACTAGAGATTAAATTTTTTCTCTACAGGGGTTCTATTAAAACACAACTAGCTCTAGAGCCCTCGTATGTTTTGTATCCATCAAAGTACATGGTCGACATATCATCTGTATAAGGACCACTTACCACACTTGTACTGTCACTACTACTACTAATACTACTACTTACTATACAAGTTTTAGTTTTTCCAGTTGAACATGGAAGGAGTTCCAACTGTGTTTCTGGTGGGACAGGGGATGGCTATGCAAAGTATCACCCTTACTGTGGCTCTAGAAAATAATTTCCAAAAACAAGTTCTACGAAAGCCAATGACTCATTATGTCCATTCAAGGGAGTCTCATTGTGCTTCATGTATATCTCTAATAGTACTTGGATCCAGTTATTCCTACCCTTATATGGAAGACATAAGTGTGAAGAATCAATGTAAAATATCCTTGCAACTTTCTTAACTAGACTCTGCTCAACAATACCGCGTATGATTCCAAGATGTATACAATTACAATATTCATGCACTGATGACCTCGTTCATCAGATGATAGCCAGATGATCACATCCCTGAGTTCACCAAATGTTGGAACATAAGTTCTGTTGGGTTAGATGTTATGCACATATGTCTTACTCCATTGAGCGTTGATTTTCTTGGCCATAGAGAGTGGCATGGCATTAACCGATGCACTAGAATCAACCAAGCGGTTGTGAACATTGAAGTTAAATATTTCAAATGATAACAAGAGTGATGGGAAGAGTTAGTTTTCCTCCTCAATGCAAAGTGCGTTAAGAACATATGTAGGAACACTAGGAGAATTATTAGATCCCTTGTTTGAAGAGGTGGCATCACCAGTAAAGGTTTTCCCAAGTGCTTGTAGAAGAATGTCCTGCTGGTTCGTGATTTTTATAAGTTCAAACAGAGAAATATTTGCTCGAGCCTTCTTCATGTCTTTTGCAATGTTGTGCTCTATTATGGCAAGACTCACCAAGGTGTTCGGGGGTGGACCTGAATTCATGGTTTCTGGTGGGACTGTTCTATCTTTACCGCTTGTGGAAAAAATTTTCGTTGAATTTGTCTTCCCAGAATTTCTCTGAGTGTATAGTGTTGAGTCGATCAGAGGACCCATTTTCCTTAACAGATTTCATCTGAATTTTTCTTTTGGTACATCAATCAAAATGGTGGCCCCTTCACTTCTCAATTTGTATCGGTTATTTTGCTTCTGGTCTATACCATCACTTAGAGGATATTTATCGGTGGTGGTCTTCTTGGTTGAAAGAGGATACCAATAAGATTTTACTACATTCCTAGTGCTTGGAGCTTCATTGGTTGTAGCATCTTCTTATTCTTCATCAGGCTCTGGTTGTTCATCAACAATGATCTTGTCACACAACTGTGTAACAAGACTACTCATTCCATGGTTCCATTTTGGGCAAGTTTTTCTAATGATGTTCATGGTGGAACATGTAGTATGAATTTGTGCGGATTTTCACAATGTTCAAAACAATGTTGGAGCTCTGCACAGATTTGGTCAACTGGATGCTCTTCCTGCTAGAAGCTACATTATTCCTCTGGGGGTACCTGGGGGGTTTGCTCCTCATGGTAGTCTCACTTGTCCTCTATTTAAGTTCAACCATTTCGGTGGTTAGGGACTTGACAAGATGAGTAAGGTTCTAAATATTTGTAGAGTCTCCAAAATCTATTCAAAATATCATCCACTTTCACCTTTATCACCACCATTTCACTCACATGTCACAACTCCATGACCATATAACCTTTCATTAGCCTCCATTTTCATAATTATATGGGTTACCTTTGTCTTTTCCAAAATTTAATGATTTCTAGTATTATAAGTGAATTAAATGGTTAAAACTTAGAAAAATGAAATATACTTGCTAATACATAAAAGTGGCTTGAGTTTCATGACATGTGTAGGTCATTTGGAAGCTTCCAAGGCACCCTTATGTGGCCTCCAATGCTCAAATTCGAATTATCTTCAAGATATGGAAAAAGATTTGGATAAAGGTCAAAGAAGATATGTGTCTCATCATTACCTATTTGAGTTGTAACTGTATGATATTTTCTAGGGATCTAGGGAGAGAATAATGGACCTCCATTAATGAGGTATCTTCTTATGTTTTTGTATAAAAATGAGAGCATTCTCCTTTGAAAGGTATGTGTAAAGTTGGGGAAATGCTCATGTTTTGAATGTAGAATTTGGATTTGGCACCATGATCATGAGTGATGTTCACCTTCATTTGGTTATTCTTGCATTTGGAGCCTCTCAACTTGCCATCTCTCATACTTTTTGATTGGCCACCTACAATGTGTGAGATTTATTGTTTTTCATAGATTAAGATTTATTGCTTTCATAGATTAATATTTATTACTTTCATATCTTTTCTCGTGTGAGAGGTTAAGAGTGATCATTTTTATTTTCTTTCATATATTTTCCTGTGTAAGAGGTTAAGAGTGATTGGTTTTATTTGATTTCTTCCTAGAGCTTAAGAGCGATTGTTTTTATTTTCTTTCTACCTAGAAGTTAAGAGCAATTGTTTTTATTTACTTTCATATCTTTTCCTGTGTGAGAGGTTAAGAATGATTGTTTTTGCTTTCATTTCTAAATGAGTGGTGTGCTTTTCAATTCCTGCAAGATTTAAAGATTAAGATTTCAATTCCCTGTGCTATACTATAATTTGTACTATAATTTCTTTTGAGTTGATTATTGAATTAGAATAGGTGAATTTGGTTTGTCGTTATTTTGTTTCATAGTTAGATTGATCTAAATTAAAAGTTAATTTCTAGCATATATAGTGCACTCATGCTTCGCAAGTTTTACGAAACCCCCGGGTTGACAGTTAAATGATAGGTAATTAATTTGCCTCAACATTTTGGCATTGTTGCCAGGGAAGTGTGCATAGGAACTAGCTTTCAGTCTAGAGTTCATTTTCCAGTTTTTTTCTAGATGCATGATGAAAGCATGTAGATGCATGAATCATTTAGTTGCATATCCTTTTTATAAAAAAGATATAAAAAAAAATTGATACTAACCATTTATGGACAAAGGATCTAGAATGCAGAATTTGGAACACAAGGACTACATTGAGGAATGGTATGGAAATGCGATTGCGCCATGACATTCATCCATCCTTCAAGAGGTCTTTGCGACAAATCTAAAGGTCAAAATGACTTCTCATATCCTCATCCACAATCAGGTACATTTTGCAAATTTAGGTATGAACAATCTAGAAAGTCTAATCAGTAAATGGTTCCATTAGAAACATTCATATACATCAAAAATAAAAATTAAAATTAAAAAAAAAACTTTCAAGTACATAAATTAGGAAAAAGAAAATCAAGCTTGATTTCATTTTTCTAAGTTCTTGATTGCATTTTTTGAAAGATTTTAGACATTAAAATCTTTTGGAATTTTATTTATTTTTTTGCATTTTTTTCATAAACATCAGAAATATTTTCAATAAAAAGAAAAATCATGTTTTGATTTTACATAATTAAAAAATAAAAAATCATGTTAGATTTTTAATTAAAAAAAGACATAATATATATATATATATATATATATATATATATATATATATATATATATTTCTTCATGTTTTTGAATAAGGAAAATGTAAATTAAAAAAAAAAATATCAATTCTTTTTTAAAAAAAATTGATAAATTGACAAATTGATATCTGACTCTCATGCAACCTGTAAAAAAGAATTGAATTAGGTTAAAAATCAAAATCCAAAATCCATCATTTAAAAAAGAAAAAAAAAGAAGAATAAAATAATAATAATAATAATAATAGATCTTGCTTTAAATTGCTGTATATTTGGCTAATCATTTGTAGCTCAACTTCTGCTTGTAATTCAATATGCATTTGCATGAAAATTGCGAAGATCTCCAGTTGAATATCTCCAGTTGAATAGTTGTAGTGGAGCTAGGAATGCTTTAGTTGTTGTGTGAACGCATTGGGCACAATTACTGGCATCCTGTTGATAGATCGATCAGGAAGGAACATATTGGCGGTGCCATCTTTGTCAGTTGCTAAGGAGTATTCATTTCATGCCAAATATCCAAATCTAGTAGTCGTTCTGGGAGAAATACGTTAGCATTTGCAAAAAATGCATAGCAACCTAAAAACGTCATTTTGAAAACACGATTTTTGGCCAAATGAAAATGAATTTCGAAAAACTAAAATATGGGTTTTTCTTACAATGGGGTTAGTTATTAAACCCAATAATGATTTTCTCAAATTCATAACCGATTAGGAGATATTTTGGGTTCTCTGGAACCTTACTTGGAAAATTGCGTGAGAAAAAAAGGTTTTCAATTAATACACAGACAATAGTTACAACCCTAATCTGATTTTACTTAGTTACATGAGGTAGATTCGCTTCATTGATGGGTATTTGTCAAGAGGACATTTGTTCAGATCTTACTTCAATGATATAGTCACACTTCATGGATCTTTAAAACATCTGCGAGCTGCTTGCACATTAACAATGAATCCTACAAGTTTGTGTTTATTCCCACAATACCTCTTACAGTCGATCAAAACCCCTCTTTTTGTTCTAAACACAACATATGATTCATGGCAGATGAGAAGCATATTGGCACCTATTGGAGCAGATCCTAGTAATCATTGGCAAAATTGCAGGATGAATATCACGTGCTGTGCTCCATGGCAATTGAATATAATGCAAGAATTCAGGGATAATATGATCAATGCCTTAGCAATGGTGAATAGCGAACAGACCAGAGGGATGTTTATCAATTCATGCTTTGCACATTTCCAAACCACTTTGCAAGTTTTGTGGCACTCACCAAACACTTCTCCAAAATTGCATTCCTGGACAATTGAAGAGGTAGTTGGAGATTGGTTTTTCGATCGAAAGGTTGTCAAGTTTTTATTTCCCTCTCTAGATCATTGTTTTCTCACATTGCTCACCGTTTTCTCATATTGCTCGGTTGCTTAAAGTAGATCTTGATTTATGAACAAGTTTTAATCTGTTGAAATTCATTTTTTCTTTGAACAACATGATTTCATCATGCCCAACTGCTACAAATCATTCTATTTGTGATTCGTTGACCGGAACCTTGCTGAACGTTTTTTTGATAATGGCAAATTTCGTATGTTATATTGTATATAATGTTGTTTTTTTTATGTAGAATGTTTGTTATGTTTTATTTTTTTGTTGTTAAGCTATGTTTTTTTAATGTTATATGTTATGTATAATGTTTGTTATGTTTTTAAAATGTATGTATATGTTTTGTATAATATTTTTTTTTTTTTTTCATTTTTTTTTTTATAGTGAAGTGTTTTTTATATAACATTTGTGTTATAGGTTTTCGTTATGATATTTTTTGTATTTTTTTGTATATATATTTTAGTTTGTACATGTTCTTTTCTTCTTATGTTTTTCTTTTATGTATATTTATTTTACTTTTTAAGTTTTGTAAATATTTCATTACTTTTTTTTAGATTGTATATTTTATTATTTTTCAAGAAAATTGCCATGAGAAAAATTGTCGAAAAATTTTGATGCGAAATCTGGAGCAAATTGAAACAAAAAATTGTTGTGATGGTCCACTTAAACACAGTTATTAAAAACAAAAAACAATAATATATATATATATATATATATATATATATATATATATATATATATATATATATATATATATATATATATAATAAAGAAAAAATGTTCTATTTGATAATTTTTATGGAAGAAGTATTAATCAATTTAAAGATTGCACTGGTTATTTGTTCATAACAAAAATGCATAGTTGTGTGTACTTAACGGTCCGTTCAAAATTTTAGCTACAAAAACTGCACAATTATGCAGCTGAACCACAATTCTGCAACTATGTATTTAACTTAGTGATCTACTTGTCAACAATGCACTCTAATAAAAAAAATCATGATCAAAATTTATTGGTTTTGTCTAATGATTATGTTTTCAAGCATGCTGAACTATGGAGGCACTTTATCTGCAAGATTGATTGATGAATTTTTTATTGAGAATTGTTTTGCAGGAATCATTAAGCATTCACAAATAATATTTCTTTATCTTTATGAAATTCTATGATTCAAACATAAATTTAGGAAATTGTTTTTTTTTTTATAAATTGGATTATTATCGCAATTGTTAAATTGGACTAACTATTTGAAATGAAAGCACATCATGAACCTGTTAATTATGCAATTTTTTCGTATGTACTTAGAGAAATTGATCACTTCTCTTAACAAACACTTACGTTTTATTGCAATGTTAGTGCCATGTTTATTTTTAGGTTCCAGGGCAATTAGAGAATTGAAGGAAGCTAATTGTGCATGATTGGTTTTCTATGACCAATTTCAAGAGACATAAACCAATTGAATCCGTTTCTATCATCCATAAATGCCATCATTTTTCCTCTCCAAACTCACAAGCTATCCAAGCATTTTCACTAAGCATCGTCATCACTATTTTCCTTGCAAGAGTCGCATGTTTCCTTCACATTTTCCATTTACATTTTCCATAATTTCCATTCATTAACCCATTAATAAAGACATTAAGCTCGCTTACATGCTGATTTGTCATTTTGTTTTTCATTCTCTTGTTTACCCTCTTGTAATTTTCCTTTCCATTAAATAAACCTTCCTCTCATCAGCTCAAAAGGTACTACATACAGGTTACAAAGGTTCAGATCATTGATATTCAAGAGAAGAAAATTTCAGGCTACAACAATAGTTGAAAAATAAGGCAATCTGACCTGCTGTTCTTGGCCTTCCACAAGGAAAGGCCATTCCCATGTGGAGCCACTGTTAGGTTCCTATACCAATAGGTTTCATTTTTCATGATTGACAGTGGAAGTGCCAAATATGTTCATCTTTTCATACTGCAAAGGTTCTATATTTTGTAAAAGAATTAGAGAGAATTAAAAAATGTAAAGAGGGTATGCCCTAAAAGAAAAATCAAAGGGCAAGAAAAATCAATTGGTCGGAAAAGATGATAAAAATGAACCCCAAAGAAAGACCAGGAAAGTGGTTAGCCAAAATGCCACTGCTAGCTTGATGGACGGTCCAACAGTTCAATATGGACCATGCCATGTTTTAAATTGCTGTTGTAGAATAGAGAAACAATGTCTGTCCAAACAGCTTAATCTTGACATATTACTAGATAGGTAGAGAAATGAGGGTGCTCAACTGCTTAATCTGAGCCCCTGGAAGAAATAAGGATAGATTTAGATAGGAGGATAGCCAAAAGGAAAGAAGAAAATTAGGGTTTTCTAGTCCAAGTGCACCCATCCAAAAAGAAGAAAAAATGTTAGGCAAGTAGGCTGGGTAGGCAGTTTTGAGGTTGCAGAATGAAGACTTGGGATAAATTTTGTGTTTCAAAGTGTTAAATTTACTTATATCAAAAGTGCAAAGTAGTTTCCCTTAGAGCAGCTCAAGCGAGGCATGACTAACTTCCCCTTCATCCTTTCCCAAATCATTTACTAATTTTCCCTAGAGATATTAAGATCTGCTTCATATCACTAACTCATTCATCTCATTCTATAAACATTTATCCAAGTAAAGATTCTACTTTACTTAGGGGCTGGTCATATTCCTTGTATAAATCCTTTTCCCCTTTAAAGCCTAATTTTCTATACTTAGCGCTTTCTTCTCAAAATTCATATTAACTTTTGACTTTATTATATAAATCCCTCTTTATTTTCCCTCCCCGTATTAAAAATATAGTAAAAATCCCATATATATAAATATCCCCGCCTTGGTTGAAATATAACCATAAGTCTGTTTTATGGGAATTACTAAGTTTATTTGAAACTTAGCAAGAACCCTCCTCCGCTGCATTTTGGCCTCCTCCGATCTGATATCACACCATTTAACCGCCCCTCCGACACGATATCGCAGTCGGAGATCGCTCACAAGTGTTGGCCCCCTCTGTGGTTTCTCCGATGACAACCCTCTGATGCGATATCACAATCGCTATCGCAACATATATATGCCCCTATTTTTGTTTCCGATCCATTCTTCCAATGCGATATCGCTATCGCTCATCGTAAAGTCTCCCCCGATGCGATATCGCTATCGCTCATCGCTACATTGCCTATCCCATATATTCATGACCCCTTGCCACCCCCGATACGTTATTGCGATTTCTTCCTAGTCGTTGGATCTGCCCTCACATGATCCAACGGCCCGAATTCATTCATTTTTATTTTATCAAAAGTGATCGCTCCCGCCCTTTAAAATCATGTTTCTCCTGCTTATAGTCGCTTTTGCCCATTTAAGGGGTAAAAAGGCTATTTTCTCATTTTTTTTATTCGGCGCCCGCACACGCTCCAATTGAAAAGGAAGCAAATCGTTTCTTCATCCATTTTGATCGCCTCTAAGCAGCATAGCTCCGGACAACGAGCTTGCGGCCTCAACACAAGTTACCATTGTACAGTCCTCCGCCATTATGCAGTCCTCCTCCTTTTTGGGTAATATTTTGATGTCAACGCTGATAGACCTTCTAAGCCTGCAGAAAGCAATAAAGAAGATAGCAAAAGTTATATTTTTCCATTCAGTGATAAAAGCAAGGGTGATTTAGCAGAATAAAAGAGTATCAGTTCAGCGGAAAAGTGTATCAGTGAAGAATTAAAAAAATATCAGTGGAAGAGTTAAAGCCACATCAAAGGAACATTAAACCCCTCTAGCGCGTATAACACATATAACCTGCTTTCCAAAGGTTTGAACCCACCGCCACATAAATAAATCAATATAATATATAGCGGGCCCTCATATATTAACCTACCGCCATCTTCGCGCTCCGTTGGCCCTCCGATCTGCTCTCCTAGATCTGACGTCTATCGTTGCTATCAGAGTGCCCTTGATGTGTGGGAGTTAGCATCTGATGGAGGGTGGTTTTACCGCCATACGTAGGGACGCGTGCCCTGTTTTCATTGCGTCAGGCCTCCTTTGACACTTACCGCCCCTGTACAAAAGGTGGTCTAATAAAACCACTTACTGCTGTCTGCCTGTGTCCCCACCCTGCCACCGTGTCCTATGCCACGTCGTCGCCCCAGTCAACTGCCACGTCACCTTGCTGTACTCAGGACCCGCCAATGACGTCATGCTGATGTCATCACAAAAAAGCGCCAAACTGCCGTGAAAACCCAAATTTGCGTTAAAACTCGCGAAAGTGTCGTTTTTGTTTGTTTTTTATTCAACTAAACGCTGCAAGGGCTTGCATGAAATTTACATCCAAGTCGCATTTGACGTTCCCATCAGCCACCCAGGCATACTCGACCTGTAATCCGACCTCTTCGGCCTCCGCTTGCAACTCTTCACCACAGCAATCTCTCCAAAGTACAGGTATTTAACCGAGAAAATGCCCCTAATCCTGTTTTTCATAAATTCTCTGCAAGATTTGACAATAAACCTAAAAATTCACCTGGAAGACGTTGGCACCCATGAGCTTCTCCTCTCTGCCCCACTGTATAACCTGATTTGTGGCCAAGACCCGACATCTCTGTCCCCTTTAATAAAATTGCCATTTCTAGCTCGAAATCCAGCTCCAATATCAGAACTCTGTCCCTTGCTAAAATACAGGCCTAATCCAACTGTAATCACAGTCAAAACATGGAGGCCCCAGTTGCCCTCAATATTGCTCCACTAAATGCACCCCATAGACATTTAGAATGGATTCCACTGGCAGATAGAGACTATCAAATTGCTGATATGGAAGGATATAAGCCTCATCTTCAGGTTTTCTGTGAGATAAGGAATAAATTCAGAAACAAAACTGATCCATTGGGAATATGGGAGTCCAACATGCCCATGTACTACTTGCCCTCAGTAAATGTCTTTTTTGACCTCATCCATCAATGTTGTTTCCAATTATGAGCCCTCCCAAAGGGCAGTGATGGGCCCTGCTGGTAAAGTCCTCTTTTACATTACTCCTGAGTCTATCAATCAGATGTTGCAATTCAAACCAACTCAGCCTTTGGTCCCCCTTTCCATGAAGAATCTGCTAGATCAAGCCTCAAAGTTGCCCTCTGCAGAGATTGACCAAATTGCTAAATTGTTTATGCCACCAGACTGTTACTCCAGATTCACTATCCCCTATCTCCATGTTGCATTTATTGAGGAGGGAAAAATGCTTATAGATATGATCTCCTACATCCTGGGATTCAGAACAAGTGAAATTGTGGACAACACTATCTTTGCCTTGATGTCTATCTTCACTCGAGGACAGCCTCCTGCTGTCGAGTATGATTATGCCACCTTCATAGCTGATAAGATTCATGAGCAGTTCATGAACCTAGAAAGGGAAAGGGTATTCAAATACACCGCATATATCTATCATTTGCTGCTATATTATCAGTCTGAAAGTTTCCCGGTCTTCCTCAAAAAATTGAATGCTAGGGGGGAAAGGAGGTCAGTCATATTTTGGTCATCAGTATTCCATCATGTTAGTTACTCCCCATACACATATTGTGAGTTCATTGACCTTTTTGTCTATCAAGCTACTTGTTTATTATCAACAGAGCCTCCTCCCAGACTCACTGATGAGATGTAAAACATTCTATAGCTTTCCAAAAGCTATAGCATTGGTGATTGGTATTTCTACCAAAACCACACAGTAATCAGGGTTTATGGCTATGAATTAGCCCCCTACCAACTGCCAAAATATGTCCCTATGAGACTCTTTGCCTTAGAATACTTTCGGCAATTTGGTAATGCAGATATGATTCATTTCCATGGAAAAAGCAAAAAGGCATAGCTGAAAATCATACATCAATTGGGCCCCTTTATTTTCAATAAGAGAGGAGAAGCATGGAAGGATGCTGACCAGATTCTAGGAGAGAAACTTAAGCTCAAACTAAGTTTCATTTGGTCACCATATGATCCCAATCACTTTATTAGCCTTGGAATAATCAAATATAGGCTTGCAAGATATGTACATTGCAAAATCCCTCAAATTGAACAATATGCCAATCAACAAGAATGGGTAGAAGGCACCCTAATGGAAGAGCTCACTGAAGAAGAAATAACAGAAAAAGCAATCAAGAATCTGGAGAAATTTGTTGACTTGGAATCTTTTGAACAGGTCTTTTTTACAGCTCCTCGGCACCTTGGAGAAGGCACCTCATCTGCCACGGTCCCCCAGCAACCTGCCCAAGTAAGTCCCCCAACAGCAATCATAGATAAAGGTAAAGCGATGCAGCATTCAGAAGAGCAAGTGGAAAATTTGGAACAACAAGAAACAATGGCAGAGCGGCCAATTTCTACAGATGAACAGAGTCAAGGGCAAGACCCTTCAACTCAAGCAAAAGTGACTGAAATTCCTGTGTTGCAGACTCCTGCCAGTGAAGAAAGAGCAAAGAAGAGGGATAGACATGAGGAAACACCTCCAGGGACATCCACAGAGCAGCAAGGAGAAAAGAGATAAAGGTTAAATCCTTTTTCGGAGGAAGAAATACTAGAGGGGCCTACTGAACAGCAAATTCCCCCAAGCATGGAGACATCAGGCAACTCCTTTCAGTAGGAGCAAGAGAGACAACACGGGGTAGAGGTAACATCCACCAGGCAACAGGGCCCACAGGGCTCTGATATTAAAAAAACATTCACTGATATCAAAGCTAGGAATGAGCCAATGAGATTACAGCTGTACAACCAGCTAATAGGGATAGCCCCCACCAATCAGCAAAGGCTAATGGCAGCCTATGACATCCAGGAAGGGAGAATGACCCTCGGTCATTTCAGACCTACAATTTAGCAACCACAATCAGTTGCTGACTACATCAGAACCAATCTGGAAGTTTTCGCCTAAGATATCCATCTGATGGACCAAATTGAATTGCACAAGCAGACTGGGGAGATGGTATATTCTACTTTGGCAGATAAAACATTGCTAGCCCATAGATTGTAAAACTCTTTGCACAATACTGCTGCCCAACTAGAGTTGGAGAAGGCTTCGTCACAGGCCAAGGACAATAGAATCAAGTCCTTGGAGGAAATCATCATAGAGCTGGGACATGATCCCACTGATCCCAAGGGTGTGCAAGATTTGATAAAAAAGAAGGACGAAGACATAGCCGCCCTTAGAGGAAAAATCAAGCTGCCAGCTACATTGCATCCTCAAGCTACAGAGGTGGCACAACAAAAGGAAGAGCAGGATGTGGTAGCTTTGCTTATGACCTTGCATAAAAGGTTGGTAGAGACAGAAAGTGCCTTGGAGGCATCACTACAGGGAAGACAAGGAGAGTTGGTCTCTCAGCCAATTCAAACAGCTCAGATTCTTACAGCTGCTCCTCCTACGGCCACCACAACAGTCCCTCCCACTGTTACAACATCAAAAGCAGGAGCCTCAAGCTCAGCACCAATTTCAACAACTACTTCAGCACCTGCAGAACAAGGCACCAGCTTAAGAATGGACAATATGATGAAAGAAATAGAAGCCTTGGAATTGCAAATGGTGGAATTGAAAGAAACCAAGGAAAAGATGGCTAGAGTTGAGGAAAAATATGACAAATCAAAGCAGGAGGTAGCTGAGAAGATAAGGGAAGTAAAAGCCCTAGAAAAAAGGATAAAAGAACTGGAGAAAGAGCTCACTTTTGATAAAACGTTAGCAGATATCAAGAAAATTTTGTGGGCCAAGATTTGCCAATCCATTACAGACCAATGGCAATCCATTGAGACCATGCATGAGCAAATGGATTTGATAGGCAAAGCTCAGTTTGAAAACCAGAAGGCTAGAGCATCTTTGGGTAATATGCTTGAGCAAGCTACTAGGATGATCCAATTCTTGAATAATCGCACCAGAGGGCAGTTGGTAGCAATAGGAATCAGAAATAGGACTGATACTATCTTGCTAATAAGGAGGGTATTAACCCTTAGGAATTTTTTGCAGACATTGGAAAGAAAATGCCAAGAGATGCAAGCAGAAGTGGATGAGTTCATAGCAAAGATCACGACATTACAGAGTAGAGGGCTACCTAGCCTAGTAACCAGTGCTGGAAGACTGCTGTCACATGAGCATTATGCCAGCAGGGTGAACAATTATGCTTCCAATCAAATCACAGCTTCCGCAAGCACATCAAAGAATCAGGGCCTCCATCCGGATAGAGTGTCTTTGATAAATTAGAAAATTTATTCTACATTGCACATGAGATAAAGCATCTCTCTGAAGACCAACCAAACTTTTATAGATACACAGAAGCTGATGAAACACTGATAAAGATACAAAGGCATCAACTACCTACAGAATATTGGTGGAGAGGAATGATGGAGACGTTGCTCAGGTGATTTTGGTTATTAATTCCCTTTTGTAAAACTACAGTTCAACATATACAAATGGCACGGTCCACCTGTCAAAGGATCAAAGCAGCCTAAAGCAGAATTGGAATGTTAGCTACAACTCATTAAATGTAAAGTAACCTAGCACCAAGGAAGAAGACCAAGACAGCAACAGGCAGGGTACCAGCATCAGAACATCACATGCAGAATAAATGCGCAGCAGGCAGCTGACTCATTCAGCCCAGAAAGTCAAAATTTTCTGACAAAATAGATAGCTAGCAAGCCAATATTAACTGCAGTGTTTAATTCTTCATTTACTCCCTTGGAAGAGTTGGTGATGTAATTTATTGCATGAAGACTCATCACCTAGATATTTTGTATCTTATTTTTGTATATATACCTCCCCATAGAACGTATTTGGGGTTGGTTGGTGATTCTCTCTAAGAGCTATGCTGTAAATTTTTAGACTTTTAATACAAATTGCTGGTGAAGTTGATGCTCTTTGTGCTGTTTGGATGTGAAATGAACTGTGTTCTGCTACAAAATTCCTGTGTTGTTTAATGGAACAATAAGTTATTCCAAAACCGTGTATTGTCTTTCTGTGTTTGAAAATTTCACGTATGTTTCATGATCTTAGTAATAGAGAAGAAAGAATAGCTCATGACTTGTTTGAATACACCCTCTGCTCAATCTCTGTTTCTAGTTGTGTTTTCTTCAGAATTAGTCATAAATATGAATTCTTAATTGCTCATGTTTGAACTGATTCCCTCATTATGGATGCTGTTTAGGAATCCTTAACTGCTCCTAGATAATATTCTCACACTTTCCCTCTATCAGCATAGTGAAAGATCCTTGATTGCCTTTCATTCCCTGATTTCATGCCATCGATTCCCAGATTTGAAGAATTGTTCCATAGGTGCCTGTCTGGCTCTGTAGCATTACCTTTTCCACAAGAAACACCTACAGCAGTATACCATCATTGACTCCATCGCCCAATAGTCTAGACTGTTCTGAAACTGCATCCCAGTTCTGCCTGAAATTACCATCCAACCAAATTTAAAACAAAACCTATACATCATAACTAGCCTAAAATCCCACCAAAACAAAGCTAAATCATAAAGAGAGAGCCCTCTCTAGTTGCAGGTAGGCTAGGACCTGTAGCTAAAAGATTGGTTAGTGGTTACCTTGGCCGTATTCCCTTGGGAGTCAAAGGGAACAACCTGAGTGATAACATCATTGGCGACTCCACTGGGGACAGAATGAGTGTTTAGACACTTGTTACAAAGATTTGACCAGTTTCCCTAGTTTGAGCATATTCCAAGAAAATCCAAAGCCTCCCTATCTCTAAGGAATTCTTGTAAAACATTGCCAAAACTGTGATTATAAAACATTCCCAGAAAATACCAAAAACAGGTTTGGAAGCTGGCTCCAAAGAAGAAAACTCGTTATACGAGGTCAAATCCTGACCCTGATCCTCCAGCTGTTTTTGACAATCCCAACTTAATCCCAAAGATCCTTATGAAAAAAGAAAAAGAAGAAGATCTTGTTGATTCTAGCCCTGAAGCAATTCCCCAAAGTTATATTCCAACCCCTGCTAAACCTTCAGTCCGTCCTCACATTGCTCCTTCTTCTCCTTCTTCCTCATCCACCTCTCAAAGCACCTTCTCTACACCACCATCTACTACCCATATTTCTACCACCGTTACTGTTGTTCCAGCTATCCCATTTCTTCTGGTTGTCCCATTTGTCCCTGTCAATATGGCAAATAGATATGCTCCTTTACAGTTACCTGCAAATCCAGGGGCTATGCCTCAGGATTATCAAAGTAAGATCACTTATTTTGATGGTACAGGTACATATACTGCCCTACAGCATACAAAGAAAATGCAAGACTACTTTGAGAATTATGAGATAGACGATGATGATGTAAGAATGAAAATTTTTGTCCAAAGTTTAACGGGTGAAGTAAGAACTTGGTTTAGAACACTTGCTGCAAACTCAATAGCCAATCTGGATGCTCTTTACCATACATTTCTCAAGAGATGGGAAAAGAAAAAAGATCCACTACACATTTTATCTGAGTATGACACTATAAAAAGAGGCCTCCAAGAAACTGTCCTAGACTATTGTGTGAGATTCAACAATGTTTACAATGCCATTCCTCAAAACCTTAGACCTCCACCTAATTTAGCTTTGATCAAATTCCCTGATGGATTTGATTCTGACATGGCATGTCAACTAAGGGAAAGAGCCCCTCCAACCTTAGCAGACATGCAGAATATAGCTGTTAGTGTGGAGGCAAACCTAATTGCTAAAAGAAATCGAGCAAGAGCTGAAAGAAGAACTACTTTTAAAGAAGAACCTTCAGCATTTGAACAAAAATTGGATGCAATCATCAAACGTATGGACAGACCTGGGGATAGGGTCGAAACCATTGAAAGAAAGTCATCGTGCGAAGGTCAACCAAGTATTACAAAGAACTCGAACTTTAGAAAGAATCAAAATCCAAATGTTGGAAGGGTTGGCCCCGACCAGAACATTAGACCTCGCTTTCAAGAAAACTATGACGAAGCCTCAACATCTAGTGAACCAATCGAGGACCCTCACATCAACTTGATGGGTTTGGACAGTGAACACCAAGTCTTTCTAACACAAGAAGATCAAGAGGCCCATAATCTCAATCAATTTCAAACCAAATCAGGAGAGTCATTTGATTTTAGGGAAGGCTATGATGCAGCAGTCTATGAGGTTCACAAATAGTACAAATTGAGGAGCAGAACCATAGATGTGCCTGAAACTATCAAACCAAAGGATGCTAAACAACCAAAGAAAGTAAAAGATAAAGCAGCTCTCACGGAATTCTCTGATAAAACAGACCTAAACCCAAGAGAAGTCACTGTGGAATACATATTAGATGTACAGCCCTCTAAAAATCACCCATGCTCATTCGTTCCCTCAAAAGAAAATTCAAACAACACTCCTAAAAATAAGTTAAAAACAGACCTAGTTCAAAACTCTACTCATGATGAAGAAAAGGTCACTAAAAATTCAGCTGAAAAGGAAAAATCCACTGCCTATAATACAAAGATTCAGATAGAAAAACCTTTTAACTTGGAAACAGAAATAGGTAAGCTGAAAATAGCTATTCCTCTCTCTGAATTGGCCAAACATGAAGTGTATAGACAACAAATCAATAGGTCACTCCAAATACCAGACAATAGGGATGCTGTAAATGTTCTAGATGATCAACCTGAATTACTTTTTGGTCCTGAAGTTAATGGAAAGACAGCAAATGGAGGAGTTCCACCTTTTTATGTCAGCTTAAACATTCATGACAAGGTGTTACACAATGCAATGTTTGATTCAGGAGCCTCCCATAACCTAATGCCTAAATCTGTGATGGAAAAGCTAGACCTAGACATCACAAGACCATACAAAGATTTATTCTCATTTGATTCCAGCCAAGTCAGGTGTCTAGGCCTAATTAAAGATTTGTGTGTTTCCCTGGTCCAATACCCAACCAAAACAATTCTGATGGATGTGGTGGTAGCTGACATTCCACCCAAATACAGAATGCTTTTATCAAGATCGTGGGGTGCAAAACTCCAAGGATCTTTGCAACTGGACATGTCCTATGCCACTATTTCAGTCTTTGGGCAACCAAAGAGATTATACCGTGAAACACTAATGAAATATGTGGTTAGCAGTCAAGAAAAGCCCCAAAACTTTCCCATCTACTCTATACATTCTGATATGGACTCGTTCATTTTATATAATGCGGACATGTGTCTCGAAACTGATGCTAAACTCCAGATAACAGCACAACCAGAGGGTACAGATGAACAACCTGCTTCCCAAGATCAAAAAACTGTTAATATGATTGATGCAACAAAGGAAAACGATATATCATGTGACATACACGACCCAAATCTGCCCACTGAGGAAGCCTCCAAAACTCTTAAAGCTAATCATGACCAAGAAATCTTATGGTACTTAGAGTTTGATGGCTTAGTAAACAAATTAGGAGCAAGGGCAGGGGTTTGGATAAACAACATGCAGAATGACCATGCTGAAGGTCATGCATATAGGTTGAATTTCAGGTGTACAAACAATATGGCTGAGTATGAAGCCCTTCTACTAGGTCTCAAACTGATCAAGAGTCTAAGTGCAACCAAAGTCTCAATTTTAGGAGACTCAGATCTAATCATACAACAGATGAAGGGAAATTTTGTCACAAATGATTATAGGTTGAGGGCTTACAGAGGTGCAGCCATTGAAATACTTAACACTTTCGTAGAATTTCAGCTCACCAAAATCTCAAGAATGTACAATTTACATGCACACAGCTTGGAAACTTTTGCCAGCACATGCAAGCTACCATTTGAACCCAACCACAATTTCACTGCTGAAATCAAACATAGGCCTGCAGTCCATGATAATGTCAAAAATTGGCAGATCTTTGAAAATGACAGACATATAAATAACTTCTTGACTTTGAAGGGAAAATTCTCTAACATCAACATTGATACTAGCACCGTGGATGATCAACAACAGACAAACAGAATTTAACAGAATATATCAGCCGAAATAGCAAATCTGATTTTGCACCCAACCACTTTTGATGTCAACAATTTACAAGAGCTGAGGAAAACAGATTTTGATGAAATAGCTGAGACAGAAGCAGAAGTAATTGAATTAAAAGACAATTTTCTGCCCACAGGCTTGACTCCTTTGGAGGATTTATTCGGTTCAAATGACATCTCAAGGAAGCCAAAAATACAACCACTGCATGCCAAAATTGAGGACTGTAACATTGGAACCACACAAAATCCAAAAATGGTAAAACTCTCCAAAGCCTTGCCTGCTGATCAGAAATTGAAATACATTGACTTATTCAAGGAATTCCAAGATGTGTTTGCCTGGAGTTATGAGGACCTCAAGTCCTATGATACCTTAGTCATCCAACATACTATACCTTTGAAAGAAAATCAAAAGCCTTTTAAACAAAAGCTTAGAAGAGTGAATCCTGTCCTTCTCCCTCTGATTGAAAAAGAAGTTAAACGAATGTATGAGGCAGGAATCATTGCTCCAATCAGGTTCTCAGAGTGGATTTCAAATCTAGTGCCTACTAGAAAGAAAACGGGAGAGATTAGATTGTGTGTGGACCTAAGAAACTTGAACAAAGTCTCTCTCAAAGATCATTACCCTTTACCTAAAATGAATCATATCCTACAAAGAGTAGTGGGAGCCTCTAGGATCTCATTGTTAGATGAATTCTCAGGATTCAATCAGATTTTAGTACACCCGGATGACCAAGACAAAACTGCCTTTACAACAACTTGGGGAAATTTTAAATATGTCAAAATGCCTTTTGGACTCAAAAATGCAGGGGCCACTTTTCAAAGAGCAATGGACATAGCCTTTGCCAAAGAAATCCATGATTTCCTAGTCATATACCATGATGATCTTACTGCCTTCTCAAAATCAGACCAAGAACACCTAGAACATCTGAGGCAAGGTTTCCTAATTTGCAGAAAATATGGCATATCATTGAATCCAAAGAAATCACTATTTGGTCTACAAGAAGGCAAGCTCCTAGGGCATATAATCTCGAAAGATGGCATTAGGATTGACCCGGACAGAATTCAAGCTACCCTTCGAGTTCCCCATCCAAGAAACATCAAAGAATTACAAGCTTTTCTAGGGAAGATCAACTTCTTGAGAAGATTAATTCCTAATTTGGCCGAGCTCATAAGACTATTAAACAATATGCTGAAGAAAGATTCTAAAGTCAAGTGGACCACGGAAGCCAAACAAGCCTTTAAGGACATCAAAAGAGCTTTAACAAATACACCAGCCCTCACAAGTCCCAGGTTTGATAGAGATTTCATTATTTTTTCCTTTGCATCTGAGCATACAATTGCTGCTGTCCTATTGCAAAAAGATGACCAAGGGTGTGAGAAGCCCATTGCCTTTTTCAGCAAAGCTCTTAGAGATGCTCCCTTAAAATATCAGATCATGGAAAAGCAAGCTTATGCCCTGGTGAAGGCCATCAAGGATTTCAGAATTTACATTTTATACTCTCATGTGATTGCCTATGTCCCAAATGCTGTGGTTAAAGACATTTTAACTCAAGAAGGAATTGAAGGCAAAAGGGGCAAATGGATTGCCAATATCGTAGAATATGACATTGAAATCAAGCGTACGAAACTCATAAAAGGACAAGGATTAGCCAAACTAATGATCGAAACCAATTTCCAAGCCCTTGATATCAATCAACTTGACAACGAAGAGGAGATGGCGACTCCACAGATCAAAAAAGCCTTTTTACAATCCCCTTGGTACGCTGACATATGTTTTGTATTGCTAAACCTGCAAGCTCTAACATTGAATGAGACTGATAATGTTATGAAGGAGTTTCATGCAGGGGATTGTGGAGGACACTTATAATGGAAATCAACAGCTGACAAAATCCTAAAGGCTGGATTTTATTGGCCCTCCCTGTTTGCTGATGTGAAAAACTTTGTAATGTGTTGTCATAAATGCTAGGTCTTTGAAGGCAAGAGAAAGCTGTTACCTTTACCACTCAAACCTATTTCAACTGAAAGACCATTTCAGCAATGGGGCTTAGACTTCATTGGTGAAATTCATCCTTCATCCTCTAGCCCACATAGGTGGATTTTGACTGCCACAGACTACTTTACCAAATCGATAGAAGCCATCCCTTGTAGGCAAGCCAATGACTCAATCATCATGCAATTCCTAGAAACCAACATCTTGTCTAGATTTGGCTGTCCTGAAAAAATTATCACAGACAATGCTGCTGCTTTCAAATCCAAAAGAATGATCAACTTTTGCCACAAATACAACATTACCTTGGGCCACTCCACAGCCTATTAGCCTCAAGGCAATGGCCTAGCCGAGTCCTCCAATAAAAGCCTCATCAACATCATCAAAAAGGTCTTGGAGGAAAACAAAAAGAATTGGCATAAGAAGCTGGTAAATGCAAAATGGGTAGACAGATTAACCACTAAAAGATCCATTGGTACAAGTCCATATGAACTAGTTTATGGAATGGAAGCAAGGTTCCCTTCATCTTTGGGAATCCCTGTGATCAAGTTGCTGGAAGAAATACAAGCAGAGCCTAATGATATTCAAAGAAGGATCAACCAGACTATACACTTGCAGCAAACAAGAGAAGAAGTATATCAGAGAAGTCAGGCTTTACAAGAAAAGCTAAAAAGGATGCTTGACAAAAGAACAAAAGCTGAAGATTTCTTCATAGGAGATAAAGTGCTGAGATGGGATTCTAGGAGGGAAGATAAAGGGAAACATGGGGAATTTGATTTTCTGTGGAAAGGACCTTATGTCATACATGATGTACAAGGTAACAATACCTATTTCTTGAGGATTTTAGATGGCACAAATACTGAGGAAGGCCCTGTCAATGGGCGAATGCTCAAACATTATTTTGATCCCTTTTGATGAGCATAGAACAATTGTATGTTGTACATAAATATCTGTATTTCCAGCATTTTATTTACAGCGGTTAGATAAGGAACCAAATGCAGGAAATTTTGAAGAGGAATCAGGAGACTGCACCATTTTTAATATATATTTTTTGAGCCTATCATAAGAAATCAAGGAAAGCACTTGGGAAGTATGAAGATGATGATAAATACTCAGAGAAACCAGCAAATACAGAGCTCTAATTTCAGACAGATCAGTTGAAAAGGTACTACATATAGGTTACAAATGTTCAGATCATTGATATTCAAGAGAAGGAAATTTCAGGCTACAACAATAGTTGAAAAACAAGGCAATCTAACCTGCTGTTCTAGGCCTTCCACAAGGAAAGGCCATCCCCAAGTGGAGCCAATGTTAGGTTCCTATACCAATAGGTTTCATTTTTCATGATTGACAGTGGAAGTGCCAAATATGTTCATCTTTTCATACTGCAAAGGTTCCATATTTTGTAAAAGAATTAGAGAGAATTAAAAAATGTAAAGAGGGTATGCCCTAAAAGAAAAATCAAAGGGCAAGAAAAATCAATTGGTCGGAAAAAATGATAAAAATGAACCCCAAAGAAAGACCCAGAAAGAGGCTAGCCAAAATGCCACTGCTAGCTTGATGGATGGTCCAACAGTTCAATCTGGACCATGGCATGTTTTAAATTGCTGTTGTAGAATAGAGAAACAATGTCTATCCAAACAGCTTAATCTTGGCAGATTACTAGATAGGTAGAGAAATGAGGGTGCTCAACTGCTTAATCTGAGCCCCTGGAAGAAATAAGGATAGATTTAGATAGGAGGATAGCCAAAAGAAAAGAAGAAAATTATGGTTTTCTAGTCCAAGTGCACCCATCCAAAAAGAAGAAAAAATGTTAGGCAAGTAGGCTGGGTAGGTAGTTTTGAGGTTGCAGAATGAAGACTTGGGATAAATTTTGTGTTTCAAAGTGTTAAATTTACTTATATCACAAGTGCAAAGCAGTTTCCCTTGGAGCAGCTCAAGCGAGGCATGAATAACTTCCCCTTCATGCTTTCCCAAATCATTTACTAATTTCCCCCAGAGATATTAAGATCTGCTTCATATCACTAACTCATTCATCTCATTCTATAAACATTTGCCCAAGTAAAGATTCTACTTTACTTAGGGGCTAGTCATATTCCTTGTATAAATCCTTTTCCCGTTTAAAGCCTAAGTTTTCTATACTTAGCGATTTCTTCTCAAAATTCATATTAACTTTTGACTTTATTATATAAATCCCTCTTTATTTTCCCTCCCCATATTAAAAATATAGTAAAAATCCCATATATATAAGTATCCCTGCCTTGGTTGAAATATAACCATAAGTCTGTTTTATGGGAATTACTAAGTTTATTTGAAACTTAGTAAGAACCCTCCTCCGATGCATTTTGGCCTCCTCCGATCCGATATCGCACCATTTAACCCCCCCTCCGACGCGATATTACAGTAGGAGATCGCTCACAAGTGTTGGCCCCCTCTGTGGTTTCCCCGATGACAACCCTCCGATGCGATATCACAATCACTATCGCAACATATATATGCCCCTCTTTCTGTCTCCAATCCATTCTTCCGATGCGATATCACTAATGCTCATCGCAAAGTCTCCCCCGATGCGATATCGCTATCGCTCATCGCTACATTGCCTATCCCATATATTCATGACCCCTTGCCACCCCCAATGCGATATTGCGATTTCTTCCTAGCCGTTGGATCTGCCCTCGCATGATCCAACAGTCCGAATTCATTCATTTTTATTTTATCAAAAGTGATCGCTCCTGCCCTTTAAAATCATGTTTCTCCCGCTTATAGTCGCTTTTGCCCATTTAAGGGGTAAAAAGGCTATTTTCTTATTTTTTCATTCGGCGCCCGCGCGCGCTCCAATTGCAAAGGAAGCAGATCGTTTCTTCATCCATTTTAATTGCCTCTGAGCAGAATAGCTCCGGACAATGAGCTTGCGGCCTTAGCACAAGTAACCATTGTACAGTCCTCCGCCATTATGCAGTCCTCCTCCTTTTTGGGTAATATTTTGATGCCAACACTGATAGACCTTCTAAGCGTGCAGAAAGCAATAAAGAAGACAACAACAGTTATATTTTGCCATTCAGTGATAAAAGCAAGGGTGATTTAGCAGAATAAAAGAGTATCAATTCAGCGGAAAAGTGTATCAGCAAAGAATTAAAAAAATATCGGTGGAAGAGTTAAAGCCACATCAAAGGAACATTAAACCCCTCCAGCACGTATAACGCATATAACCTACTTTCTGAAGGTTTGAACCCCCTGCCACATAAATAAATCAGTATAATATATAGCGGGCCCCCGTACATTAACCTGCCGCCAGCTTCGCGCTCCGTCGACCCTCCGATCCGCTCTCCCAGATCTGACGTCTATCGTTTCTATCGGAGAGCCCCTGACGTGTGGGAGTTAGCGTCCGATGGAGGGTGGTTTTACAGCCATATGCAGGGACATGTGCCCTGTTTTCATTGCGTCGGACCTCCTCTGACACTTACCGCCCCCGTACAAAATGCGGTCCGATAAAACCACTTACCGCCGTCTGCCTGCGTCGCCACCCTGCCACCGTGTCCTGTGCCACATCGTCTCCCCAGTCAACTGCCATGTCACCTTGCTGTACCTGGGACCCGCTGATGACGTCATGCTGACGTCATCACAAAAAAGCGCCAAAATGCCGTGAAAACCCAAATTTGCGTTAAAACTTGTGAAAGTGTCATTTTTGTTTGTTTTTTATGCAACTAAATGCTGCAAGGGCTTGCATGAAATTTACGTCCAAGTCGCATTCGACGTTCCTGTCAGCCACACAGGCGTACTCGACCTGCAATCCGACCTCTTCAACCTCTGCCTGCAACTCTTCACAACAACAATATGTCCAAAGTACACGTATTTACCCGAGAAAACACCCGTAATCCTATTTTTCATAAATTCTCTGCAAGATTTTCCAATACACCTAAAAATTCACCTGGAGGACGTTGGCACCCATGAGCTTCTCCTCTCTGCCCCATTGTATAACCTGATTTGTGGCCAAGACCCAGCATCTCTGTCCCCTCTGATAAAATTGCCATTTCTAGCTTGAAATCCAGCTCCAATATTAGAACTCTGTCCCTTGCTAAAATACAGGCCTAATCCAACTGTAATCACAGTCAAAACATGGAGGCCCCAGTTGCCCTCAATATTGCTCCAATAAATGCACCCCATAGACAGTTAGAATGGATTCCACTGGCAGATAGAGACTATCAAATTGCTGATATGGAAGGATACAAGCCTCATATTCAGGCTTTCTGTGAGATAAGGAATAAATTCAGAAACAAAATTGATCCATTGGGAATATGGGCGTCCAACATGCCCATGTACTACTTGCCCTCAGTAAATGTCTTTCCTGACCTCATCCATCAATGTTGTTCCAATCATGAGCCCTCCCAAAGGGCAGTGATGGGCCCTGCTGGTAAAGTCCTCTTTTACATTACTCCTTAGCCTATCAATCAGATGTTGCAATTCAAACCAACTCAGCCTTTGGTCCCCCTTTCCATGAAGAATCTGCTGGATCAAGCCTCAAAGTTGCCCTGTGCAGAGATTGACCGAATTGCTAAATTGTTTATGCCACTAGACTTTTACTCCAGATTCACTATCTCGTATCTCCATGTTGCATTTACTGAGGAGGGAAAAATGCTTATAGATATGATCTCCTACATCCTGTGACTCAGAACAAGTGAAATTTTGGACAGCACTATCTTTTCCTTGATGTCTATCTTCACTCCAGGACAGCCCCCTGCTGTCCAGTATGATTATGCCACCTTCATAGGTGATAAGATTCATGAGAAGTTCATGAACCTAGAAAGGGAAAGGGTATTCAAATACACCGCATATATCTATCATTTGCTGCTATATTATCAGTCTGAAAGTTTCCCGGTCTTCTTCAAAAAATTGGATGCTAGGGGGGAAAGGAGGTCAGTCATATTTTGGTCATCAGTATTCCATCATGTTAGTTACTCCCCATACACATATTGTGAGTTCATTGACCTTTTTGTCTATCCAGCTACTTGTTTATTATCAACAGAGCCTCCTCCCAGACTCACTGATGAGATGCAAAACATTCTACAGCTTTCCAAAAGCTATAGCATTGGTGACTGGTATTTCTACCGAAACCACACAGTACTCAGGGTTTATGGCTATGAATTAGCCCCCTACAAACTGCCAAAATATGTCCCTATGAGACTCTTTGCCTTAGAATACTTTCGGCAATTTGGTAATGCAGATATGATTCATTTCCATGGCAAAAGCAAAAAGGCACAGCTGAAAATAAGACATCAATTGAACCCCTTTATTTTCAATAAGACAGGAGAAGCATGGAAGGATGCTGACCAGATTCTGGGAGAGAAACTTAAGCTCAAACTAAGTTTCATTTGGTCACCATATGATCCCAATCACTTTATTAGCCTCAGAAGAATCAAATATAGGCTTGCAAGATATGTACATTGCAAAATCCCTCAAATTGAACAATATGCCAATCAACAAGAATGGGTAGAAGGCACCCTAATGGAAGAGCTCACTGAAGAAGAAATAACAGAAAAAGCAATCAAGAATCTGGAGAAATTTGTTGACTTGGAATCTTTTGGAGAGGTCTTCTTTACAGCTCCTCGGCACCTTGGAGAAGGCACCTCATCTGCCACAGTCCCCCAGCAACCTGCCCAAGTAAGTCTCCCAACAGCAATCACAGATAAAGGTAAAGCGATGCAGCATTCAGAAGAGCAAGTGGAAAATTTGGAACAACAAGAAACAATGGCAGACTGGTTGGTTTCTACAGATGAACAGAGTCAAGGGCAAGACCCTTCAACTCAAGCAAAAGTGACTGAAATTCCTGTGTTGCGGACTCCTGCCAATGAAGAAAGAGCAAAGAAGAGGGATAGACAGGAAGAAACACCTCCAGGGACATCCACAGAGCAGCAAGGAGAAAAGAGACAAAGGTTAAACCCTTTTTCAGAGAAAGAAATTCCAGAGGGGCCTACTGAACAGCAAATTCGCCCAAGCATGGAGACATCGGCCAGCTCGTTTCAGCAGGAGCAAGAGAGACAACACGGGGTAGAGGTAACATCCACCATGCAACAGGGCCGACAGGGCTCTGATATTAAAAAAGCATTCACTGATATCAAAGCTAGGAATGAGCCAGTGAGATTATAGCTGTACAACCAGCTAATAAGGATGGCCCCCACCAATCAGCAAAGGTTAATGGCAGCCTATGACATCCAGGAAGGGAGAATGACCGTCGGTCATTTCAGACCTACAATTCAGCAACCACAATCAGCTACTGACTACATCAGAACCAATCTGGAAGTTTTCGCCAAGGATATCCATCCGATGGACCAAATTGAATTGCACAGGCAGACCGGGGAGATGGTATATTCTACATTGGTGGATAAAACATTGCTAGCCCATAGATTGCAAAACTCTTTGCACAATACTAGTACCCAACTAGAGTTGGAGAAGAATTTGTCACAGGCCAAGGACAATAGAATCAAGTCCTTGGAGGAAATAATCATAGAGCTGGGACATGATCCCACTGATCCCAAGGGTGTGCAAGCTTTGATAAAAAATAAGGATGAAGACATAGCCTCCCTTAGAGGAAAAATCAAGCTGCTAGCTACATTGCATCCTCAAGCTACAGAGGTGGCACAACAAAAGGAAGAGCAGGATGTGGTAGCTTTGCTTATGACCTTGCATAAAAGGTTGGTAGAGACAGAAAGTGCCTTGGAGGCATCATTACAGGGAAGACAAGGAGAGTTGGCCTCTCAGCCAATTCAAACAGCTCAGATTCTTACAGCCGCTCCTCCTATGGCCACCACAACAGTCCCTCCCATTGTTACAACATCAGAAGCGGGTGCCTCACGCTCAGCACCAATTTCAGCAACTACTTCTGCACCTGCAGAACAAGGCACCAGCTTAATAATGGACAATATGATGAAAGAAATAGAAGCCTTGGAATTGCAAATGGCGGAATTGAAAGAAACCAAGAAAAAGCTGGCTAGAATTAAGGAAAAATATGACAAATCAAAGCAGGAGGTAGCTGAGAAGACAAGCGAAGTAAAAGCCCTGGAAAAAAGGATAAAAGAACTGGAGAAAGAGCTCACTTTTGATAAAACGTTAGTAGATATCAAGAAAATTTTGTGGGCCAAGATTGGCCAATCCATTACAGACCAATGGAAATCCATTGAGACCATGCAATGGAAAATGGATTTGATAGGCAAAGCTCAGTTTGAAAACCAGAAGGCTAGAGCATCTTTGGGTAATATGCCTGAGCAAGCTAATAGGATGATCCAATTCTTGAATACTCGCACCAGAGGGCAGTTGGTAGCAATAGGAATCAAAAATAGGACTGATACTATCTTGCTAATAAGGAGTGTATTAACCCTTAGGAATTTTTTGCAGACATTGGAAAGAAAATGCCAAGAGATGCAAGCAGAAGTGGATGAGTTCATAGCAAAGATCACAGCATTACAGAGTAGAGGGCTACCTAGCCTAGTAACCAGTGCTGGAAGACTGCTGTCACATGAGCATTATGCCAACAGGGTGAACAGTTATGCTTCCAATCAAATCACAACTTCCCCAAGCACATCAGAAGAAACAGGGCCTCCATCCGGATAGAGTGTCTTTGATAAATTAGAAAATCTATTCTACATTTCACACGAGATAAACCATCTCTTTGAAGACCAACCAAACTTTTATAGATACACAGAAGCTGATGAAACACTGATAAAGATACAAAGGCATCAACTACCTACAGAAGATTGGTGGAGAGGAATGATGGAGACGTTGCTCAGGTGATTTTGTTTATTAATTCCTTTTTGTAAAACTACAGTTCAGCATATACAGATGGCACGGTCCACCTGTCAAAGGATCAAAGCAGCTTAAAGCAGAATTGGAATATTAGCTACAACTCATTAAATGTAAAGTAACCTAGCACCAAGGAAGAAGACCAAGACAGCAAGAGGCAGGGTACCAGCATCAGAACGGCACACGCAGAATAAATGCGCAGCAGGCAGCTGACTCATTCAGCCCAGAAAGTCAAAATTTTCTGAATAAATAGACAGCTAGCAAGCCAATATTAACTGCAGTGTTTAATTCTTCATTTACTCCCTTGGAAGAGCTGGTGACATAATTTATTGCATGAAGACTCATCACCTAGATATTTTGTATCTTATTTTTGTATATATACCTCCCCATAGAACGTATTTAGGGTTGGTTGGTGATTCTCTCTAAGAGCTACGCTGTAAATTTTCAGACTTTTAATACAAATTGTTGGTGAAGTTGATGCTCTCTGTGCTGTCTGGATGTGAAATGAACTGCGTTCTGCTACCTAATTCCTGTGTTGTTTAATGGAACAATAAGTTACTCTAAGCCGTGTATTGTCTTTCTGTGTTTGCAATTATCACATATGTTTCATGATCTTAGTAACAGAGAAGAAAGAATAGCTCATGACTTGTTTGAATACACCCTTTTCTCAATCTCTGTTTCTAATTGTGTTTTCTTCAGAATTTGTCATAAATATGAATTCTTAATTGCTCATGTTTGAACTGATTCCCTCATTATGGATGCTATTTAGGAATCCTTAACTGCTCCTAGATAATATTCTCACACTTTCCCTCTATCAGCGTAGTGAAAGATCCTTGATTGCCTTTCATTCCCTGATTTCATGCCATCGATTCCCAGATTTGAAGAATTGTTCCATAGGTGCCTGTCTGGCTCTGTAGTATTACCTTTTCCACAAGAAACACCTACAGCAATATACCATCATTGACTCCATCGCCCAATAGTCTAGACTGTTCTGAAACTGCATCCCAGTTCTGCCTGAAATTACCATCCAACCATATTTAAAACAAAACCCTGTACATCATAACTAGCCTAAAATCCCACCAAAACAAAGCTAAATCATAAAGAGAGAGCCCTCTCTAGTTGTAGGTAGGCTAGGACCTGTAGCTAAAAGATTGGTTAGTGGTTACCTCAGCCATATTCCCTTGGGAGTCAAAGGGAACAACCTGAGTGATAACATCATTGGCGACTCCACTGGGGACAGAATGAGTGTTTTCTAAAAAAATTTAGGATTTAGACACTTGTTACAAAGATTTGACCAGTTTCCCTAATTTGAGCATATTCCAAGAAAATCCAAAGCCTCCTTATCTCTAAGGAATTCTTGTAAAACATTGCCAAAACTGTGGTGGAAAAGCTAGACCTAGACATCACAAGACCATACAAAGATTTATTCTCATTTGATTCTAGCCAAGTCAGGTGTCTAGGCCTAATTAAAGATTTGTGTGTTTCCTTGGTCCAATACCCAACCAAAACAATTATGATGGATGTGGTGGTAGCTGACATTCCACCCAAATACGGAATGCTTTTATCAAGATCATGGGGTGCAAAACTCCAAGGATCTTTGCAACTGGACATGTCCTGTGCCACTATTTCAGTCTTTGGGCAACCAAAGAGATTATGCCGTGAAACACTAATGAAATATGTGGTTAGCAGTCAAGAAAAGCCCCAAAACTTTCCCATCTACTCTATAAATTCTGATATGGACTCGTTCATTTTATATAATGCGGACATGCGTCTCAAAGCTGATGCTAAACTCTAGATAACAGCACAACCAGAGGGTACAGATGAACAACTTGCTGCCCAAGATCAAAAAACTGTTAATATGATTGATGCAACAAAGGAAAACGATATATCATGTGACATACACGACCCAAATTTGCCCACTGAGCAAGCCTCCAAAACTCTTAAAGCTAATCATGACCAAGAAATCTTATGGTACTTAGAGTTTGATGGCTTAGTAAACAAATTAGGAGCAGGGGCAGGGATTTGGATACACAACATGCAGAATGACCATGCTGAAGGTCATGCATATAGGTTGAATTTCAGGTGTACAAACAATATGGCTGAGTATGAAGCCCTTCTACTAGGTCTCAAACTGATCAAGAGTCTAAGTGCAACCAAAGTCTCAATTTTAGGAGACTCAGATCTAATCATACAGCAGATGAAGGGAAATTTTGTCACAAATGATTATAGGTTGAGGGCTTACAGAGGTGCAGCCATTGAAATACTTAACACTTTCTTAGAATTTCAGCTCACCAAAATCTCAAGAAAGCACAATTTACATGCACACAGCTTGGCAACCTTTGCCAGCACATGCAAGCTACCATTTGAACCCAACCACAATTTCACTGCTGAAATCAAACATAGGCCTGCAGTCCCTGATAATGTCAAAAATTGGCAGATCTTTGAAAATGACACACAGATAAATAACTTCTTGACTTTGAAGTTCTCTAACATCAACATTGATACTAGCACTGTGGATGATCAACAACAGACAAACAGAATTGAGTAGAATATATCAGCCGAAATAGCAAATCTGATTTTGCACCCAACCACTTTTGATGTCAACAATTTACAAGAGCTGAGGCAAACAGATTTTGATGAAATAGCTGAGACAGAAGCAGAAGTAATTGAATTAAAAGACAATTTTCTGCCCACAGGCTTGACTCCTTTGGAGGATTTATTCGATTCAAATGACATCTCAAGGAAGCCAAAAATACAAACACTGAATGCTAAAATTGAGGACTGTAACATTGGAACCACACAAAATCCCAAAATGGTAAAACTCTCCAAAGCCTTGCCTGCTGATCAGAAATTGAAATACATTGACTTATTCAAGGAATTCCAAGATGTGCTTGCCTGGAGTTATGAGGACCTCAAGTCCTATGATACCTTAGTCATCCAACATACTATACCTTTGAAAGAAAATCAAAAGCCTTGTAGACAAAAGCTTAGAAGAGTGAATCCTGTCCTTCTCCCTCTGATTGAAAAAGAAGTGAAACGAATGTATGAGGCAGGAATCATTGCTCCAATCGGGTTCTCAGAGTGGATTTCAAATCTAGTGCCTACTAGAAAGAAAACGGGAGAGATTAGATTGTGTGTGGACCTAAGAAACTTGAACAAAGTCTCTCTCAAAGATCATTACCCTTTACCTAAAATGGATCATATCCTACAAAGAGTAGTGGGAGCCTCTAGGATCTCATTGTTAGATGAATTCTCAGGATTCAATCAGATTTTAGTACACCCGGATGACCAAGACAAAACTGCCTTTACAAGACCTTGGGGAACCTTTAAATATGTCAAAATGCCTTTTGGACTCAAAAATGCAGGAGCCACTTTTCAAAGAGCAATGGACATAGCCTTTGCCAAAGAAATCCATGATTTCCTAGTCATATACCTTGATGATCTTACTGCCTTCTCAAAATCAGACCAAGAACACCTAGAACATCTGACGCAAGTTTTCCTAATTTGCAGAAAATATGGCATATCATTGAATCCAAAGAAATCACTATTTGGTCTACAAGAAGGCAAGCTCCTAGGGCATATAATCTCGAAAGATGGCATTAGGATTGACCCGGACAGAATTCAAGCTACCCTTCAAGTTCCCCATCCAAGAAACATCAAAGAATTACAAGATTTTCTAGGGAAGATCAACTTCTTGAGATGATTAATTCCTAATTTGGCCGAGCTCATAAGACTATTAAACAATATGCTGAAGAAAGATTCTAAAGTCAAGTGGACCATGGAAGCCAAACAAGCCTTTGAGGACATCAAAAGAGCTTTGACGAATACACCAGTCCTCACAAGTCCCAGGTTTGATAGAGATTTCATTATTTTTTCCTTTGCATCTGAGCATACAATTCCTACTGTCCTATTGCAAAAAGATGACCAAGGGTGTGAGAAGCCCATTGCCTTTTTCAGCAAAGCTCTTAGAGATGCTCCCTTAAAATATTAGATCATGGAAAAGCAAGCTTATGCCCTAGTGAAGGCCATCAAGGATTTCAAAATTTACATTTTATACTCTCATGTGATTGCCTATGTCCCAAATGCTATGGTTAAAGACATTTTAACTCAAGACGGAATTGAAGGCAAAAGGGGCAAATGGATTGCCAATATCTTAGAATATGACATTGAAATCAAGCCTACAAAACTCATAAAAGGACAAGGATTAGCCAAACTAATGACCGAAACCAATTTCCAAGCCCTTGATATCAATGAACTAGACAACGAAGAGGAGATGGCGACTCTACAGATCAAAAAAGCCTTTTTACAATCCCCTTGGTACGCTGACATATGTTTTGTATTGCTAAACCTGCAAGCTCCTCCAGGGTTGTCCAGAACTAAGAAAAGGTTCTTGAAGATGAAAGCATCAATGTTTTGTATCATAGACAGTGCCCTGTTTTGGAAAAATCATGAAGGAATTTTGCTTAATTGTCTAACATTGAATGAGACTGATAATGTTATGAAGGAGTTTCATGTAGGGGACTGTGGAGGACACTTATACTGGAAATCAACAGCTGACAAAATCCTAAAGGCTGGATTTTATTGGCCCTCCCTATTTCCTGATGTGAAAAACTTTGTAATGTGTTGTCATAAATGCCAGGTCTTTGAAGGCAAGAGAAAGCTGTTACCTTTACCACTCAAACCTATTTCAACTAAGAGACCATTTCAGCAATGGGGCTTAGAATTCATTGGTGAAATTCATCCTTCATCCTCTGGCTAACATAGGTGGATTTTGATTGCCACAGACTACTTTACCAAATGGTTAGAAGCCATCCCTTGTAGGCAAGCCAATGACTCAATCATCATGCAATTCCTAGAAACCAACATCTTGTCTAGATTTGGCTGTCCTGAAAAAATTATCACAGACAATGCCGCTACTTTCAAATCCAAAATAATGATCAACTTTTGCCACAAATACCACATTACCTTGGGCCACTCCACAGCCTATTACCCTCAAGGCAATGGCCTAGCCGAGTCCTCCAACAAAAGCCTCATCAACATCATCAAAAAGGTCTTGGAGGAAAACAAAAAGAATTGGCATAAGAAGCTGGTAAATGCAAAATGGGCAGACAGATTAACCACTAAAAGATCCATTGGTACAAGTCCATATGAACTAGTTTATGGAATGGAAGCAAGGTTCCCTTCATCTTTGGGAATCCCTGTGATCAAGTTGCTGGAAGAAATACAAGCAGAGCCTAATGATATTCAAAGAAGGATCAACCAGACTATACACTTGCAGCAAACAAGAGAAGAAGTATATCAGAGAAGTCAGGCTTTACAAGAAAAGCGAAAAAGGATGTTTGACAAAAGAACAAAAGCTGAAGATTTCTTCATAGGAGATAAAGTGCTGAGATGGGATTCTAGGAGGGAAGATAAAGGGAAACATGGGAAATTTGATTTTCTGTGGAGAGGACCTTATGTCATACATGTTGTACAAGGTAACAATACCTATTGCTTGAGGAGTTTAGATGGCACAAATACTAAGGAAGGCCCTGTCAATGGGCGAATGCTCAAACATTATTTTGATCCCCTTTGATGAGCATAGCACAATTGTATATTGTACATAAATATCTGTATTTCCAGCATTTTATTTATAGCGGTTAGATAAGGAACCAAATGCAGCAAATTTTGAAGAGGAATCAGGAGACTGCACCATTTTTAATATATATTTTTTGAGTCTATCATAAGAAATCAAGAAAAGCACTTGGGAAGTATGAAGATGATGATAAATACTCAGAGAAACCAGCAAATACAGAGCTCTAATTTCAGACAGATCAGCTCAAAAGGTACTGCATACAGGTTACAAAGGTTCAAATCATTGATATTCAAGAGAAGGAAATTTCAGGCTACAACAATAGTTGAAAAACAAGGCAATCTAACCTGCTGTTCTTGGCCTTCCACAAGGAAAGGCCATCCCCAAGTGGAGCCACTGTTAGGTTCCTATACCAATAGGTTTCATTTTTTATGATTGACAGTGGAAGTGCCAAATATGTTCATCTTTTCATACTACAAAGGTTCCATATTTTGTAAAAGAATTAGAGAGAATTAAAAAATGTAAAGAGGGTATGCCCTAAAAGAAAAATCAAAGGGCAAGAAAAATCAATTGGTCAGAAAAAATGATAAAAATGAACCGCAAAGAAAGGCCAGGAAAGTGGCTAGCCAAAATGCCACTGCTAGCTTGATGGATGGTCCAATAGTTGAATCTGGACCATGCCATGTTTTAAATTGCTGTTGTAGAATAGAGAAACAATGTCTATCCAAACAGCTTAATCTTGGCAGATAACTAGATAGGTAGAGAAATGAGGGTGCTCAACTGCTTAACCTGAGCCCCTGGAAGAAATAAGGATAGATTTAGATAGGAGGATAGCCAAAAGAGAAGAAGAAAATTAGGGTTTGCTAGTCCAAGTGCACCCATCCAAAAAGAAGAAAAAATGTTAGGCAAGTAGGCTGGGTAGGCAGTTTTGAGGTTGCAGAATGAAGACTTGGGATAAATTTTGTGTTTCAAAGTGTTAAATTTACTTATATCACAAGTGCAAAGCAGTTTCCCTTGGAGTAGCTCAAGCGAGTCATGACTAATTTCCCCTTCATGCTTTCCCAAATCATTTACTAATTTCCCCCAGAGATATTAAGATCTGCTTCATATCACTAACTCATTCATCTCATTCTATAAACATTTGCCCAAGTAAAGATTCTACTTTACTTAGGGGTTGGTCATATTCCTTGTATAAATCCTTTTCCCCTTTAAAGCCTAAGTTTTCTATACTTAGCACTTTCTTCTCAAAATTCATATTAACTTTTGACTTTATTATATAAATCCCTCTTTATTTTCCCTACCCGTATTAAAAATATAGTAAAAATCCCATATATATAAGTATCCCTGCCTTGGTTGAAATATAACCATAAGTCTGTTTTATGGGAATTACTAAGTTTATTTGAAACTTAGTAAGAACCCTCCTCTTATGCATTTTGGCCTCCTCCAATCCGATATCGCACCATTTAACCCCCCCTCCGACACGATATCACAGTAGTAGATTGCTCACAAGTGTTGGCCCCCTCTGTGGTTTCCCCAATGACAACCCTCCGATGCGATATCGCAATTGCTATCGCAACATATATATGCCCCTCTTTCTGTCTCTGATCCATTCTTCCGATGCGATATCACTATCGCTCATCGCAAAGTCTCCCCTGATGCGATATCGCTATCCCTCATCGCTACATTGCCTATCCCATATATTCATGACCCGTTGCCACCCCCAATGCGATATTGTGATTTCTTCCTAGCCATTGGATCTTCCCTCGCATGATCCAACGGCCCGAATTCTTTCATTTTTATTTTATCAAAAGTGATCGCTCCCGCCCTTTAAAATCATGTTTCTCCTGCTTATAGTCGCTTTTGCCCATTTAAGGGGTAAAAAGGCTATTTTCTTATTTTTTCATTCGGCGCCCACGTGCGCTCCAATTGCAAAGGAAGCAAATCGTTTCTTCATCCATTTTGATCGCCTCTGAGCTGAATAGCTCTGGACAGTGAGCTTGCGGCCTCAGCACAAGTTACCATTGTACAGTCCTCCGCCATTATGCAGTCCTCCTCCTTTTTGGGTAATATTTTGATGCCAGCGCTGATAGACCTTCTAAGCCTGCAGAAAGCAATAAAGAAGATAGCAACAGTTATATTTTGCCATTCAGTGATAAAAGCAAGGGTGATTTAGTAGAATAAAAGAGTATCAGTTCAGCAGAAAAGTGTATCAGTGAAGAATTAAAAAAATATCAGTGGAAGAGTTAAAGCCACATCAAAGGAACATTAAATGCCTCCACCGCGTATAACGCATATAACCTGCTTTCTGAAGGTTTGAACCACCCACCACATAAATAAATAAATATAATATATAGCGGGCCCCGGTACATTAACATGCCGCCAGCTTTGCGCTCCGTCGACACTCCGATCCGCTCTCCCAGATCCGATGTCTATCGTTGCTATCGGAGCGCCCCTGACATGCGGGAGTTAGCGTCTGATGGAGGGTGGTTTTACAGCCGTACGCAGGGACGCGTGGCCTGTTTTCATTGCGTCGGGCCTCCTCTTCCTGCGTCCCCACCCTGCCACCGTGTCCTGTGCCACGTCGTCTCCCCAGTCAACTGCCACGTCACCTTGCCGTACCTGGGACCCACCGATGACGTCATCACAAAAAAGCACCAAAATACCGTGAAAACCCAAATTTGTGTTAAAACTTGCGAAAGTGTCGATTTTGTTTGTTTTTTATGCAACTAAACGCTGCAAGGGCTTGAATGAAATTTACGTCCAAGTCGCATTTGACGTTCCCGTCAGCCACCCAGGCGTACTCGCCCTGCAATCCAACCTCTTCGACCTCCGCGTGCAACTCTTCACCACAGCAATATCTCCAAAGTATAGTTGTTTACTCGAGAAAACACCCCTAATCCTGTTCTTCATAAATTCTCTACAAGATTTGCCAATACACCTAAAAATTCACCTGGAAGACTTTGGCACCTGTGAGCTTCTCCTCTCTACCCCACTGTATAACCTGATTTGTGGCCAAGACCCGGCATCTCTGTCCCCTCTGATAAAATTGACATTTCTAGCTCGAAATCCAGCTCCAATATTAGAACTCTGTCCCTTGCTAAAATACAGGCCTAATCCAACTGTAATCACAGTCAAAACATGGAGGCCCCAGTTGCCCTCAATATTGCTCCAATAAATGCACCCCATAGACAGTTAGAATGGATTCCACTGGCAGATAGAGATTATCAAATTGCTGATATGGAAGGATACAAGCCTCATCTTCAGGCTTTCTGTGAGATAAGGAATAAATTCAGAAACAAAACTGATCCATTGGGAATATGGAAGTCCAACATGCCCATGTACTACTTGCCCTCAATAAATGTCTTTCCTGACCTCATCCATCAATGTTGTTCCAATTATGAGCCCTCCCAAAGGGCAGTGATGGGCCCTGCTGGTAAAGTCCTCTTTTACATTACTCCTGAGTCTATCAATTAGATGTTGCAATTCAAACCAACTCAGCCTTCGGTCGCCCCTTCCATGAAGAATCTGCTGGATCAAGCCTCAAAGTTGCCCTCTGCAGAGATTGACCGAATTGCTAAATTGTTTATGCCACCAGACTGTTACTCCAGATTCACTATCCTCTATCTCCATGTTGCATTTACTGAGGAGGGAAAAATGCTTATAGATATGATCTCCTACATCTTGGGATTCAGAATAAGTGAAATTGTGGACAACACTATCTTTGCCTTGATGTCTATCTTGACTCCAGGACAACCCCCTGCTGTCCAGTATGATTATGCCACCTTCATAGCTGATAAGATTCATGAGCAGTTCATGAACCTAGAAAGGGAAAGGGTATTCAAATACACCGCATATATCTATCATTTGCTACTATATTATCAATCTGAAAGTTTCCCGGTCTTCCTCAAAAAATTGGATGCTAGGGGGGAAAGAAGGTCAGTCATATTTTGGTCATCAGTATTCAATCATGTCAGTTACTCCCCATACACATATTGTGAGTTCATTGACCTTTTTTCTATCTAGCTACCTGTTTATTATCAACAGATCCTCCTCCCAGACTCACTGATGAGATGCAAATATTCTACAGCTTTCCAAAAGCTATAGCATTGGTGACTGGTATTTCTACCAAAACCACACAGTAATCAGGGTTTATGGCTATGAATTAGCCCCCTACAACCTGCCAAAATATGTCCCTTTGAGTCTCTTTGCCTTAGAATACTTTTGGAAATTTGGTAATGCAGATATGATTCATTTCCATGGCAAAAGCAAAAAGGAACAGATGAAAATCAGACATCAATTGGTCCCCTTTATTTTCAATAAGAGAGAAGAAGCGTGGAAGGATGCTGACCAGATTCTGGGAGAGAAACTTAAGCTCAAACTAAGTTTCATTTGGTCACCATATGATCCCAATCACTTTATTAGCCTTAGAAGAATCAAATATAGGCTTGCAGGATATGTACATTGCAAAATCCCTCAAATTGAACAATATGCCAATCAACAAGAATGGGTAGAAGGCACCCTAATGGAAGAGCTCACTGAAGAAGAAATAATAGAAAAAGCAATCAAGAATCTGGAGAAATTTGTTGTCTTGGAATCTTTTGGATAGGTCTTTTTTACAGCTCCTCGGCACCTTGGAGAAGGCACCTCATCTGCCACGGTCCCCCAGCAACCTGCCCAAGTAAGTGCCCCAACAGCAATCACAGATAAAGGTAAAGGGATGTAGCATTCAGAAGAGCAAGTGGAAAATTTGGAACAGCAAGAAACAATGGCAGACCAGCCGGTTTCTACAGATGAGCAGAGTCAAGGGCAAGACCCTTCAACTCAAGCAAAAGTGACTGAAATTCCTGTGTTGCAGACTCATGCCAACGAAGAAAGAGCAAAGAAGAGGGATAGACAGGAAGAAACACCTCCAGGGAAATCCACAGAGAAACAAGGAGAAAAGAGACAAAGGTTAAATCCTTTTTTGGAGGAAGAAATGCTAGAGGGGCCTACTGAACAACAAATTCCCCCAAGCATGGAGACATCGGCGAGCTCCTTTCAGCAGGAGCAAGAGAGACAACAGGGGATAGAGGTAACATCCACCAGGAAACAGGGCTGACATGGCTCTGATATTAAAAAAGCATTCACTGATATCAAAGCTAGGAATGAGCCAGTGAGATTACAGCTGTACAACCAGCTAATAAGGATGGGCCCCACCAATCAGCAAAGGCTAATGGTAGCCTATGACATCCAAGAAGGGAGAATGACCCTCGGTCATTTCAGACCTACAATTCAGCAACCACAATCAGCTGCTGACTACATCAGAACCAATCTGGAGGTTTTTGCCAAAGATATCCATCCGATAGACCAAATTGAATTGCAGAAGCAGACTGGGGAGATGGTATATTCTACTTTGGCGGATAAAACATTGCTAGCCCATAGATTGAAAAACTCTTTGCACAATACTGCTGCCCAACTATAGTTGGAGAAGGCTTCCTCACAGGCCAAGGACAATAGAATCAAGTCCTTGGAGGAAATCATCATAGAGCTGGGACATGATCCCTCTGATCCCAAGGGTGTGCAAGATTTGATAAAAAAGAAGGATGAAGACATAGCTGCCCTTAGAAGACAAATCAAGCTGCCAGCTACATTGCATCCTCAAGCTACAAAGGTGGCATAGCAAAAGGAAGAGCAGGATGTGGTAGCTTTGCTTATGACCTTGCATAAAAGGTTGGTAGAGATAGAAAGTGCCTTGGAGGCATCATTACAGGGAAGACAAGGAGAGTTGGCCTCTCAGCCAATTCAAACAGCTCAGATTCTTACAGCTGCTCCTCCTATGGCCACCACAATAGTCCCTCCCACTGTTACAACATCAGAAGCAGGTGCCTCAAGCTCAGCACCAATTTCAGCAACTACTTCAGCACCTGCAAAACAAGGCACCAGCTTAAGAATGGACAATATGATGAAAGAAATAGAAGCCTTGGAATTGCAAATGGTGGAATTGAAAGTAACCAAGGAAAAGTTGGCTAGCATTGAGGAAAAATGTGACAAACCAAAGCAGGAGGTGGCTGAGAAGACAAGGGATGTAAAAGCCCTGGAAAAAAGGATAAAAGAACTAGAGAAAGTGCTCACTTTTGATAAAACGTTAGCAGATATCAAGAAAATTTTGTGGGCCAAGATTGGCCAATCCATTACAGACCAATGGCAATCCATTGAGACCATGCATGAGCAAATGGATTTGATAGGCAAAGCTTAGTTTGAAAACCAGAAGGATAGAGCATCTTTGGGTAATATGCCGGAGCAAGCTAATAGGATGATCCAATTCTTGAATACTCGCACTAGAGGGCAGTTGGCAGCAATAGGAATCAGAAATAGGACTGATACTATCTTGCTAATAAAGAGGGTATTAACCCTTAGGAATTTTGTGCAGACATTGGAAAGAAAATGCCAAGAGATGCAAGCAGAAGTGGATGAGTTCATAGCAAAGATCATGGCATTACAGAGCAGAGTGCTACCTAGCCTAGTAACCAGTGCTGGAAGACTGCTGTCACATGAGCATTATGCCAATAGGGTGAACAATTATGCTTCCAATCAAATCACAGCTTCCTCAAGCACATCAGAAGAAACAGGGCCTCCATCCGGACATAGTGTCTTTGATAAATTAGAAAATCTATTCTACATTGCACATGAGATAAACCATCTCTTTGAAGACCAACCAAACTTTTATAGATACACAGAAGCTGATGAAACACTGATAAATATACAAAGGCATCAGCTACCTACAGAATATTGGTGGACATGAACGATGGAGACGTTGCTTAGGTGAGTTTGGTTATTAATTCCTTTTTGTAAAAGTACAGTTCAGCATATACAGATGGCACGGTCCACCTGTCAAAGGATCAAAGTAGCCTAAAGCAGAATTGGAATGTTAGCTACAACTCATTAAATGTAAAGTAACCTAGCACCAAAGAAGAAGACCAAGACAGCAACAAGCAGCGTACCAGCATCAGAACAACACACGTAGAATAAATGCGCAGCAGGCAGCCGACTCATTCAGCCTAGAAAGTCAAAATTTTCTCACAAAATAGACAGCTAGCAAGCCAATATTAACTGCAGTGTTTAATTCTTCATTTACTCCCTTGGAAGAGTTGGTGATGTAATTTATTGCATGAAGACTCATCATCTAGATATTTTGTATCTTATTTTTGTATATATACCTCCCCATAGAACGTATTTGGGGTTGGTTGGTGATTCTCTCTAAGAGCTACGCTGTAAATTTTCAGACTTTTAATACAAATTGCTGGTGAAGTTGATGCTCTCTGTGCTGTCTGGATGTGAAATGAACTGCGTTCTGCTACAGAATTCCTGTGTCGTTTAATGGAACAATAAGTTATTCTAAACCATGTATTGTCTTTCTGTGTTTGCAAATTTCACATATGTTTCATGATCTTAGTAACAGAGAAGAAAGAATAGCTCAGGACTTGTTTGAATACACCCTCTGCTCAATCTCTGTTTCTAATTGTGTTTTCTTCAGAATTAGTCATAAATATGAATTCTTAATTGCTCATGTTTGAACTGATTCCCTCATTATGGATGCTGTTTAGGAATCCTTAACTGCTCCTAGATAATATTCTCACACTTTCCCTCTATCAGCATAGTGAAAGATCCTTGATTGCATTTCATTCCCTGATTTCATGCCATCGATTCCCAGATTTGAAGAATTGTTCCATAGGTGCCTGTCTGGCTCTGTAGTATTACCTTTTCCACAAGAAACACCTACAGCAGTATAACATCATTGACTCCATCGCCCAATAGTCTAGACTGTTCTGAAACTGCATCCCAGTTCTGCCTGAAATTACCATCCAACCAAATTTAAAACAAAACCCTATACATCATAACTAGCCTAAAATCCCACCAAAACAAAGCTAAATAATGAAGAGAGAGCCCTCTCTGGTTGCAGGTAGGATAGGACCTATAGCTAAGAGATTGGTTAGTGGTTACCTTGGCCGTATTCCCTTGGGAGTCAAAGGGAACAACCTGAGTGATAACAGCAGGTGAAGACTATATCATTCAGCATTTTGTAGTAGATACAATAGATTTAGTAGGAGCAATAAAGAATCCACTTTCAGCACCTCATCCACTATTTATGCAACCAAGAAGTAGATGAAATTCGAAATTCTAATCCATGATCCAGCAGTAGCTACAACTTCTCTACATATGCACAATTTTTCCACTTCCTAGGTAAGTAAAGGTATGTTATTTTATAGCTTTTAATTGTAGAATTCCTTGAATACTGAAGTTATAATTTTTGGAAAATACTTCACCATATTTCCTTTCTCATTTGAAATTTTTTTTAAACAACTTTAGTTGGGGGGAAGGGACATCCATTTATTATCACATCCATATCACTTCATTCCATTTCACTTCATTTAATCCTAACATACTTGTCCTAATCATTATGATTGCATCATGGTTCAAAAGTTATGTGATTTGTAAATAAATGCCTAAATGATGAGCATATTATATGGCTGATTTATGCATTCTTAAACATGTTCAATGAATCTTGCTACAAAAAAAAGGAAACAAGGTAATGATACACAAGAACGAATACAAATTAAGATTTGGTTGTCACACAAGAACCAACCAAACATGTTTCTATTCAATGTATGACAAGGAATACATTGCAAAACGAAATAAAATTGTCAAATACTATCAAATGTAAAGTTTAAGGACACATGATATAAGCCAAGCTGATTCAAAAGAAAATCATGATTAAGCAATGTAGTAGATTGCATCAGGACATGCAATAACGTTAGTTGGGGGGGATGCAGAGTCTCCAAAATGTATTCAAAATATCATCCACTTTCACTTTTTTCACCACCATTTCACTCACATGTCACAACTCCATGACCATATAACCTTTCATTAGCCTCCATTTTCATAATTATATGGGTTACCTTTGTGTTTTCCAAAAGTTAATTATTTCTAGTATTATAAGCGAATTAAATGGTTAAAACTTAGAAAAATTACATACACTTGCTAATACTTAAAAGTGGCTTGAGTTTCATGACATTTGTAGGTCATTTGGAAGCTTCCAAGGCACCCTTATGTGGCCTCCAATGCTCAAATTCGAATTATTTTCAAGGTATGGAAGAAGATTTGGATAAAGGTCAAAGAGGATATGTGTCTCATCATTACCTATTTGAGTTGTAACTCTATCAGATTTTCTAGGGATCTAGGGAGAGAATAATGGACCTCCATTAATGAGGTAGGTTCTTACGTTTTTGTATAAATACGAGAGCCTTCTCCTTTGAAAGGCATGTGTAAGGTTGGGGAAATGCTCATGGTTTGAATATAGAATTTTGATTTGGCACCATGCTCATGAGCGATGTTCACCTTGATTTGGTTATGCTTGCATTTGAAGCCTCTCAACTTGCCATCTCTCATACTTTTTGATTGGCCACCTACAATGTGTGAGATTTATTGTTTTCATAGATTAAGATTTATTGCTTTCATAGATTAAGATTTACTACTTTCATATATTTTCCCGTGTGAGAGGTTAAGAGTGATTGTTTTTATTTTCTTTCATATATTTTCCTGTGTGAGAGGTTAAGAGTGATTGGCTTTATTTTCTTTCTACCTAGAGGTTAAGAGCGATTTTTTTTATTTTCTTTCTACCTAGAAGTTAAGAGCAATTATTTTTATTTTCTTTCATATCTTTTCCTGTGCGAGAGGTTACGAATGATTGTTTTTGCTTTCATTTATGAAAGAGTGGTGTGCTTTTCAATTCTTGCAAGATTTGCAGATTAAGATTTCAATTCCATGTGCTATACTGTAATTGTACTATAATTTCTTTTCAGTTGATTATTGAATTAGAATAGGTGAATTTGGTTTGTCGTTATTTGGTTTCATAGTTAGATTAATCTAAATTGAAAGTTAATTTCTAGCATATATAGCGCACGCATGCTTCGCAAGTTTTACGAAACCCCTGAGTTGACAATTAAATGATAGGTAATTATTTTTCCTCAACAATATCATTGGTTTCCGTTTCCTTGGCCTTTCTCACAGAAGTCTGAGACCTCTTACCAATGTGTTTGGAGTCCTTAGTGGGTTCATCGTCTGGAATGACTCTAGTAGCACGGGTCCTTATCTATGGAAATAACCTCTTCATAGGTTTTGGTTAAAGTTGGTTTCACATCTCGCTTAATGAACTCCACAATACTAGTTGGAAAGGCAGAATTCTAGTAGTCAATAGGGATGGAGTCATGAGGTTTTGTGTCATCTGAGAGCTTGTTCAAAATACGGTTGAACCTCTGATTGAAATCTTTGACCTTTTCTTTCTGCTCCATCTTGAGACTACCCAACTCCTTCAGTAACATGGCAGGGGTCTTGTCTTCAGAAAATTTCTCAAGAAAGATCCTTTTGAATACCCTCCAATTCTGGATTGAGTTTGGAGGAAGGCTATGGTACCATACAACTACTCCGTCATCCACAGTACATGGAAATAATCTACATGAAATGTCATAATAATGTACCTCAAGTGTCTATAGATGTAGGTAGAAAGTGTCTAACTGATCCTCTACCTTCATTGTCTTGTGAGGGTCATATTTCGTTAAGATCTTCTCCACATGTCTTAGCATCTTGTGCAAGAGACCCAAAAGTGCCAATGGTCCTTGAGTCATGCAATCAAATTTTTGGTCTGCGATGTTGTCTTCTTCATTGTCTTCCTCTTCCTCTTCTTGTTTTGATGATTCCTCTTCTAAATTGTTGGTTCCTCCTCTTCTCCTCCTCCTCCTTCGTTTCCTACTCGTTGACCTCCTCCATCGGAACTTGAACTTGAGAGTAAGGGGTTTCGTTCTTATTTTCCTTGAAAGAGCAATGGTTTTTCTTTTGTTTACACAACTTCTACTAGCTCTTAAAAAGTGGAACTGATTTCTTCTTCAACATAAGTAACTACTACTCCTATTGGTGTAGTCTTGTTCTTCTTTTCAGAATATGGAAGAGTATACACTCCTGGAGTCAGTCCAACAAATTTTGAAAATTGATGGGTGATGGGATGGAGAGCCTGGATTTGATGGTACGAGGTTTCACGTTTAGGCCTAGAGGTGAGGAATTACCAACTTCAAAATTGCGAGTAGGGGAGAGGGATTGAACGTTACTACCTTGACCAGAAAATGGATGAGTGGGGTTGGTGAAACAATCGACCATAAAATATTGGTGGCCATCCTTCTAGCACCAAACATGTTGATGGTGCTAGATCCACCAAAATTCATGGGATATCCCTGATAGGAGGTCCCAATTATACCTCATATTGTTTGATGTAGGATTCGCATCTAGTATGATGGGCCAGTTGCCAAATACATAGATATTTGACCCGGCTCTAGTTTTTAGAACATGAGAGTGTTGCAATGGTACCTTTGAAACGAAAGGTCATTGTGCCTCGTGAGTGTGCAATGTAACTATGTCTAGGTTCTCTTATTGTAAAAGGGGGAGAAAAGTGAGCCTCTAAGTGAGAGATAATAGTAATACACAAGAATAGACAGAAGAGAACTAGGAAGACCTATCCAACATCTAGTAGAATATTCCACAGCAGATGCAGCAGTCATTAACACCAAAGAACATGGAAAGATTCATATACCATTCAGCGGAATAGTCCACAACAGATTTGACAATCGTTATAACTGATAAGTTAGGAAAGGTTTGTTTGATATCTTGCAGAATAGTCCACAGGGAAAAAACAGTTGTGACAACCATATCAACACATTCACAACATGTTAAGCACTAAAACAACAAAAATAGTTGAACTATATTAGTACATGTGGAAACAATAATTAAATATAAATGCTCACCAAATAGTCTTACAAACATCCATAAGTCATGCATGGAAATGTGTTGGCATGAGAAGGCTTCTATATTAAGAAAAATTTCCAGACACATATTTACATCATACATCACTAGCCCCAATAGTGGGACATTGGAGCCACTCCTTTCTCCTAAAAGAACTGACTAAAACTCTCTATGCTCTGCGGGAGGAGCCAAGGTGAAAAGTCATTTTCTCATACAATGAGGAGGTATATATAACCAAGGGGTGATTATTGACCCTTGTGACACTTTGACTACCCTCATGACTGTTCAACTTCCTATGACTTTTCAAATGACATGATTCTTTATATTCACGTGTGTCCATTAGATTTCCACTTTACATTACATTTGATTTACAATAGACATCACTCATAATAGTGACGCGGCCTTTCACAACTGATGAAACTACTTGACATGGACTAGCTTGTTGAGGTGGCAATGTCAAGCCACTGTTGCTCTTGAGTGATAGATGTGTTCTTGGATGTGCTTTCTGTTCTCCTCCACATAGCTTGATGATGCAGGGTCTTTAATGATTTTAGGTATTGAGAGGTAGTTGTGTGCATGTGTTCCCTTTTCTTGTACATGATAAGATTTTTTGTTCATCTAGCTGTAAGTGAGTCTTATAGTATGTTCGCTTCTTATCCTCCTTCTTCATCATCTCACCATGATCTAACAATGTAATTGTTCCCGTAATTCACTCATGATGGGATGACATCAAATCCAAAAATTCCCTAGTCTAAGATGATGCATTGTTATCCATGGACTAGCCCCGGGATAGTTAATAAGATGGGAAAGGGGGACTAGTAACTGTGCATTACGCAGTTCCAGGTGACAGGGAAGGAGGCTGGTCACTAAAACTGTGAAGAGCATAGCTCAGGATTGGCTGAGGAACTCCTGAGCACATTCCTCACTACTAAGAAAAATTGCGCAGAAGCCACAGGGAGACATGATTGCATAATTGAGAGAGACAATGGTTGATGCATGATGGGACCTTGAGAGGCTCTGAAATTTAAGTCCAAGCCAAAATTTTGGAGGGTCTCACAGCTGCTACAAAAGATACCTAGTTTTTGGTGACTGAATATAGATTCAAATATGAGCAATGAAGAGAGGTGGTGTTGACCTCTAGGTATATTGTTCTCCCTTTCTTTTAAAATAAATTCTTTTTCTTAGCCACAAAATAATGTACATGTCCACTAATTCAACTTTTTTTTCTTAACTTATTTATTTCTTCCATAACATGATGGATCAATCGATTTTTGAGTTAGATCTTGCCATATGTATAATCAATTAAATAGGTGCACTAATTATGCTTTATGATATATGCAAAAAAAAGAATATAAGCATCACTAGTCTTTAGCCACCATAGGGAACCACTAATCCAATATATTATGTTTGAACTTTTTCATTGGCATAAAAAATAGATCATTACTGTATTTTGAATATTCCCTTCTAAAAAACATGCCTACAAACTATCTATCTATCTATCTCTCTCTCTCTCTATATATATATAGTTTGGAGGTTTGAAGAAGGATATGAAATATATTCTCCAAACTACACACAAATGTTATATATAAAAATGAGAGAGAAAATTAGTACTATAGAAGCAAATATTTTGAATTTAACTATATATATATATATATAAATTTGTTTTTATTTTTTTTGTACATGAGGGATCAAATTAAGTTTGAAAGAGGAAACTACTAATATATAATGATCATAGAATTTTTGTATTTAATTTATTTATTCATTAATTAAATATAGTTACAATTCTATTCTATTTACAAGTATATTTATGTTATTTTCATTTATTTATCAACTTCTTTATTTCTTATTTTAATATAAATCCCTCATTTCTTTTCTTTTTCACTCTATTTTAACTATCTTATTATTATTTATTTAGATTATTTTGTACTAAATTATTCACTCATTAATTAAATCCAATTACAATGTTATTTTATTTACAATTGTATTCTTCCTATCATTTTAGTCCTAGTATAAAGGTTGAATTTCCAAATCCTTAAAGATTTCCCTTGACTCTAACTATCAGTACAAGAGAGTGATGCAATGGTATCTTTGAAAAGAAAGGGGAGTGTGCTTGGCGAGTGTGCAATGCAATTGTGTTGAGGTTATTCTACTGCAAAAGGGGAGAGAAAAGTGAGCCTCTAAGTGAGAGGTAACGGTACCACCCAGGAAGAGACACACATGAACTAGAAATACCCTTCTAACATCTAACGGAATAGTCCACAGCGTGACAGTCATTACAACCAATCAAGTGAGGAGAGATATGCCTATCATCCAGCGGAATAGTCCATAATGGATGCAATGATCGTTATAACCAATAAACAAAGAAATATATGTCTAGTATCCTACGGAATAGTCCACAAGGATGGGACAATGATAACAACCATTATATCACATTCTCAATGAGGTAAGCACTAAAATGATCGAAATAGTTGAATTATCCTTGTACATGTGAAAGAAAACATGAAATAAAAATGCCCACAAAATAGTCTTACAAAAATTCATAGTTCATGCATGAAGAGCATGCTGGCCTTGAAATGTGATGCAGGAGAATTCAACCCAATAATGTCATTGTATTTTAGTAGACATAGTGGTATTGTGTTTTCAAGGGAGTTGGTCTCCTAAGTGCAAATTAATGTAATTATTTAGCCTTTTGTGTGATTTTTTTTTTATAAGTAAAGGATAATTCTATTAATAAAAGGAAAATATAGTTACATGGAGGTTAAGACCTCAGAGGAAGCCGAAGCTGTCCAACAGAACTGACAAACTATCCTGGGGTTGAGATAACCAGATACAAAAGACCCAGAAGCCATACATAGAAAAAAAAACTGGCGATAATGGTAAACAACAATATAGGTCAAAGGAGAGATGTAGCCATACTTTCTGTGCTGCCCGAATAACCATATGCAAAACTAAAAGACCAAAGGCCTGATAAACTTGCCGAGCCAAGACCTGATGTAAAACATATTTACAAAAGATCTGATAAACTTGCCGAGCCAAGACCTGATACAAAACACATTAGCAAAAGCCAGAATAACACAACACATTGGATAAAAGAACCAGAAGGGAAACTGCGACTTCAGACGAGGTGCTGGAGGCATCAAGCATCTGTCTAGGGGTCCTGAGCATCCTTCTCCACCAGGCAAGGATTTCCCATCCACGAGTCATCAACATTGTCCTCAACACCTGAACCGCTGCCACCTGGAGGAGCTGCCAAGTGCTGATTGCCATCGGGGGAGTTTGCCAGATTAACAGAAGCCGAGATATCCTATGTATTGTCTTCTGGAGGCTTGAGGACATCAAGGACACTCCCCTCAGCCTGCAACTCACCACAATTGAACACAATGCCCACATCTTGTCCCTGGAGTTCACTATCATCCTGAGACTGCGAAGTTGAGGTATGCACAAAGATGCTAGGCCGAGCTTCTTCCTCTACCATAATTACAGTGATGCTAGCTGAGAGAACCTGTCTATTGAGATGACTATGGAATATGAAGCGGGTGGTTTGGAACGAATTGTGCAGGAAAGGCTTGCCATTATCAGAGGAGGGGGAAGGCAAAGTGAGAGGGATAATATTTTGGGGAGCAGGCTAAGAACGCCCATGATTTCCACTACTACCTCCATGGTGAGAGCAACCATGACGACACACCATTATCAAGGGAAAGAAGTAACCTGAAGGAGATGAAGAGCAAGGCCAGACAGAGCAGGTTCGAAGGTAAGAAAGCCGAATAAAGGTCTTATACCAGACATGCAACCAAGCTATCAGAGCGATACGAGGATGCAGGGATAGAGACAAGCTGATGAAGGGAGACCCGATGGGAATGACAGGTGATAAGACCAACGAAGCCATTAATAAAAAAACCTGCGAAGAGTATGGAACAGGAGGCACATTCAATTCTGAATTCTTGATGATCTGCAGGTACCACATATAATCCATTTTCATCCGTGGGAGGATTTTGGAGGCTGTGCGGATTTTCGAGCTGTAGGTCCAGATGCCGGCTTGACATAAACCTTCATTGATTATGACATTAAAGCACCTGCATCTGGGTGTGTTTCTTCTTCCTGGTTCATATCATTCTTCACTATGGTATGGTAATTCATTAGTTGGGCGTCTGAGGCGATGCTGGAGAGTGATCCTGTATGAAGTTCCAGCCCACATTCCACTCCAATATTTGCAAGAAAGTCTGCCAGTTTGTTTCCTTCTTGACGAGTATGCTTAATGGAAATGGCCCTGTGTCGAGAAAGCTAGATATCAATGAGCTCAAGCCTTTGTGCCATTCGCCAGCTGTTTCTTACCTTCTGCAAGGGAGTGCCTTGCATGATTTTGGTTACCATATTTATAATGATCTGTGAATCCCCTTCTATGATAAGCGGAAAAAATCCTGTGTCATGTGCTAAGGTAAGATCTCACCATAGGCCTTCTAGTTCCGCTGAGTTGTTGGTATCCCAACCTTTTGAGCCAAGAAAAAGCAGTAGAGGAACCCCCTGATGATCTCTGAAGACCCCTCCGAAGCCTGAGCTTCTTGGATTGCCTTTTGAGGCTCCATCGAAGTTAAGCTGAATCATGTTGTTGGGGGGGGGGCGGATCCACTTTGTAGACAGATGTCCAAGCGGAGTTGGGTTTCCTTTGGAGGTAAGCTCTTGATTCAAATGAATATTCTAATTTGCCCAGATGGATTGTTCATGCGGCAAAGAAGGAAGATCTTCCTGGGACCAAGAAATGATGGAGAGGGATTCTTTGATATTTTGGCATAAGATGGTCCAGAGATTCTCTATAGACATGGATTGGTCCTTCAATATCCTGTGATTCCTTTCCTTCCAGATGTTCCACATCAGGAGTCCAGGGATAAGCTTCCACAAAGTGTTTGGAAGTTTTCTTTGATACGGTGATTGGTTCCAGTTGTGAACTGTAGCTTTGATGTCCCCATGAACTCTGCCCTCTTTTTGGCAGTGAAAGCTAACTTTTTCCCATAGCTTGCATGCAATATGACAGGCTTGCATAAGATGTATGATGGATTCCTCTTCTTTCTTGCAGTTGGGGCATATGGAAGGGCCATGATAATCTCTTTTTCTGAGATTATCCCAAGTGAGGATTTTATTTTGACATAGGAGCCAAAGAAAGGTAGAGACTTTCGGCCAGTTGGAGGGGTCCCAGACTTTGCTCCATAGTACATCTTTGACTATGCGCTCCTTGATGATTATATTGTAAGCTTCCTTTGTGGTAAAAGTGCCTTTTTCTTCATAGCCCCACCTAAGAATATCCATTTCCTCCGAAAAAAGTATTTTCCTTTTCAGTAATTCTGAAGTGAGAGAGTTCTGAGCCTGTTCAGTGCCGTGCCTTAGAATCTGATCCACTTCAACCCAACGTCTATAACCCTGTATGGAAGAGGGATTCCAAAAGTGTCTGACCTTGTCTAACTCATGCAAATCCTGCTCCGGTAAGTGAAGGTGAGAAAGAATGTCCTTGAGCTTTGGCAGATGCTGCCAGGAGTCCCCCCAGAATCTAGCTATGTTGCCATTCTTGACTTCCCAAAAACTGTGTTGTTGAATTAGGTTCCTGTGTTGTTTGGCTGAATTCCATATCAATGATCCCATGCCCACTTCTAACATTTTTATTCATTCTTCAATTGGGTAATTACTTATGTATTTGGCGGTCCATAATGAAGCCCAGGGAGTGAATGGTGCAGAGAGCCATCTCCACCAAATTTTGGCTCCCATGACTTCGTTACTGTGAGATGGGTCACTCAGACCGATGCCACAAGTATTCTTCAGAAGACAGACTTTATCCCATTTGACAAGAGCCCATTTATGGGTGGGTCTAGAGCTACACCATAAGAAGGATCGCTGGAGCTTCTTGATTTCCTTGAGAACCCATTTGGGAGCGGCCAAGATAGAAAAGAGGTAGAGCGGCATGGAATGAAGAATAGCTTTTATGAGGAGTAATCTGCTGGCCATGTTAAGAGCCCTGTGTGTCCAAAGGGAGAGACGAGCCTCTAGCTTTTCTAAGAGGATTTTCCAGGACGAGTGCTTAAGAGCCGAGGCAGTTAGAGGCACTCCTAGATATTTGGAAGGGAGAATGGCAATGGTGAAGCCAAGAATACGCGCTATGGAATTTTGGGTAATGACAAGAGTGTTAAAGAAGAAAATTTGAGACTTGACTTTGTTGACACTCGCTCCAGAGGCTTCGGAGAAGTCTGACAGGAGAGTTTTGAGTTGACAGGCTTCCTGAACAGATGGATGGCTGAAAAGCATGTTGTCATCAACAAATGGTTGGTGAGAGAAAGTAGGGGATTTGAGAAAGGATAAGCCTTTGAGGAGTTGAGATTGCAGGGCTGATTTGAGACTGCGACCCAATCCCTCTGCCATAATGACAAAGAGGAAGGGATAAAGGGGATCTCCTTGCCTAATATCCCTAGAGGGATGAAAGGTGGGTGAAGGTATGCCATTGATGAGCAAAGAAAAGAATGATGAAGATAACAGACTCATAGCCCACCTTACCCAAGGAGGAGCAAAACAAAAAGCTGTTAGAATTTTCTGAATGTAAATCCAACTTAAGCTATCAAAAGCCTTGGATAGGTCTATTTTGAGCAGCATACCTGGTTTCTTGGATTGCTTCAGTGAATGGATTATTTCATGAGTTAAGATAATTCCATCCATTATCTGCCTGCCTTCTACATAACCAGATTGCTCAGGCGAAATGATGAGAGGAAGCAGTAATTTCAGTCTGGAAGCAATAATTTTGGATACAATTTTGTAAATAATATTGCATAAAGCGATAGGCCTATACTTATCAGGTGTGCTGGGCTCCGCTTCCTTGGGAATCAGCGCAATGAAAGTGGAATTTAACCCAGGGAACATCCATCTTAATGTACGCGATTCCTCCACCACTTGCCAAACCTCCAGTTTGATCAGGTCCCAAAAGTTGTGAAAAAAATTGGAGGTAAATCCATCCGAACCCGGCGCCTTACTAGCTTTCAATTGATGCACTGCATTTTCAACTTCCTGAAGGTCTACAGGTTGGAGAAGGAGTTGATTATGCTACTCTGAAATTAGTTTGGGAATGTTCCTCATAATTTTGTCAATACCTTCATGAGTTTCAATCCTTGCTTCCTGCTCATTTTGAATGTGGGATATGATGTTATTCATTCTACGCTGAATGGTGGTTCTGTGAATTTTTTTTGTGTTTTTTCTCCGTCCTTCAGCCACTTTATTCTTGATTTCTGTCGCCATAGTGTTTCTTCCTGTTTTGCTCTTGCTAAGATTTGTGCTTCAAGAATTTGTTCCTATTTTGTCAGGTCCTCAGATCATCCTTCAATTATGATCTCTGCTGCAAATTCTTCATGTCTTGATTGAGGGCATTCTGAGCTTGAAAGATGTTACCAAAAGAAGTGTGATTCCAATGTTTGATTTTGCCTTTGAGGTGCTTGAGCTTCTACTGAAATTGAGACATCTTGGAGCCACTAGGAGGGGAAAAATTGCTCCATGTTGAATTGACTAACTTATTGAAGTCCGGATGAGTCATCTAGAAGGCTTCAAAATGAAAAGGCCACCGAATGTTGTGACCGGGGTGATTCCACTGAAGGGCTATAGGCCAGTGATCGGAACCCGATATCAGCAGGATAGAAGCTACAAATTCTCCACCCAAGTGAATTGCATTGTCTGATAATAGGAATCTATCAAGGCACAAAGAAATCTGATGCGATCCTTCTCTTTTGTTATTCCATGTAAGAAAACTGCTGTTGGAGGGGATATCAATAAGCCAGTTATTATGAATGAAGTCTTTTAGGTGATTCCCATCTCTGTTACCTTTGGTTTGGCCTCCCCTTTTTTCTTCCAGCCTTGCAATCATGTTGAAGTCGCCTCCAGAAATCCATAGAGGGTGCAGCCTATTTGTGTTGAGCTCTGAAAGGATGTCCAGGATTTCAACTTTGTGCATAGTTTCCTGAGGAAAATACACATTAGTAATATGACCATAAATGTTAGTGCCATTTATGTGAAAGATTGCTTGGATGAAGTTCTTGTTTGCATGTATATTGTTGAGGAAAAGAGTGTGCGCGTCCCATAGAATTGCAAGGCCGCCCGACGCCCCATGAGCATCTACAACTATTACCGTCCTAGCTGGCCAGGCTTTCACTGCAATTTTTTCCAAAACTGTTGAGTTCCATTTAGTTTCTTACAAGAATAGAATTTGAGGTTTTTCCTGCATGATCATGTTTTTGAGTAGTCTACCTTTCCTTGGGCTATTGAGCCCTCTAATGTTCCATGAAATCAACTTCATTGGGAAGAGTTGGGGTTGATGTTGAAGTTCTTAGTTAGCTTGGAGTATCTGCCTGACTCCACTAACATTTCTCCTATTTTGATAGTTCTTTGGAGAGTGGTTTTCCTCCCACGCTTTTTGTTGTCTTTGGCAATAAACTTTCCATCCCAAGGACTTCCAATCTGAACACCAAGAGAGTGATGCTTTTGTGCTCGCGTTAGGACCTCCACCAGGTTGTCTACTTGCCGATCTGGGATTTTATCAAAGTTCTTTGTTTTGCATGCCTGCTCTAGGCCTAAGATATCAAGTTCGCCAATGTCTATGCTCTCAGGATCTTCCTCCATGAATTGGGATTCTTGTAACTCTTCAGTTGTTTCAGCTGTTGTTCTTGGGTTGGGTGTTATATTATCAACCTCCATTCCTTGAAAGTTCCAAGCTGGGGTTTTGATCTGGGTATGGGGGAGTGTTTTGCTGATTAGCGGATCATCTGGGAGCGATAAGGCCGCTTTCTGTTTATCTTTAATGGTTTCCTTCTCAGAAAGAGAGGGATTTTCGGACTCAGGATCATCATTACTTGCCAAAGCAGCAAAGTTGTTGCTGGTTGAAGGTTTGGAGGAGCTAGCTGGATGCGTCCTGGGATTAGTTACCAATTTCTTGTGGTTTCTTTTGTGGCTAACCACTTTGGTAAATCCATTAGGAGCAGGTTTGTCCGGGGACATCTGGAGGGGGGTTTTCTATTTAGAGCATAGTCCCTAAATAAATGACCCAAATCATGACATTTCCTACACCAAAACGATACATGCTCATAATCTATCAGCTGAACCCATTCAATATCATCATGAAATAAACTTACCGCATCCGGAAGGGCTTGATTGAGGTTCATGTAGACACAAATTCGGGCATATGAGGTGTATCTACTTATTTTTGTTTCCTCTGCCACTTTGATAAATTCACCCAGTGAATTTCCAATTTCTTGCAAGGAGTCTTCCTCCCAATATTCTACAGGAAGAGAGTAAAGCCTTATCCAAACTGGAGCCCAACTGAGATCTTCCTTGTCAGGGTTGAAACGTTCTACCCATCCTCTGACATACAGGCCAGCAGCGTTGAAAAAGTACGGCCCTTCATCCAGAACCCTGTTTCGATCCTCCAAGCAGTTAAAGATGGTTGTGAAAAAACCTTTAGGCCCTAGTTCCAGAGTAATATGACCCTTTGGATTCCATTTTCAGGCTATCCAGCCTCTCAACGCTTTCTCAGTTGGCCAAAGTCCGATGAACTTGCCTATTAACGCGTGATCCCTCATGAACTGTATTCTGGCATTGATTCGATGGCTTGGAAATTCTACTTTTGGCCTTTGAGTGGCTACTGGCTTGCATGTGGATGAGCTGACCTTGGGCTGATCCTGCTGATCCTGAGCTTTGTCCTGATGTGCACTTGGATCCGTATTACCCTCACTCTGCACCTCTGCGTTGTCGTTTTCTTCATTTCGTTGCTTTTTGCTATCGTCCTTTGGGGGAGGCGCATCGCCCTCCCCCTGAGGGGGAATCATTAGTCCTAAGATTGCCTACAGAAGACGTATGGCCGCAGATCGACTAGAGATTGTCAAAGCTGACCTTGGTCAGGAGGAGTCTGTCGTAGCAGGGTTTACAGAAACCCTAGAAAGAAGGCTTCCACGTGCTTGAGCATCCTACTAGATTAGCCTTTTGTGTGATTTTAATGAGAATAGGATTTAATTGAATATAGTGAGGCATATTTGTAAATATTCTCAAATGTAGGAGAACATGAGGGATTTAGGATAATTGAGAGATGAGAGAATTTGAGAATTAATTGTAAAACTTAGATTAGGAGTTAGTTCATGATTTTATGGATTCGGGAGGACCCTTAGGGATGAGGAAAAGATTTTAGGATTTTGTTGAGGAATCTATGCATCTAAACTAAGAATTGGTTTTAGAATCCCTTTGCATAAATGTAAGCCTAAAAGGCAAAGACAGAGGTTAGAAAGTTAGATAATTAGCTGGTGATATAGGCTAGATAGACAGAGTGTAAATAGAGGCCACTGATATTAGAACATCAGGCCAGAGAGACAGAGATCTCATTCTGTAATTGTTGTTTATATTTATAAATACAAAGGTTAATTTCAAACCTATATAAGTGTGTTTCAAGTATTGAATTATAGTGAATCAGAATTCTGTAATAGTTGTGTGCAGGCAGAATTCGGCGAAACATAGAGAGGAGAAGAAGAGACAAAGGAATCATAATGGTTCTTTGAATCTAGTTGAAGAATCAGAGTGAATCTCAGAGAGAATCAGCGATGTATGAAGTCGCAAAAGGCAGGCTCAGAGAGAGTTGAGCAGTGGAAAAGTGAAAGGCCAAAACCCTGAGGAAAACCAGAAACCACGGGAAAAACACTGAAGAAATGAATCAAAGTCAAAGAGAGGAGACAAATGAATATTGAACGCACAAGAACCACTGGATCTCGGAGATCAATGAACGAGGTCGAAGGAAATGATTGGACAAGATTAAAGTGCATAGACTGGTGTCAAGAAATGAATGATGGAGATTGATTTAAGCAGTAGTGGAAGAGGAATCCGGAGAAGCCATCACAACCGTCGATGGTAGAAGATCTATGGTCATCGGGCACAAACAAGCTCAGGTGTTAGTCAACGAAGGAAGGCAGATTTAGAATTATGAGCAGGTTATCAGGCAGAGAAAAATGGTAAGTGGTATTGAAGGGTAGTCACCTGATTCCACTCATTAGTTGACACGTAGCACAAGAGTGGAGAGAGAAAACCACTTTATCGGGTGGGTATTCTCCATGCTTGTTTCTCACTCAAAATCATTTTGGATCATTAGATCAAGCGGATCTGGATCCACAGTCACAAAGTGTCGTGCAAGTTTGATTGATCGGGAAAAGACATCAGCCGTCAGATCGGAAGGAGGATCATGGATGGAGATTGTTAGTAAATATCGCATCGCAACATTTAAATGTGGAGGAATTAACCTTGGGCCATAAAGAAGTGTGACAATTGATGCTCATGCAATCAACGAAGTGATCACATCACAAACATTCAATGGTGCGGTATCGGTAGAGGGCCTAAGACTCCCGAGGAAAATAGATTTATGAATTTGTATATGCATACTGTGGGTGTAAGCGGGGTAACCCTGCATCATTTGGTATCAGAGTAGAATTGTGGTTGAAACATTTGGTGTCAAAGTAGCACAAAGAAATTCTGTGTGAAAATTTCTTTGACGAATTTAGAATAGAGTTATGTTTTAAGATGCGTATGCATGCAAGAGGAGATCAGATTTTAATTTGACAAACAGTAGGTACACAAAGGTAAGGTATAATTTTTTTTTGGAACTTGCAGATACAAGGAACAAAGGACAACCCTTTTAAAGGGCAGGAAATGGTGGAACAGGATCATGCAGGGATCTTAAAGGTGAGGTGATATGTTTTGTTCTGATTTGAATATTGGAGAATGTGTGGTTTTAATGTTGATACACAGGTAGCAGCATAAGGAGGTGAGAAAGTTGCAGCAATAGCCTAAGAGCAAGGAGTGCTAAAGAGAAGCTAAGAACAACATCCAATTGTGGTTGTGTAGAAGTTGTTGAGGTAGCTCCACAGTTGCGATTGTGGGTAGATTTGTCTTAAAGATAACAATTCCAACAAAATAAGTGTTGGGTATGATTGTTAGTCAGCAAGAGATTCAAGGAAAGAACCAGAAGGATGCCAAAAGACTAAAGCTCAGAGGAGAGAATCTTAGTGAGGAATATGTAGCAAGGAGGAGACTTGTTACTACAGGGGTATTGTTGTAGTTCACAAAGGTAATTCCATAAAGGATGTGGGTAGAATTTCCAAGGTAATGAAGGAAGATGGTAAGACTTTCTAAGTGAAAGAAGAAGTGGTCAGAACCATATATTTCATGGTGATTGAAATACAAGAGGAAAGTTGTGTTCTTGAGAAGTGCAGATGAGTTGAAGCTTAGAGGGAGCAGAGAAAACTGCTCAAAGGAGGTTCTAGAGAAAGAGAGCCAAGTGCTTGCCAAAAGACTGAGTACAGAGGAGAGCTTGGTGTGGTAAGTGGTAGTAGGGAGAACTTGCTGTTGTAGAGGCTTTAGTGCAGCTCATATTGAATGAGTGAGGAACTCATAGAGATGGAGAAGAAGATGGCTATTGATAGTGATAACAGAGGCTCTGAGGAAGACCACGGTAGAAGAACGATGAAGAAAGAGAATGCCAAGGAAAATGGCAAGAGGATGAGTCAAGAGGAAATTGACGAGGAAATTTCAGAGATGAAAGAACAACTAGATGTATTGATGATGATACTAGAGGAAAGCTAGATACAAGTTTGGATATTAATGAAGAAGCCAGTGAAGTGGAATAAGTTGTAGAGAAGGCTACAACAAAGGAAAGTAAGGTAGGTAATGGGAAAAATCAAAGAAGCTGAGTTGGAAATGGAAGTGTCCATTTGTGAACCAGAGCAGGGTGAAGTTCTGGGTGAAGATGAAGACTTGAAGACTAAAACTTCAAGTGAGGGAAAAAGGTCTGATGATTTTAAATCTGATAATTTGTGTATGTTTGCAGGTGAAACATGTAATGAAGGACAATTTTCTGATATTGAAATAAAGAGGGGAGAAAACTGGCAAAATCTAAATTATGTTTTAAAAGAGGAAGTAGGGAAGGATATCAAGCAATCAAGTAAAGGAATTGATGAGATTGAGGAGAATACCATCGAAATATTTCTAAATCATGTAAAGGACTTGGAACAGCATGAGGAATTGGTGATTGAATCATCATATGAGATCATGAGGTCTTACGGTTTTACAACTGACAGGTTGTGTATGAATGCAGGTATTGTAGAAGACAAACCATTTTATGGAAATGTCTTGAATGAAGCTGAAAATTTCCAGGTAAAGTATGATGATGACTACCTTTCAAAGGAAGATCAAGTTGAGTTATTACAGCAGAAGGAGTTCATAAGTTCCATGCTTAATGGAGGAAATATCTTTAGTAGGGTCGAGACAATTATGTCCTATGATAAGAAATTTTCTATTGAAGAGAATAATGAAGAATTGATTTTCTTAAATGATCGAAGGGAGAGTGATGGAAAAACATCTAAAACTATCAAAGGGATAAAGGATAAGAATTTTATTCTAATCAATAATGAAGAAATAGTGTCAATAAGTTATGCTTGTGAAAAGAAGAAGATAGTGAGGATTGTACAGAACTTTTGGGAGAAATTCCAAGAGAGATTGCAAATTTGTGCCATCAGTTAAGTCTTTTGGAGAAAAGGCTGGACGACCAAAAAGTAAGTGTTCAGGTTGTAAAATTAGAACTAAATGAGAATGAAGAAGTTCACTACAGTGGACTGTCTGTCGATAAATCATTCTTGCAGACAAGACCGGTCTCCCTAATTTCAATAGATATCTAGCAACAAGCAGGACAAGCAAATCTACCTTTCTCTAAATATATTGCAATTTATTAATAAAAAACTAAGAGGTGCTTTAGACCCTACATTAAGTCCAATGCTAGTTTGTGGTAGCCACGCTTCGATAGTCCAAACGAGTTTCCTTTTGAGAACCTGCAATCACAAACAAACACACATCAAATAACACCCGCATAGCTAATATAATAAATCATATTCATCATGGTGATCAAGGAATCCATGAAATAAACCATAAAACACGGCTTATTGAGAAAAATAAACTTGATTTTATTAATCTTCGAAAATAGAAGAACTTTACAACCTTTGGTGCCTTGATGTTGTACAAGCTCCTCCCAGGGTGTGAAACAGGAATCTCCTCTACTTTGACAAGCCTCACACTCTTCCAAATGAGATCAACAAGGTATGTAATCTTTCCTCACAAAAGCTCAATTAGGGATACTAAGTTCCAGCAGCATTTCACCTCAAAAATCTTTAGCTTTTAACCCCCCTCAGTAACTAGCCCAATGCTTCATTTTATAGTGCAAAGGAAGGAGGTTACAGGTCCACCTATGAAGGGATAGAGTCCTTCTTCAAAGGGATAAGCTCCTCACATCAAGGGGTTAGCTCCTTATGGTATGGGATGCATGAACCTTAAAGGAGTGAACTTGCCACCTCAAGATTCCTTCTAGAAGCTTTCAGAAATAACTCAAAGTGAGTTTTTAAGAATTCACTTGTGCCTTTTTGACTTTTACAGGGGTCCACACCCATTACACAGAGAGAGCGGTTAGGTACGCAGGGGACATGACCAGTAGGTGCGGGACCGCGGGTAATGCTAAGAGAAAGTGCGGAACGAGAGTTTTAGAGACTTTTAAAGGCTTTCTCTTATTTTTCAAGGCTTGACATGAAGAACTGAGGTTTAAGACTTGAAAAGGAGGAAAGTATGAGTGGTGATAGACTCACACCGATTACAGAATGTCATGGTGACAATATTTTGTGCAACAGATTGCCCCCTAAAGTGCGAAGTCTGTAATAGATGAGGATAGCATTTGTCATCTAAGAAGAGTGAAGTAATTTTTCATTTCAAGGATCATCCTATGGACACCATGGTTGGAACCTGTAAAAACATTCAATACAAAATATATATATGTGAACATATCATCGCTGAGGTAGGCATTCCCATACTCAGATCAAAACTGACTAGAAAACTACCTAAACTGCTCTGATATAGGAATGATTTTGTAATACATCACAAGTATAGACATATGTAGACACAGTATGGGTGCAACCATTTGTTGATGAATAGTCCACTGTATAATGAATAACAAAATTCCTCGCAGCCTGGATGGTGGAAACTAGATCCAGGGTCTTGATTTCTGCTTCCCGAAGTAGTACGATTCTATCCATGTGAATGAATGTGTCGAAATCGAACATGATAGAAACCACTTGATTACCAGTGAATGATGTGAACTGTTAACAAGTGTGAGAGAAACCACCAGTAATGTCAATGGCTCTCAAAGTACTCAGTACAATCCATGAACTGTGAATGGATGAGCTGATGTTGAACATGTCATAGAATCCTTTGATCGAAGGTCAATGATGCAACCTATCATCGAAGGCGAGAAATATGTCATTGAGGCATGTAGATTCCAAGGTACTGACGATTTCTAGATCATCTTTCTAGATAATGAGCTGAAGTCGATAGAAAGCAATCCATCGTGGTCAAGCCCACAACACAAAATCATAGATGAAGTTTGAAGGAATATATTTGGCAAGGACTAACTCAGGGATGGTGAAGATGGATGATAGATATTTTGCAGATGAATGGTTTATTCGAACTGACCTCTTGAACACATAACGAGACTGCAGATGGTTTGGTGACAATTGACCCAAAGTTAATACCTAGAAACCAACTAAAGACTTTCAATATGGTTTGATTAACTATTAGGCAAAGGATTTCCCAACCCAGGTGAACAAAAAGTGTCATGTTCAAGAGTGGTTAAATGCTTTTCTAAAACACAGAGTATAACAAAGAGGTTCATTTTTCTCTCTTTTCCCCCACCATTTCTGGCAAGTACCTCTTTAATTTTGACAAGCTTGAGGAGGATAACATTTGCTTGGTTATAAGCTCATCCTTCGGATGAGTCCAACTTAGTTTAAAATTTGAACCCTAAGAAGGAGTGGTTCGTTCCTATTTAAAATTTAACAGGTCCTTTACTGTTAAATTTTAATGAGTCCAGTATAGGAGAAACTCACCATTTTTCAATTTTAGGGAGTCATAAGAAAAACTTAAGAAAACTCCATGGTTGTCCTTTTTCATAAATTTGTGTCTCCCAAGCTCGAAAAAGTATAAAATAATACTTGAGAGAACCGCTTGACCATTACGATCAAGGAGTACTTTTCATAATTAGTGTCTCTGATCTGAAAAGGTAAAAAAGCGATCAACAACACGTCGTTTTATAACCAATATCAAATTTGAAATGACAAAAGCCCGACAATCTTTTCATGTTTATACGGTCAGAAAAGAGCTGTAAGTGGACTGTCTTTTTAATTCCATTTTAACGAGTTTGAAAGGGAAAAAATCAGCAATCTTTTCATATTTTACGAGTCAGAAAAGGGCTTAAAGAGGACTCGTCCTAGAGGAATGAGTGGTAAAAAGGGTAGCAACTGGTTCTGGGGATGGTGGAACTGCTCAAAATATGTAATGGTTAAGAGGTTGGCTAAGAAAACGACTCATGTATGCAGTCCCTTAGGAAGGGTAAACAACCAAGTGAAAGCATATGATCAGCCAAAGAGATGGTGGCGATGGAATGAAAACAACCAAGGCTCATCCAATAGAATTTAGCGGATAAAAAAGGCAATCACGAGATGTAAAACGGGTATGGGTTCATTTTTACACAAGCTTGAACCATAAAGAACTCTGCTTGGATTCAGTTTCATGTTTACACAAGCTTGAAACGAAAAACTATGCTTGTTATAAGTTCACATGCCCCCAGCATAATGACGCAAAACGAGGTACATGCCCCCCAAGCTTCATTGCATTCAACTAGGTGGATGGAATGAAGGTTTACTTTCGAGATCTTGGAAAGACTCGACTTGAAAAGGGAGTTGTTTCATTTTTTCATGAGGTTGACACAGGAAAAGAACTATCCTCAAAACCCTTGTTTCATTTTTTAAACGAGCTTGACACAAGATAAGGAACTGTGCTGTAAATTCCTTGATTCATTTTTTTAACAAGCTTGACACAAGACAAGGAACTATGCTCATAACTCCTTGTTTCATTTTTTAATGAGCTTGACACAAGACCAGGAACTATGCTCAAAACCCTTGTTTCATTTTTTTAACGAGCTTGACACAAGACAAGGAACTATGCTCATAACTTGTTTCATTTTTAAACGAGCTTGACACAAGATCTGGAATTATGCTCATGACTCCTTGTTTCATTTTTTAACGAGCTTGACACAAGACAAGGAACTGTGCTCATTTCTACTCTCTACAATCTACCTATATAACCTACTGATTCATTTTTTTTTAATGAGGTTGACACAGGAAAAGAAATCTCCTCATACATGATTCATTTTTTAACAAGGTTGACTCAGTAATAGGAACTATCCTCTGACCAACTGATTCATTTTTTAACGAGGTTGACACAGGAAAAGAACTGTCCCCATACCTAATTCATTTTTTAATGAGGTTGACTCAGTAACAGGAACTATCCTCTGACCAACTGATTCATTTTTTAATGAGGTTGACACAGGAAAATAACTGTCCTCATACTCACTGATTCATTTTTTAACGAGGTCGACACAGGAAAAGAATTGTCCTCACGGACACCTATTTCATTTTTTAAAGTGGTTGTCACAGGAAAAGGAACTATCCTCGCAACATCCGGTTTCATTTTTTAATGAGGTTGATACAGGAAAAAACTATCCTTGCAGACTCCTTGTTTCATTTTTAACGAGGTTGAGACAGGAAAACACTATCCTCGCAACACCCTGTTTCATATTTTAATGAGGTTGACACAGGAACAAAACTATCCTCGCGGGAGCTTGTTTCATTTTTTAACGAGGTTGATACAGGAAAAAACTATCCTCATGACAGCTTGTTTCATTTTTTAGTGAGGTTGATACAACAAAAGGCTATCCTCACCAACTGATTATGCCTTCCAACTGGGAGAAAGACATGCTAATGGACACGCCTTGATCATGGCTTCCAAGAGGTCTTCATGAGAAGGAAGAATAGTTCTCTGGAAGGAACACATGTGAAGGGACTCAAAAGGGATAAGAACATCGCATTTAAGTAATCCCATAGATTTTTCCATGTCAATTACCAGATCTAAATCAATGGAAGATGAGGAAACAGTGAGAGGCTCACTTACATCGGTAACTGAAAACATGGGACTAGTTGCCACATAATTAACCCATGGTGGTGTAGATACCACTTTAGAATCATGAACATTTAGGGGTGTCAAATTATTGGTAGTTGAAACAGGACTAGGGAACGAAAGCTGGTCTATAGTCACAATATTTCCATAGTGAGGGAAAGACATCACGCGAAAGAGTGTCAATATGACAGCTTTCATTGCATAAACATAGTCTTGCCCAAGGAGTAAATTGAAATCCAAGGGACCTCGAACTACCATAAGATCAATACAGACAGTTTTACCTTCCAAGGTAATAGCAAACTTAGGAAGGATCCCTAAAGGTTCACTAATGGTTATGTTAAAAGCTTTCAGATTCTACGTAATAGGCACAAGCTGAGGGGAACCCAAAGCTTTCCAAGTAGTTGAGGATAAAATACTAACAGAAGCACCTTCATCTACCTGTGTGCGGTGTATGTCCCTACCACCAGCCTTGACAATGATTTGGAAAGGGATGGAGGAAGGAAGACGAGGTTCTGTCAGTCTATTGCAATCAAAGGAAAAGACCTTAGTACTTGGAGGGGGTTCTGTAGAAATAGGTGAAATGCCCCCTGGCGTAGAAGAATCTGATGTAACAAGAAGAACCTAAGTGGTATGAAGTTCAGTCTCTAAAGGGAGAGTGGGATCGACTGAATGTGAAATTGAATCGACCACTTGATCAACTAATGGATCATCAACCCGAGTGATATGAGTTTCACTCTCCAATGGAAGAGTGGGATCGACTGTACTTGAAATTAGATCAATCACTCTGTCAGTTGAGAGTAGGTTGGGAGAAAGTTTATGGTAACCAGTTGGAAATTCTTGTTGTGAGATAGTAAGGTTTTCCAATAGTTTTGAGGCTTCATCCATGTGAGGGAAAATGTGAGTTTGATGACTCCCTTTGCATAACTTACAAGGAAACCTAACTTTACCCTTTTTCCTAGGAACCTGACTATCACTGGTTGATTGATAAATGGAAAGTTGATGATATTTTTCTGACCATACTTCCAAGACCTTTGGAATACAAGGACAATTGATAAGGAAGTGGTCACCCTTACAAAGCTTGCAAGGGTATTTAGGTTTACGATGCATGTTGGAGGTTTCCTCAACACAACTAACACTTACAACCATGGTTTGTTGGTTGACTTCCTTCTTATCTTGCTTCTTCTTCTTCTTCTTCTTCTTCCCTTTCTTCTTCTTCTTAGCCACCTCGTTACTAGCATCAAGGCTTTTACCAAGCAAAGAGGTAGAAATGGAGGAAGAAATATTACGTGAAGAAGGTAAAGGGTCAACAGAAGGTTGGTGATGTTGAGATGGTGAGCTCTGTTGAGGTGAAGCATTTGGTTGAGGTGGAACAATTAGAGTATTTGGGGCCAACGAAGTTGAAAATAACCATATCAGTAAACCTATTGTAAATCCAGGTAATGACAAAGTAGCCATATAAGGAGGATCAACATTTCCAAAGCAAGGAAAAGTACTAGGATTCTTGTTAAGAGGGGTTCCTTGGTTGGTAAATTCCGGAACAGTTGCCATTATGTTCAATTTTAGTGAATTTTATTAACAATTTAAAACTAAAATTAACAATTCACAATTCACACCTATGGTCTCTAAAAGTAAAAACAAACAGATTAACACTGGCTATCAAATCTAGGAGTCAAACCACACACAAACAGTAACTTCCCGTACTAAAAACACTAGTTGGTGATGAAATCCAACTTAGTAGAAATTTAATACAGAAAGGGTGGTTGGAATAGTTACCCTGACAACCTGCTTAATGAAACAGTCTGGTACAAGTTTCTTCACAAAACCATCTCGAGTGAAGAGAACCCCCTAGAGAGTCCAAGTGAGTCTAGTCAATGTCTTCTCCAAGTATAGTGGGATCTTCCCTCCACCGTCACCTTAGGAAAGAATCCTATAGATTATGGCCACTAAGGTTACCAACAGAAACAAATATACCTGGGGGAACAGTCTATGAACTAATACACATGCAAGGGCAGAGTAACAAAGCTCAATCCCCTTGAAGGCTCCTTGACATAATCCAAGGTTTACCAACAAGTGACCCCAGGCTCCTTGACAATAGTCAATCCAAGGTTTACCATTTTTAATATGTGTATATCTGTTATCGTTCCCAATGAGGAAGGATTGATTATGTCACTGGTTCAGATATGATCTCGTGCGTGACTCCTTTAAGAGGAGCTTCCCAGAGCATACATGCAACAATTGGAATTTTTCCTACCGCAACATATAGCTACTTGTTTGTTTTAACTATCTTGGAGAGTTAATTACTGTTACTCCAAGATACTAGCCTAAGCTATATTGATGATAAAAGCCCTAGAAATAAAAATATTGCTAATCAATTTTACTTTAAGCATTATTTTTATGGGTTGTTTCTTAAGTCAATAGGTATGGAGATGAAACTTTATGGTGTGAAGACTTGACTCCAAAAACACTAAAAATGCACCTAAGATGATAAACAATTCTTTTTCTTCAATGAATTTCTAGCTAAAAGAAAGAGTTGAGAATGCAATTCTTTGAAAAAAAAATCTTTCTTTCAACATGTAAATGAAAAGAAAATATTTTTTGTCTTTTTCAATAAACTCAAAACGAGACTACTAATTATGCTCATGAAAAATCCCTTTCTTTTTCAACACTCAAAAACTACAGAAAACAATTTCTTTCAAAAGAGATTCTACAATTTCTAGAAAACACTCAAAACTATAAAAATCAATCTTGAGATCTAAAAACTTCTAAAAACCTAAAGGAAATAAAAGATCCAAATCTTTTGAGGACGTTTTACTTAGTTATTCAATAAACTAAGGATTAATTCATTCAGAAAAACAAATTAATCAAAAAACACCCAACTATGTTTTCTTTTATAAAATGAAATTCAAAACTTACAAGCAAGTTCGTTCAAAACTTTGCAAAGAGAAAACGAGATCTATTTCTTACCAAGGGAAGATTTCACAAATCAGTTAGACTCATCAAGAAGACCAAAAAGACCAGGGTAATCTAAGGTTTCTTAGGCTTCTAATCTCTGAGTCACTACAAAGACCAAGTGAAAATCAATCTAGGCATGCAAAACTTCTAGAAAATCACCTAAAACCAAAATGCCAATGGAACTTACTTACAAGAAATTTTTGACATGACACATGCAGATCTAGGCAGAGACTAAAAAGCGTAAATAAATCCTAAGCTTAACTGGACAAAAACATTTTGGGTTTTTAAAAAAGTTTGACAAGGTCTGCAGGCTTCCAGTAGAACCAGATGCGGTATCGCTCTGTGCACTAAAGGAATAGTGCGGGGATGTCTGCACTGTCTTGTAAAAGAAAGTGAGGTCCTCTTCAAAATTTTAGAAAAAAAAAAATATACTCCAAATCCTAAAAACTACCCAATCCCACACACATCAAGCAAAAACCAGAAACAAGAAAAAGTTTCTCAAGTCAAAGAAAAAGGAAAACCAAAAACTAAATTCCAGTCCCCAGGGGAGTCGCCAATTTGTCGACCAGATAAATCATTCTTGTGGGGAATATCGATCCCCCTAGTATCAATAGATATCTAGCAACAAGTAGAAAAAGCAAATCTACCTTTCTCTAAATATATTGCGATTTATTAGTAAAAAAATAAGAGGTGTTTTAGACCCTACCTTAAGTCCAACGCTAGTTTGTGGCAGCCATGCTTCGACCGTCGGAAAGAGTTTCCTTTTGAGAACCTGCAATCACAAACAAACACACATCAAATAGCACCTGCATAGCTAATATAATAAATCATATTCATCATGGTGATCAAGGAATCCATGAAATAAACCATAAAACACGGCTTATTGAGAAAAATAAACTTGATTGTATTAATCTTCGAAAATAGAAGAACTTTACAACCTTTGGTGCCTTGATGTTGTACAAGCTCCTCCCAGGGTCTGAAACAGGAATCTCCTCTACTTTGACATGCTTCACACTCTTCCAAATGAGATCAACAAGGTATGTATTCTTTCCTCACAAAAGCTCAATTAGGGAGACTAAGTTCTAATAGCATTTCACCTCAAAAATCTTCAGCTTTTAACCCCGCTTAGTAACCAGCCCAATGCTTCATTTTATAGTGCAAAGAAAGGAGGTTACAGGTCCACCTATGAAGGGATAGAGTCCTTCTTCAAAGGGATAAGCTCCACACATCAAGGGGTTAGCTCGTTAAGGTATGGGATGCATGAACCTTAAAGGAGCGAACTTGCCACATCAAGATTCCTTTTAGAAGCTTCCAGAAATGACTCCAAGTGAGTTTTTAAGAATGTACTTGTGCCTTTTTTACTTTTACAGGGGTCCGCACCCATTACACAGAGACAAAGTGGTTAGGTATGCAGGGGACATGACTAGTAGGTGTGGGACCGCAGGTAATGCTAAGAGAAAGTGCGGAACCAGAGTTTTAGAGACTTTTAAAGGCTTTCTCTTATTTTTCAAGGCTTGACATGAAGAACTGAGGTTTAAGACTTGCAAAGGAGGAATGTATGAGTGGTGATAGACTCACACCGATTGCAAAATGTCATGGTGACAATATTTTGTGCAACATGGATAGGGACAGAAAGACATCATTAGAACATATGGTGTGGAGGAGAGACTAGTTGACAGTCTCACGAATTCTTTTGAGAATTCAAATCAGCATACTGATGTGCTGATAGAGGAGGAGAAGACAAAGCAGCAAAATGAATTGTTGCCAAAGGAGGAAAAGGCACAGAAGCCTTATGCTTTTTATTTTAACAATTTTTTTATGAGTGCAGGTTTAGTTTCATATGCTGGAGGAATTTTGGCACAGATGAGCAACCAAATAAAAATGGAAGAAGAAGATTCTATGGAAGAATTTAATCCATGGAACAGAGATGTTCAATTGCTGGAGAGAATGCTAGAATGTCAATATTTCATACAGAAAGAGATAGTCATGAAAGAGGGTAACGATGAAAGGGAGGCGGTAAGCGTACGAGTCAAAGCAAAAGTTGGAGCAAGAGCAAGAGCAATGTCTACAATAGTAGCAAGAGAAAAAGTAGAAGAAAAAGTAAACCAACAACTACAAAGTGAAAGTAACCAACAACAATTTGAAGAGTTAGTGGACAACAGCAACAACCTGTAGCAAAGAGAAACAGGATGAAGTAAGAGGCAGCATATGGACCATTCCAAGGATGAACTGGAGACATAGATTGAAGAATTATGGTAGTTGATGATGAAACAGTCCAAATGGAGGAGAATGATAGCAGTAGGAAGCATGATCAATCAGAGTATGAACCTGATTGACAAGGAGAGGAAGATGACATAGAAGACAACAAAAGTACAAAAATGGCAAAGGTGCAAGGCATTTGGGCAGCTACAAACTAAATTTTGGGACCCTGCAGGTTTTTCTATCAACTTATGAACCCACATGATCAGGACATCATGAAAATTTTGTTCTTTGGGAGTCTGATGCAAGAGCATTCAGCTCAATAATGTCATTGTATTTTAGTAGACATAGGTGTATTGTGTTTTCAAGGGAGTTGGTCTCCTAAGTGTGAATTAATGTAATTATTTAGGTTTTTGAGTGATTTTAATGAGAATAGGATTTAATTGAATATAGTGAGGCATATTTGTAAATGTTCTCGAATGTAGGAGAACAAGAGGGATTTATGATAATTGAGAGACAAGAGGATTTGAGAATTAATTGCAAAACTCAGATTAGGAGTTAGTTCATGATTTCTAAGTTATGGTATGTTCTATGCTTAGAGAAGTTTACTTCTTTTTATTATTAGTATCCACCGATTAACAATCACATGTACATTAAGTAAAGTGCAGATAGAACATTAAACGATTGACATAAAACAAGCCAAGACAAGAGACACAAGATGTGGCGGCTAGCTAGGGACAAACCCCAATATGGGGAAAACCATTTGATCAAATCTTCTTTTATCTTCAATAATTCAGCAAAGAGAAATAGAACAAAAATCTGATTCGCATTAGCAGCAACAAACCCTAGATTAGTCCTAAACTAGGGTAGACAATATCTTGCAAACCGATTGTCAGATTGCCTTGATTCCTTCACCAAAATGTACATGGGAGAGACAGTTCCACCTACATCACAATTCTAAGAAAGAATCTGATGGTCAACACTGGTAAAACTTTTGATCTGCAGTTGCATCCCTAAATTCTGCGTCCTTCCTTCCACACGTGTGAGAGAAGAGTCCCTTTCTGCATAGTAGGAGAAGAGCCTCTTTTCTGCGTAGGAGAGAGAGAGAGATGTGATGAGATATGAGTGTCCAAATGAGGAAAAAACCTCCTGTATTTATATACAAATGTTGATGGTGAATAGATGTGTCTGTTGGGCTTCTGAGCCTACATGAGTTGCTGGTGGACTTGATCATTATTCCATAATCAAAATAAATTCATATATCCATAAATACTTATCAGAATCGGATGATCTTTAGATCAATCCTACACCTCTCGACGAGAGGAATATAGGAAAAATATTATCAGCCATGAATAAGGTGACCCACATGGATTTTGGCCCTAGCTGCCAATTTTAACACTCCCTCTCAACTAGGGAGAACTTCATCAACAATTCATTTGTCTGTCACTACTATTCATCCATCAAATGCACTGCCCTGTACAGCTTGAACCCTGCTCTGCTTTACTCTGTTCTACCTTGTGTTGATCTGCTGTTATGAAACCAGCTCAAGAAAAGATAGAAAAGAAAGATCAACGCCTTAGAATTCAGCCTCTTCGAGGGGGCAACCTCCTTTACATTACATAAATGAACAATTCTTAGATGCTCAAATGAAAAGACCTCCTTTCTATATATAGGAGTCTAAGGGGTTATAACATAATCAGAGCCGACATAACAATAATACTGTAAGGGCACAATAATAACAATAGTGGGCTTCTATGTGGCACAATAGTAATAATATGGGCACTACATGGGTACATCAATATAATAAGTGGGTTATACTAACAACAATAGGGGGTTACACTAGTAGTATAGGGGCCTAACATGCCCCTCTCCTTCAAAAAGCGTTGTCCTCAACGCTTGAGTAGTTCTTGATGCTTCTGTATAAAATTCTTGTCCTCCCATGTGGAATATTCAGCGGGTAAGTTCTTCCACTTGATGAAATACTCTGAAATTGATCGATTTCGTAGCTGTCGGGTTCTTGTTTCTGTGACTGCTCCAGGTTCCAATATGATTTTTCCTTCCTCTTCAATTTCTGACAATATTGCTTGAATTGGGATCGTTTGCAACTTTTGAATAAGTGGCCATACTTCTTCGTCCTTCTTCCATTCATCCCTTGCTTCGTTTATCCAATTTGGTTGGATAATATAAATAGCAAAAAACAATGCTTCCACATCCTCATCCTTGAAGAGTATTCTCATTCGGTAAGGTCGCCATTTTTTAAGTGCATGTAGTATTGCCAACATTTCCTTCTCATAAATAGCTTGCTTGAGATGTAGCAGTAAAAATACCCAATCACCTACATCAAAACATTTTTCACTACGATGTTGATCTACCTGTTGTTTCATTTGATTTTGCACCGAAGTGGCGTTATCCTTTAAAAGTTGGAGAACTTGTTGTTGATGCTCGATGTGATCTTTCTCTGCTTGAACCTTTTTCTTCTTGATATGTCCTTCTATCTTTTGAGGAGTGGTAATTTCTTCCTGTCCTTTACAAGATATGGTCGGATTCATTTCTTGATGCTCAATGTGATGTTTCACTTCTTGAACATTTTTCTTCTTGATGTGTCCTTCTATCTTGATAGTTTGAGGAGTGGTAATTTCGTCCATTGAATTACAAGATATGGCTGGATTCATTTCTTCTTTCTCGATGTGAACTTTCACTACTTGCACCTTTTTCTTCATGATATGTCCTTCTATATTGAGAGTTTGAGGAGTGGTAATTCTTTCCAATGCTTTACAAGATATGGTCTGATTCATTTCTTCTTTCTCTGGGGTGGTGTCCTGGCGTATATCCTCTTCTTTTGATGTTTCTTGATCCTTTTCTTCCTCCTCTTCATATTCTATATAAAATAATTTCTTCTCAGCACACCTATGACCTTTAGTGCATTTGCTATCACAATTATAACAGAGCCCTTTTTCTCTTTTTTCTTCCAATTGTTGTGGTGTAATCCTTGTAGGTTGTGGAAGGCTGGGACAGAAACCACTTCCATCTTTATAGTTGTGAGGGGTATGCTTCCTGGTTTCCATAATTTTTCTTTCCATTATGTAACAAAGCCCTTTTACTCTTTCCAATTTTTGTGGTGTTGCTCTAAAGAAGGTGTTGCTCTTTGTATCCTCATAATGTGCTATCATTCCCTCCGTGAAAATTGACCACGTAACAAGTTTTTTACGAGAACAAAGCCCTTCATACCATAAAAATTGATCTGGTTCTAAATATGAAGATGCAATACGTACCTTTTGTAACAGTTGTACACCATGTATATCAAAATATTGCTCCATTTGAAGTATCCATTTTACCGGATCCTTGCCATCAAACTTCCTCATCTTTCTTTTTCTTGATTTTAGGAGCTCGAACTTGAAACGACTGTAACTCTATACTTTTCAATCACCTAGTTCTAAATTTGTGACCTGAAGTAACCCTTTGTGTCCTCTTTCCAATGCCACAAGTCTGACCCAAATTGGATTCTCCAAGGAAGAGTTATGTGAAATCTCCTAAAGTGACTTGATTATAGACTAGTTCCGTAGAGCGAACTTGTACGACGTGCCACGAGTCACTGTTTCGACCTCTGGATCTGAACAACACCCACAAGAAACTACAGTCCGTCCTCTTTCTGTACCTTCTTACGAAACTTCCATCCGATCCCCAGAGAGAAAGTTATGACGATTTTCCCCAGGTCACCTGTTTTGAGTGTAATTCAGGAGTCTGCAAAAAGGCCAACTTCCTCAGATCATATCTCCGACAATATCATGCGAAAAGTTCTAAAATTCGGACCCAAGGTTCAGCACCAATTCTTCTCAAATGGGTTATTTTTGTGACTTATGAAACGTCACAGAAAAAACGTTATAGCGAAAATTCCACGATGACCTGTTTGGAGCAGCGAAACCCTAGAATCAAAGCTCTGATACCAAATGTTATGAAACCAGCTCAAGAAAAGATAGAAAAGAAAGATCAACGCCTTAGAATTTAGCCTCTTCGAGGGGGAAACCTCCTTTACATTACATAAATGAACAGTTCTTAGATGCTCAAATGAAAAGACCTCCTTTCTATATATAGGAGTCTAAGGGGTTATAACATAATCAGAGCCGACATAACAATAATAATGTAAGGGCACAATAATAACAATAGTGGGCTTCTATGTGGCACAATAGTAACAATATGGGCACTACATGGGTACATCAATATAATAAGTGGGTTATACTAACAACAATAGGGGGTTACACTAGTAGTATAGGGGCCTAACATCTGCTCTTCTCTGCTCTGCTCGAATTATGAAGAAGAAGAGGTGATCGAGGATGTATCTACCATCCTCCATTGACTCAAAGTCAGTCTTAGAGTGTGTACCACTGGTCCTAGATGAGTCCTCAACCGACCCGAAGTCAGTGTCATAGTGGGTACAACTCCTACCACTGGTCCCAGACTAGTATCATTGATCCTAGACCAATGAAGGTCATCCTAGCATAGGAATTATGTAGATACAACGATGCATCCATCGGTACTACTATGGTCCCTATCCTCATTTGCCTACTCATTGTTCAGATGCGAGGTACTTCCCGTCAGTCCTAGACTGCATGGGTAGGATGCCTCGACAGGAGAACTAATCATCATATCCACAGGAGAGCGAATCATCTTGTCTAGTTGATGCCATGGATAACTAATCATCCTAGCCCGCAGGAGAGCGAATCATCCTATTCCACAATCGCCATGGAGAACACATCATCTAGGCCTCACAGGAGAACTAATCATCCTGCTACACAATCGTCATGGAGAACACATCATCCAAACCTCACAGGAGAACTGATCATCCTGTTACATAGTTGCCACGAGGTGTCATAGGGAAAGTTTTGATTCTTTTACCCTGTACACGTACACCACTAGGGGATGGTGAGTCACCCTGTGGTCATATGTCACTCCAAGAAGTGCCCCGCGCCTTCCGGGAGCTCCAAGAGATCCATACATCATACAGGACCCTCATCAGAGAGTTTCTGAATGACACCAAGTTGTTCTCGAAAAGTAAAAAATTTGACCTTTCCTAGGGGTTTTGTCAAAATCTCAATGACCTGTTCATCTGTACCGATATGTTGGAGCCTTATAGCTCCCTGCTGCACCATATCTTGAATATAGTGGTACCTGATATCAATATGCTTGGAGTGATCATGAAATACAGGATTCTCTGATAAACGAATCCCACTCTGGTTATCACACAAGATCACGGTGGTATCCAATGTAAATCCAAATAGCTCACTGAAGAGCTTTCGTAACCAGACTGCCTCACAGGTGGCCATGCTAGCAACAATATACTCTACCTCGATGGTGCTCAAAGCCACCGACTTTTGCTTCCTACTCATCCAAGATATCGAGGGAGATCCCAAGGAGTAACAACACTGGGAAGTTCTCTTACGATCCACCACATTGCCTGCCTAATCAGAATCAGTGTATCCAAATAGTCTCACATCTCCGGCAATGTATCTTAACCCATAAGTAATTTTGCCATGAAGATATCTCAATAGATTCTTGGCACTAATCCAATGTATGTGGTGAGGTTCAACCATATGTTGACTCAATGTGTTGACTGTAAAGAATATATTTGGATGGGAGTTCACTAAGAACATTAATTCTCTAACGAGTTGATGATACTCGATGGCATTTCATAAAATAGGTCCAGCAGCGTTACCGCTTAACTTCTTAAAGTCAAGCTCCATCGGGGTAGTAACAGTTTTGCATTCCACTATACAGAATCTTTCCAATATATTCACCACATATTTTCCTTGAGATAGGAAAATTTCCCTTGGCTTCTTCCAGACTTGAAGTCCTAGGAAATAGTGCAGCAGTCCTAGGTCCTTCATTTCAAATTCAGAAGCCAACTCCCTCTTACATTTGTGAATGAGAGGGTCTGCACCAGTTAGAAAGAGGTCATCCACATACAACATGAGTATGAGAGGTTTGTCATCTTCAACATTAAAGTAAAGGTTAGGATTGACTTCACTCCTAGTGAATCCCAACTTCATCAAGTATATATCGATCCTCTCATACCATGCTAGGGGTTCTTGGTTCAGCTCATAGAGAGCCTTCTTCAACCTGCATACATGAGATTTTCGATCATAAATCTCAAATCGTTTGGGTTGCTCCACGTAGACCTCTTCTTTGATCGAACCATGCAAGAATGCAGTCTTGACATCCATCTAATGTAGGTTCCATCCTTGTGAAGTCCCAAGGGCTATGATCGAGCGGATGGTGGTATATCTGGCAACAGGTGAAAATATCTCGTCATAGTCTATACCTTTCTTCTGGGAGAAGCCACAAGCGACAAAACGAGCCTTATACTTTTCTTTACTTCCATCCGTTGCATGCTTTATCTTGTAAAGCCATTTAGAAGTGACAACTATTTGTCCTGGGGTCTGGGAACTACTTCCCAGACATCATTCTTCATAATAGACTCATATTATTCGGCCGTAGCATCCTTCCATACTTGATGCTTGACGGCATCTGAGAATGATGAAGGCTCATTTTGTATGATCATGCTCATGATGATCAGGTATCCCTAATACCTATTAGGTTTCTTACTTTCACGGAACATTCCTGTCTTTCCAGATGCACCCAATATATTCCTTTTCTCTTTCAGCACATTAAAATATACAGGGATTCCAAAAATTCTGAAATGAGATATGCCAGGTTTCTTACCGATGAACATTTCTTCAGGAGTCTTGGAACCTAATGCTTGATGAGGGCATCGGTTTTGTACATATATGACAGTGCTTGCAACTTCAACCCATAGAAACTCCGGAAGTCTCTGATCATGGAGCATGGCACAGACAACTTCCACAATCATACGGTTCTTCCTTTCCACCACACCCTTCTGTTCAGGAGTATATGGTGTAGTAGTCACCCACTTAATGCTAGCCTCTTTACAAAAGTCTTGAAAATTATTAGATTCATATTTAGTCCCATTATCAGTCCTTAAGATCTTGATCTTCTTTTCAGTTTGATTCTCGATCAAGGCTTTGAACTGTCGAAACCAAGAGAACACTTCATCCTTCTTTTTCAAGAAGTATATCCAAGTCTTTCGAGAATAGTAATTTGTAAAAGTAAGGTAATATGAATATCCTCCCAAGGAGTTCACAAGCATCATACCAGATATGTTTGACTGAACCAACTATAACATATCAGAGGTCTTCCTTTGGCTTGAGGGGAATGGTCCCCTTTTGAGCTTTCCTTTGGCACATCCCAGACATACACCCTCTTTCTCTACTCAGAATTTGGGCATCCCTGTCACCATTTGTCTTACATCAGGTAGAGCTTTGTAATTAAGGTGGGAAAACCTATGATGCCAAAGTTTGGACTGAAGAGATGTGTCACAAGACATGAGACCTAGTGGACTTCCACCGACTTGATATAATGAATCAACTTGAAACCCAAGAGTAAAGGCATCTTTAACATTGTTTTTCCATACACATACCTTACCATTGCTAAAGGTCACCTTGTAGCCTTTGTCTTCCATTTCTGAGATGGACACCAGGTTCTTTTTGAGGTCCGGTATAGATAATACATCTTGTAAGTGGATGATATTACATTGATTCAATTTAAGAGAGATATTTCCTACACCTTTCACGAGATATTTCATATTATCTCCAAGGACAATTTCCAGGTTAGTTTCTTTCTCTATTCGATTATGGAGAACTTGTTTGTAACCAGTGAAGTGCCTTGAGGCACCACTATCAATAAGCCAATTTCCTAGCGAGTCCAAAGGGGTAGAGGTAGATAGAGTAGCTAGTAGATAATATTCATCTTGTTTATTGTCAATAGTGTTAGATTCATACCTAGAATTTCTAGCCTTCTTGAATGGTTGTCCTCTTCCTTGATTTCCAGCACTCCTTTTACCTCTACTATTAGATTTGTGATTCCTTTGATTGCCATGAGAGGGATTTTGATCGTTGTCCTGGTGAGAGTTCCTTCTATCAGAGCATTCCCTTGCATAGTGACCTACTTTATCACAAATGTAACATCATCCTTTTCTTCCTCCCTTAGGTCCAGCCTTTCTTTTTTTATTTAGTCCGGGAATTATTTCTTTTCTTATCATGAGAAGAAAAAGCAGCAGGAGGACCTTTAGGCATGGGCATTTCTTGCTCTTTTATCCTTGTTTCTTCTTGAATGCATCTTGCCATTAATTCCTCGAAACTAGGAATTACATTATTTTTGAGAAGAGTAGTCCTAAACATTTACCATTCAAATGGTAATCCTCCAAGGGTTGAGAGTGCCATTTCCCTATCAGTAATAATTTCTCCAATAGATAGGAGATCATTCTTAATCTCAGTGATTCTTAAGAAATATGCTTTCATGCTCTCATCTTTGCCCTTCTTAATTTCCTTCAGCTTATTTCTAAGAAACAAAACTTTATTTGCATCATTACCTTTAAATAAACTCACCAGTCTATCGTTGATTTCCTTGGAGATGTTCAAATTGGAGATGTAGGCCACCAAACGCTTGTCGATAGAGTCCCAGATGATCTTCTTTGTTTTGACTTATCCGTATTTCCATTTGTTCCTGATAGCAGCGGGTGCATTTGATGGAGGATCAACAATATTGCCTCTCACATGATCCAACACTCCCTAATCTTCTAAAGTCAAATCGAGAGACATCTTCCATCTGTGATAGTCAGACTTCTCACAGAGCTTTTCTTCGGCGGGGAAGAGTGTTGAGGACCCCATAGTTCTTTTAGGATAGCCTTGCCAATCTTCTATTCAGTGATTGCTCTTGCTCTTTCTCAGGCTTTGTCTTCACCTCACCTCTGATACCATGTTAAGTTATGTTATGTTCTATGCTTAGAGTAGTTTACTTCTTTTTATTATTATTATCCACCGATTAGCAATCACATGTAAATTAAGTAAAGTGTAGATAGAACATTAAACGATCGACAAAAAATAAGCCAAGACAAGAGACACAAGATGTGGCGGCTAGCCAGGGACAAACCCCAATATGGGGAAACCCTTTGATCAAATATCCTTTTATATTCAATAATTTCGTAGAGAGAAATAATACAAAAATATGATTTGCATTAGCAGCAGCAAACCCTAGATCAGCCCTAAACTAGGGCAGACAATATCTTGCAAACCGACCGTCAGATTGCGTTGATTCCTTCACCAAAATGTACGGCCTTCTGAGGAGAGACAGTTCCACCTACAGTGAAGTTCTGAGAGAGAGAGTCTGATGGTCAACGCTGGTCAAACTTCCGATCTACAGTTGTAGCCCTAAATTCTACGTCCTTGCTTCCACACGTGTGAGAGAAGAGTACCTTTCTACATAGGAGGAGAAGAGCCTCTTTTTTGCGTAGGGGAGAGAGAGAGAGAGAGAGAGAGATGTGATGAGATATGAGTGTCAAAATGAGGAAAAGACCTCCTATATTTATATACAAATGTTGATGATGAATAGATGTGTCTGTTGGGCTTCTGAGCCTACATGAGTTGCTAGTCAGCTTGATGATTATTCCATAATCAAAATAAATTCATATCTCCATAAATAGTTATCGGAATCGGATGATCTTTAGATCAATCCTACACCTCTCAATGAGAGGAATCTAGGAAAAATATTATCAGCCATGAATAAGGTGACCCACATGGAGTTTGGCCCTAGTTGCCAATTTTAACAATGATTTTATGGATTAGAGAGGATACTTAGGGATGAGGAAGATATTTTAGGATTTTGTTAAGGAATTTATGGATCTAAACTACGAATTGGTTTTAGAATCCCTTGCTATAAATGTAAGCCTAAAAGGCAAAGACAGGGGTTAGAAAGTTAGATAATTAGCTGGTGAGATAGGCTAGATAGATAGAGTGTAAACAGAGGCCATTGATATTAGAACATCAGGCCAAAGAGACAGACATCTCATTCTATAATCGTTGTTTATATTTATAAATACAAAGGTTAATTTCAAACCTGTATAAGTGTGTTTCAAGTGTTGAATTATAGTGCATTGGAATTCTGTAATAGTTTTGTGCACATAGAATTCGGTGAAACACAAAGAGGAGAAGAAGAGATAGAGGAATCATAATGGGTCTTTGAATCCAGTTGAATAATCAGAGTTAAGCTCAGAGAGAATCAGCGATGTATGAAGTCATAGAAGGCAGGGTCAGTGAGGGTTGAGTAGCAGAAAAGTAAACATCCGAAAACCTGAGAAAAACTCGAAACCAGAGGAAAAACACTGAAGAAATGAATCAAAGTCAAAGTGAGGAGACAGATGAAGATTGAATGCATAGGAACTTTTGGATCTCGGAGATCAACAGAGGAGGTCGAAGGAAATGATCGACCAAGATTAAATCGCATAGACTGGTGTCAAGAAATGAACGGCGGAGATTTATTTAAGCAATAGCAGAAGAGGAATCCGAAGAATCCGTCGCAGTCGTCGATGGTAGAAGATCTATGGCATCAGACACAAACAAGCTATTATGAGTGGGTTATTGGCGGAGAATAATAGTAAGTGGTATTGAAGGGTAGTCACCCAATTCCACTCATAGGTTGACATGTAGCACAAGAGTGGGGAAAGAAAACCGCTTTATCATGCGGGTATTCTCCATGCTTGTGTCTCACCCAAAATCAATTTGGACCATCGATCAAGTGGATCCAGATCCATGGTCACAAAATGTCGTACAAGTTTGTTTGATCGGGAAAAGACATCAGTCATCGGATTGGAAGGAGGATCAAAGGTGGAGATTGTTAGTAAATATCACATCACAACATTTAAATGTGGAGGAATTAACCTTAGGCCATAAAAAAGTGTGACAAGCTATGCCGATGTGATCAACGAAGTGATTGCATCACAAACATTCAACGGTGTGTTATCGGTAGAGGGTTTAAGACTCTTGAGGAAAATAGATTTATGCATTTGTATATGCATAATGTGGGTGTAAGCGGGGTAACCCTGAATCAAAATGCTTTTGTTATAAAGAAACAGTTCCAAGACACATATTTACATTGTACATCACTATCCCTAGTAGTGGGAAATTGGAGTCACTCCTTGCTCCTCAAAGAACTAGTGAATCTCTCTGATGCCTTGCAAGAGGAGCCAAGTTGAAAATCCCTTTGCTCATACAAAGAGGGCATATATATAACAAAGGGGTGATGGTTTCCCCTTGTGACCCTTTTAGTACCCTCATGAATTTTCAACTCCCTATGAATTTTCAAGTTACATGACCCTTCATATTCATGTGTGTCCTTTGGAATTCCACTTAACAATACATTTGATTACAATATAGATAGAAAGGCTCCACCGCTAATTGTGTGGAGGGCTAAAGTCTGTACCTGAGTGCACATACACTTGCACCATGGTGCTTAAGTCGATGAATTGTACACTGTTTCAAAGCATTAATATAAACAAGTACATTTTAATGGGCATAACTTGTGTATGAGCATTGTATCTTTGATTTCCATCCAATACTTTGGTTATATTTCACTTTTGCGCAGTATTGTTTATGGTTGTTTATGACATGGTTAAGTATATGATTCAAGTCTCGCGAAGTAAAAAATAAATTATTAAGTAAAAATAGAGTAAATGCCACATCACAATTTCCCACATGGCTGCAGAGACCTAGCTCTGCAACCTCCCGTAGTCACTTCAGATGAGACTGTGATCTTCTTGTAGGTCATTGCTGAAAGGGTAAGTGCTTAATGATTTGTTGCTGTAGAGTAAATAATCAAACATGGGTCAAGCTCAACCTAAGCCAAAATATTAAGTGCAAGCCAAAATTTTGGAGGGTCTTCAAGCTGCTACAAACGATACCTAGTTTTTGTTGAGTGAATATAGATTCAAATATGAGCAATGGACAGAGGTGGTGTTGACCTCTAGGTATATTTTTTTCTCCCTTTCTTTTAAAATAAAAATGTGTTCTTAGCCATAGAATAATGTACATGTCAACTAATTCAATCTTTTCTTTCTTAACTTATTTATTTCTTCCATAACATGATGGATGGGTTGGTTTTGGAGTTACATCTTTCCATATGTATAATTAATTAAATAGGTGCACTAATTATGTTTTATGATATATACAAGAAAATAATATAAACATCACTAGCCTTTAGCCACCTTAGGGAACCACTAATCCAATACATTGTGTTTGAATTTTTTCATTAACATAAAAGATAGATCATTACTATATTTTGAACATTTCCTTATATATGACTATAAATAGTAGACATAAATATTTAAACTAGTTTTGGGATAATACAATACATGTAAAAAGCTCAATCAATTAGAACAGATATTTTTAACTACTTTTCATTTTATATAAATACAAAAAAAAATTAAAACAAATAAAAAAAACAAAAAATAAAAATTCATAAAAATATTAAACATTTTATCTTCAATTTTACTTATATATAAAATATAATTTCAATCATATTTTAATTATATATAACTTTTTAAATTATAAAAAAAATATAATATTTATTTCTTGATATAGGGAATGTATCAAAATGAATGAGAAGACAACTAATTTGTAGCCATCACTGTAAATCATATTCAAATGGATTCACTTCTACAACAAACGCACACAAAGGTGTGTGTATAGAATGGAAAACTAATATATTGATATTTATAAGTTTGAAAAAAAGATATGAAATACATATTGTTATTCTGTTTTATTTCTCATATATTTAAATAAACAAATTATAATATTAAACAAATTATAATTTAATATTGTTATTATTTTTTATTTTTCATATATTTAATAAACAAATTATAGTATTAGTTTATTTTTTTTTATGTTTTTTAAGTGACGAGCAAATGTTGAAGTCATTGAAGTGTGGCATTCATGGAAAAATCATATTTAAATAGATTACATTCCAAAAAACATGCATACAAATTATATACGTCTTATCTTTGGGGGTTTGAAGAAGGATATGAAATATATTTTCCAAACTACACACAAATTCTATATAAACAAAAAGAAAATTAATATTTTAGAAAATTTGTATTTAATTTAATTATTTATTAATTAAATATAGTTACAATTCTATTTTATATACAATTTTATTTATGTTATTTTCATTTATTTATTTCTTATTTTAGTATAAATCTTTATTTTTTTTGTTTCTTTTCTATTTTAACTATCTGATGATTATTATTATTCATTTAGATATTTTTGTACTAAATTATTAACTCATTAATTAAACACAATTACAATGCTATTTTATTTACAATTGTATTCCTCCTATTATTTTAGTTCTGGTATAAAGGCTGAATTTCCAAATCCTTAAAGATTTCCCTTGACTCTAACTATCATCACAAGAGAGTGATGCAATGGTATCTTCAAAAAGAATGGGGAGTGTGCTTGGTGAGTGTGTAGTGCAACTGTGTCCAGGTTATTCTACTGCAAAAGGGGAGAGAAAAGTGAGCCTCTAAGTGAGAGGTAATAGTACCACCCAAGAAGAGACACACATGAACTAGAATGACCCTTCTAACATCCAATGGAATAGTCCACAGCAATGCGACAGTCGATACAACCAATCAAGGGAGGAAAGATACACCTATCATCCAGCGGAATAGTCCATAGCGGATGCAACGATGCTTATAACAAATAAACAAGAAAATATATGTCTAGTATCCATCGTAATAGCCCACAAGGATGGGACAATGATAAGAACCATTACATCACATTCTCAATGAGATGAGCACTAAAATGACCGAAATAGTTCAACTATCCTTGTACATGTGAAAGCAAACATGAAATACAAATGTCCACAAAATATTCTTACAAACATTCATAGTTCAGGCATGAAGGGCATGTTGGCCTTGAAATTCTTTTGTTATTAAGAAATTTTTTCAAGCCACATATTTACATTTTACATAACTATCCCTAGTAGTGGGAAATTTGAGCCACTCCTTGCTCCTCAAAGAACTAGCTAATCTCTCTGATGCCTTGTGGGAGGAGCCAAGTTGAAAATCCCTTTGCTCATACAATGAGGGCATATATATAACCAAGGGGTCATGCTTCCCCCTTGTGACTCTTTGAGTACCCTCATGACTGTTCAACTTCCTATGAATTTTCAACTTACATGACTCTTCATATTCATGTGTGTCCTTTGGAATTCTACTTTACAATATATTTGATTACAATATAGATGGAAAGGCTCTGCAGTTGAGTGTGTGGAGGCCTATAATCTGTAGCTGATTACACATATACCTACACCATGGTGTGCAAGTCGAAGAATTGTACATTGTTTCAAAATATTAATATAAAAAGTACATTTTAATGGGCATAACTTGTGTACAAATATTGTATCTTTTCTTTTTGTCCAATATTTTGGTTATATTTTACTTTTGCACAGTATTGTATATGGTTGTTTATGGAATGGTTAAGTAGATGATTCAAGTCTCACGAAGTAAAAAAAAATAAAGCATTAAGTAAAAATAGAGTAAATACCACATCACAGTATCCCACAAGAACAAAACCCTGATTCTGCAACCTCCCATAGTTTCTTGATATAGGAAAGGTATCGACAAGAAACATAAATTATATTCAAATGCATTCACTCCTACAACAAACACACATAGAGGTGTGTATTGAATGGAAAACTAATATATTGATATTTATAAGTTTGAAGAAATGATATGAAATACATATTGCTATTCTTTTTTACTTTTCATATATTTAAGTAAAGAAATTATAATATTAATATTTTTATTCTTTTTTATTTATCATATATTTAAATAAACAAATTATAATATAAGTTTATTTTTTCTAAGTGATAAGCCATTGTTAAAGTTATTGAAGTGTGGCACTTATGGAAAAATCATATTTAAATAGATTACATTCTAAAAAACATGCTTACAAACTATATATATATATTGTGTGTTATATATAAAAAATAGAGAAAATTAATACTAGTGAATATTTTGAATTTAAGAATATCTTTATATATTTATAAAACTAACTTTGTGTGTTTATTCTTTTTTTTTTGTACATGAGGGATCAAATTAAGTTTGAAAGAGGAAACTACTAATATATAATGATCATAGAAAATTTGTATTTAATTTATTTATTCACTAATTAAATATAGTTACAATTCTATTCTATTTACAATTTTATTTACGTTATTTTCATTTACTTGTCAACTTGTTTATTTCTTATTTTAATATAAATCCCGCATTTCTTTTCCTTTTCTCTCTATTTTCACAATTACAATGCTATTTTACTTACAATTGTATTCTTCCTATTATTTTAGTCCTGGTATAAAGGCTGAATTTCCAAATCCTTAAAGATTTCCCTTGACTCTAACTATCAGCACAAAAGAGTGATGCAATGGTATCTTCGAAAAGCAAGGGGAATATACTTGGTGAGTGGGCAATGCAACTGTGTCGAGGTTATTCTACTGCAAAAGGGGAGAGAAAAGTGAACCTATAATTGAGAGGTAATAGTACCACCTAGGAAGAGACACACATGAACTAGAAGGACCCTTTTAACATCCAACAGAATAGTCCACATCGATGCGATAGTCATTATAACCAATCAAGTGAGGAAAGATATGCATATCATTCAGCGGAATAGTCCACAATGGATGCAACGACCGTTATAACCAATAAAAAAGGAAATATATTTCTAGTATCCTACGGAATAGTCCACAAGGATGGGACAAAAATAACAACCATTACATCACATTCTCAATCAGATAAGCACTAAAATGATAGAAATAGTTCAACTATCCTTGTACATGTGAAAGAAAACATGAAATACAAATGCCCACAAAATAGTCATACAAACATTCATAGTTCATGCATGAAGAGTGTGTTGGCCTTGAAATGCTTTTGTTATAAAGAAAAAGTTCCAAGAGACATATTTACATTGTACATCACTATCCCTAGTAGTGGGAAATTGGAGTCACTCCTTGCTCCTCAAAGAACTAGCTAATCACTCTGATGCCTTGCGGGAGGATCCAAGTTAAAAATCCCTTTTCTCATACAATGGGGGCATATATATAACCAAGGGGTGATACATTCCCCTTATGACTCTTTGAGTACCCTCATGATTGTTCAACTTCTTATGAATTTTCAGGTTACATGACCCTTCATATTCATGTGTGTCCTTTGTAATTCCACTTAATAATACATTTGATTACAATATAGATGGAAAGGCTCCGTGGCTGAGTGTGTGGAGGCCTAAACTCTGTAGCTAAGTGCACAAACACCTGTACCATGGTGCGCAAGTCCAATAATTGTACACTGTTTCAAAGAATTAATATAAAAAAGTACATTTTAATGGGCATAAATTGTGTATGATTTTTGTATCTTTGCTTTTTGTCCAATATTTTCATTATATTCTACTATTGTGCAGTATTGTTCATGGTTGTTTATGGCATGGTTAGGTAGATGATTCAAGTCTCGTGAAGTAAAAAAATAAAGTATTAAGTAAAAATAGAGTAAATGCCACATCACAATATCCCACAAGGTTGCCAAAACCTTGTTCTTCAACCTCCCGTAGTCACTTCGGGTGAGACTACAATATGCATGTAGGTTGTTGCCAAAAGGGTGAGTGCTTGAGGATTTGTTGGTGCAAAGTAAATAATAAAACGTGGGTCAAGCTCAGCCTAAGCCAAAAATTTAAGTGCAAGCCAAAATTTTGGAAGGTCTTCCATCTGCTATGAAAGATGCCTTGTTTTTGGTGAGTGAATATAGATTCAAATATGAGCAATGGAGAGAGGTGGTGTTGACCTCTAGGTATATTTTGTTCTCCCTTTCTTTCAAAATAAAAATGTGTTCTTAGCCATGGAATAATTTACATATCCGCTAATTAAATCTTTTTTTTGTTAACTTATTTATTTCTTCCATAACATGATGGATGGGTTGGTTTTGGAGTTAGATCTTTACATATGTATAGTTAATTAAGTAGGTGCACTAATTATGTTTTATGATATATACAAAAAAAGAATATAAACATCACTAGTGTTTGACCACCTTAGGGAACCACTAATCGAATATATTGTGTTTGAATTTTTTCATTGACATAAAGGATAAATCATTACTGTATTTTGAATATTTCCTTATATATAACTATAGATAGTAAACATAAATACTTAAATTGGTTCTAGGATAATACAAGAGATGTAAAAAACTCAATTAATTAGAACATATATTTTCAACTGCTTTTAATTTAATTTTATTATTTCTTAAATGCATAAAAAAAATTATATAATTGAAAACAAATAAAAAATAAAAAAATAAAAAATATTAAACATTTTATCTTCAATTTTACCTATATTTGAAATATAATTTCAATGATATTTTAACTATATATAAATAAAATTCTAAATTAGGAAAAAAAAATATAATATTGATTTCTCGATATAGGCAATGTTCAAACTGAATGAGAAGACCACTAATTTGTAGCGATCAGGGTAAGTCATATTCAAATGGATTCACTCCTACAACAAACACACACAGAGGTGTGTATATAGAATGGAAAACTAATATATTTATATTTATAAGTTTGAAGAAAAGATATGAAATACATATTGCTATTGTTTTTTATTTGTCATATATTTAAATAAACAAATTATAATATTAATATTGTTATTGTTATTTTTTTATTTGTCATATATTTAATAAGTAAATTATAATATTAGTTTTTTGTTTATTAAGTGATAGCCAACGTTAATGTCATTGAAGTGTGGTATTCATGGAAAAATCATATTTAAATAGATTATATTTTAAAAAACATGCCTACAAACTATATATATTATTTTTGGAGGTTTGAAGAAAGATTTGAAATATATTTTCCAAACCACAACCGCAAACAAATGCTATATATAAAAAAGAGAGAAAATTAATATTATAGATCTGAATATTTTGAATTTATATATATATATATATAGATATAACTTCATTTTTTTTACCTACGGAATCAAATTAGGTTTGAAAGGAGAAACTACTAGTATATAACGATTATAGAAAATTTGTATTTTATTTATTTATTATTTAATTAAATATAGTTACAATTCTATTATATTTACAATTTTATTTATGTTATTTTCATTTGTTTATCAACTTTATTTATTTCTTATTTTAATATAAATCTTTCATTTCTTTTTTCTTCTTCTCTATTTTAATTATCTTATTATTATTATTTATTTAGATATTTTTGTACTAAATTATTCACTCATTAATTAAACACAATTACAATGCTATTTTATTTACAATTGTATTTCTCCTATTATTTTAGTCCCGGTATAAAGGCCAAATTTTGAAATCCTTAAGGATTTCTCTTGAATCTAACTATCAGCACAAGAGAGTGATGCAATGGTATCTTCGAAAAGAAAGGGGAGTGTGTTTGGTGAGTGTGCAATGCAACTGTGTCGAGGTTATTCTACTGCAAAAGGGGAGAGAAAAGTGGGCCTATAAGTGAGAGGTAATAGTACCACCTAAGAAGAGACACACATGAAATAGAAGGACCCTTCTAACATCCAACGGAATAGTCCACAATGATGCGACAGACGGTACAACCAATCAAGCGAGGAAAGATAAACCTATCATCCAGCGGAATAGTCCACAACAAATGCAACGATCGTTATAACAAATAAACAAGGAAATATATGTCTAGTATCCTACAGAATAGTCCACAAGGATGGGACAATGATAACAACCATTACATTGCATTCCGAATGAGATAAGCACTAAAATGACTGAAATAGTTCAACTATCTTTGTACATGTGAAAGTAGAGATGAAATACAAACGCCCACAAAATAGTCTTACAAACATTCATATTTCATGCATGAAGAGTGTGATGGCCTTGAAATGCTTTTCTTATAAATAAAAACTTCTAAGACCCATTTACATTGTACATCACTATGTCTAATAGTGGGAAATTGGAATCACTCCTTGCTCCTCAAAGAACTAGCTAATCTCTCTGATGCCTTGTGAGAGGAGCCAAGTTGAAAATCCCTTTGCTCATACAATGAGGGCATATTTCCCTTTGTGACCCTTTGAGTACCCTCATGACTGTTCAACTTCCTACAAATTTTAAACTTACATGACCCTTCATATTCATGTGTGTCCTTTGGAATTCCACTTTACAATACATTTGATTACAATGTAGATGGAAAGGATCTGCAGCGGAGTGTGCAAAGGCCTAAAGTCTATAGCTGAATGCATAGACACCTACACAATGGTGTGTAGTCAAATAATTGTACACTATTTCAAAGCATTAATATAAAAAAGTACATTTTAATGGGCATAACTTGTGTATGATTATTGTATCTTTGCTTTTTGTCCAATATTTTGGTTATATTTTACTTTTGCACAGTATTGTTTATGGTTGTTTATCACATGGTTAAGTAGATGATTCAAGTTTCGTCAAATAAAAAAATAAAGTATTAAGTAAAAATAGAGTAAATTCCACATCACAATATCCCACAAGGTTGTAGAAACCTGGTTCTGCAACCTCCCATAGTCGTTTCTGGTGAGACTGTGATCTTCTTGTAGGTCGTTGCCACAAGGGTGAGTTCTTAAGGATTTGTTGGTGTAAAGTAAATAGTCAAACGAGGGTCAAGCTCAAACTAAGCCAAAAATATATGTGCAAGCCAAAATTTTGGAGGGTCTTCCAGCGGCTACAAAAGATACCTAGTTTTTGGTGAGTGAATATAGATTCAAATATGAGCAATGGAAAGAGGTGGTGTGGACCTCTAGGTATATTTTGTTCTTCCTTTCTTTTAAAATAAAAATGTGTTGTTAGCCACATAATAATGTACATGTCAACTAATTCATTTTTTTTCTTAACTTATTTATTTCTTCCACAACATGATGGATGGTTTGCTTTTGGAGTTAGATCTTTCTATATGTATAATTAATTAAATAGGTGCACTAATTATGTTTTATGATATATACAATAAAATAATATAAACACCACTAGTCTTTAGCCACCGTAGGGAACACTAATCCAATATATTGTATTTGAATTTTTTTCATTGACATAAAAGACAGATCATTACTGTATTTTGAATATTTTCATAGATATAAATATAAATAGTAGACATAAATATTTAAATTGATTTTAGGATAATACGTAAAAAAATCAATTGATTAGAACATATATTTTTAACTACTTATGATTTTATTATTTCTTAAGTGCAAAGGAAAAATATAAAATTGAAAACAAATAAAAAATACAAAAATACAAAAATAAAAATTAATAAAAATATTAAACATTTTATATTTAATTTTACCTATATATTAAATATAATTTCAATGTTATTTGAACAATATATAAATAACTTTTTAAATTAGGAAAAAGATATACTATTGATTTCTTGATATAGGTAATGTATCAAACTGAATGAGAAGACCACTAATTTGTAGCGATCATGGTAAATCATATTCAAATGGATTCACTCCTACAACAAACGCATGCAGAGGTGTGTGTATAGAATGGAAAACTAATATATTGATATTTATAAGTTTGAAGAGAAGATATGAAATACATTTTTCTATTCTTTTTTATTTGTCATATATTTACATAAACAAATTATAATATTAATATTGTTATTTTTTTATTTCTGTTATATTTAATAAGCAAATTATTATATTAGGTTTTTTTTGGTAAGTGATGAGTAAATGTTAAAGTCATTGAAGTGTGGCGGTCATGGAAAAATCATATTTAAACAGATTATATTCTAATAAACATGTATACAAATTATTTATATATATATATTATTTTTGGAGGTTTGAAGAAAGATATGAAATATATTCTCCAAACTACAAACAAATGCTATATATAAAAAAGTGAGAGAAAATTAATATTATAGATGTGAATATTATGACTTTCTCTCTCTCTCCATATATATATATATATATATATATATATATATAACTCCTTTTTTTTTTTGTACATAATGGATTAAATTCAGTTTGAAATAGGAAACTACTAATATATATATATATTTTTGTCAAGTAAGAGTAGAGCCTTCAATTAACCGCATGAAAGATTACATATGTTACATGTCTTTACAAGTGTAAAGACTAGCAAGAGACAAACCCATTAATGATTAACCCTGAACAGGGTCAACAAAACCCGATACAAAACCTGAAACCTTACACATAAAGCTTACACATAAATCTCTGACCATTATCCAACCCGATAGTCATTTGATAAGAACCCCAGTGATCCAACGGTCCTTAAAGAAATCGCATCGGAAGGTTGTACGACCCTTACCTTCTTTACAGAGCTGACAGAGAAAATAAACTATTAATGTATAAAACTTCGGGTCCGTTCTTAGACTTTACCTCCTCCCATGTTGAAACCTAATATCCTTTCGATCAAGATCTTGTAAGATCTGATGGTCATTAATGATATTGCCCTGACAACATGTGCACCTCTTACCCGTTTCACGGATCTGATAAGGATTATAAGCCATTGGTTTACAAAAGTTTGTGTCCGATCTAAGAGTTAACCTCTTATCACTCTTAAAACCCGATATCCATATGATCAAGCCCCTGTTGATTTGACATTCTTCCAGGATATCAGATCAGAAACTAGCTCGATCTTTACCCTCTTTACGGATCCAATAAATATTATAAATCATTGATCTATAAATCTTCGAGTCCGCTTGAAGACATAACCATTCATCATTTTCTAACCTGATAGCCATTTGATGACGAAGGCCATCAAAATCTATGGTTGGCTGCCTTCCAACTAGCCCACTATTTACCATGTACTCCTCCCCTGTAATTAGCTCTGTCTTAAGCTCTCTCCTGCTTCCACTAGTCTTCCTTCTACTCATTCCTCATGGTCTAGAAGTGCTCCATGTCTTTGGCTGCCTGTCTTTGACAGTCATCACGCAAATTCCCCAAGAGTGTCGAATCCCAAGCAACCTACTATAAATTTCCTTGCAAAGCACTCCTTCATTCACCAGACCACCAGCTAGCATATTAGCTTTTCTTCGCACATGAATGAAGTTGACCGTTCTCACAGTTCGCAAGTGGGAATGAATATGCTGAAAGACTTGCAATAGTCGCCAATGTTTCGAAACTTTTCCAGGTGTCGTTCCATTACATATCTTCTTGGCCACATTAATTACCAATTCAGAGTCTGCTTCAATGATGGCATTGTGTAAATCTGACTCGATCAGGATTTCCAGGCACTGCTCTAAGGCCATGAGCTTGAGCTTGTTATTAGAGGCAGTCCCTAAATGGCTATGAAAGATATCCTTTATGCACCCCTGCTCATCTCTTATGACCCAACCAAATCCAGCCATCCCTAGGTTTCCCTTAGAGGCTCCGTCTATATTGATTTCCAAAAACCCATGAGGAGGAGGTTGCCAGAAGTCTTTACCAGCAATTGTTTGGCTCACACCCTTATTTGTGCCCTGGGGAACAAGCGAATGGAGACCAAAATATAGTAGTATGCGAGCATCCTGGGGCCAAGGGGGGTCCTCAGGAGGTTTCCACAAAAGGGCTTCGACAGTGTCTTTGAGCTGTCGTAATATTTGTGCAATGGTGTTTTGGGTCGAGCCAGTTTTGTTCTTGGAAATCCTACCATTGCATTCTTTCCAGACATCCCAGATTATAAAGCTTGGAACCATATTCCAAGCTTTGTTGATGATTTTGTTTCCTGAGAAGTCCTTCCTCCAATTCTTCAAAGCGCTGGTGATGTTTAGTTTATCCCTGTTAGTTTGCTTGAAGACTGAGGCCACCCAATACCATAAGGTAGAGGTGAATCGGTAGAGGTTGAGTAAGTGTTCCATCGTCTCCTCTTGTAAGCCACATAGATGGCATTTGGATGGGCCAACAAAACCCCTTTACAGAAGTTTTTCCCAAGTTATAATTTTCTTTTGTTGAACCAACCACATAAACAACTTTATTTTCATCCAATTCGGGTTTTTCCAAAGGTCCTTCCATACCTTATTAGGGTTTTGATAATCAAATCCTAGGGCCATTCGTTTAGCTTATTTGAGGTTAAAATTGCCTTCTGTGTTTCCTCCCCATCTCAGTTGGTCAGATGAGGATGATACCAAAATCTTCCTCTGTTCCAAGTCTAGAGCAAGAGATCTTCTCTAGACCTTCAAAGGTCTCTCTTCACTATAACCCAGATCCTTCCATATTCTCCATTTACCGTTGTTCCTTGTGTGATCCCAGAAGTCACTTACCATATGTAAAGCTTTGTTTTCAGTTTCATTCTTTAGAGCGGTTAGTTCTTCCCTAAACAAGTTTGGTTCCTGCTGCCAGTTATCCTCCGAAAATCGTGCCAGGTTCCCAGCTCGAATCTCCCAGAAACTATGTTGTTGGACAATGGCTCTATTTTCCCAAGCAAGGTTCCAAATGTGGGATCCCTTGATGAGTGTTGACATTCAGATATGATCCCTCTCCTACCAATTATTTGCATATTTTTGTTTCGAAATCTTGGCCCAAGGGGTTGCTAATTCCTTAATCCACCTCCACCAAAGTTTTGCACCCGAAACTCTACTGAGGGTTTCATGGTCATGAAGCCCAAAACCACCATGGGCCTTATGTTTGCAGAGCTTGTCCCAAGCTACCAAAGCCCACTTCTTTTTCTCTTCCCCTTTGCCCCAAAGAAAATCTCTTTTAATATTCCTGATCTGTTTCATAACTCCTTTAGGAGCAAGAAGAGCTGAAAACATGAAAATGGGAATAGCCTGTAGGACAGCCTTTGTAAGCACAAGACACCCTACCAAATTCAAAGACCTGCATGTCCATTTCTTGAGCTTGTCCTGAAGTTTGTTAGTTACCATCTCCCACACTCCCTTTCATAGAGGATTGTCCATAAGAGACATTCCAAGGTACTTGGAAGGTAACTAATCCCTTTGAAACCTAAGAATTTTGGTGAGGTTCCTCTGAATAGCAATGTTACTGTTAAAAAAGAAAACCTTTGATTTGTCAAGGCTTACCTCTGTAGCAGTGGCCATAACAAAGTCATTCAAGATTTGTTTGAAAGCTTTGGCTCATTGACCGTGCGAATACCTTGCAACATAGTGTCATCCACAAATTGTTGATGAGTAGAAGCAACACCATCCAGGGTAGGTTTCAGATCCTAGATTCTTCCTTCAACATTTTCCACTTTGATCGTTCTGCCTAGCCCTTCCATCATGAGCACAAAGAGGAAGGGGGAGAGCGGATCTCCTAGCCTGAGACCCCTAGAAGTCATAAAGGTTCTAGATGGAGAGTTGTTAAGTAGGATTGAAAAACTAGCAGTGGATACAATGGTCATAACCCATCTTATCCAGTTGTGGTCAAAGCCATAAGCTCCTAGCACTACCTTCATGTAAGACCAACTTTGCTTATCATAAGCTTTTGCTAGGTGAAGCTGTATGGTCATACCAACTTTCTTATTGCTCTTAAGAGAGTGTACCACCTCATGAGCTTGTATGATGTTATTGAGAATCTATCTTCCTTCCACATAACTAGTTTGCTCCTCTGTGACAAGAGCTGGAAGAAGGGGCTTGAGTCTATTAGCGATCACTTTGGAAATAATTTTGTACACCACATTACATAAAGCTATGGGTCTGAATCTATCTGGTGTCATAGCTTTTTCTTGCTTTGGAATCAAAGCTATGAAATAGGCATTAAGAGCCTTCAAAATCATTTTGGATCCTCTTGAGTCTTCCACAACGTCAACGATATCTTGTTTGACTGTTTTCCAGCATGCTTTGAAGAAGTCCACATTGAAGCCATCCAGGCCAAGAGCTTTCCCATTTTGCATCTCATTGATAGCTTCACTGACCTCCTCTTCAGACACTGGCCTGTTAAGATTGTGATTGTCTTCCCTGGTTACAAGCTTAGGAATGTACTTTATGAAACTTTTAATGAATCAAGATCTATTGACGAGAGGCTCCTCTACTATGATAAGGAAGTGTTGAACTAGGACAGATTCCATTTCTTTGTGGGAGATGAGCTCTTTCCCTTAATAATATCTGAGTTTTGAAATTTTGTTACGTGACCTGTGATCGAAGGTTTATTTATAAAAAAACATTGTATTTCTTTCCCCTTCTCTAATCCACTGCACCCTCGATTTCTGTCTGCAGAAAATCTCCTCTTGCATGCACCTATCTTCCCATTCCTTCTGAAGAGAGGCGGCTTGAGTTTTCCATTCCTTAGTAAAACCATCTGTGATGGTGATATGATTAATCCCCTGGAGTTTCTATTCAACTTCTCTTCTGGCTTTAAAAATATTATCAAACTCTTTTTTATTCCAATCTTTAAGCCTGGATTTGATGTGTTTATGTCTCTATTGTAGCACGAACATTTTAGTGCCTTGAACAGGCATATATTCCATCCACCATTTGTCAATATTGCGAGCGAAGTCAAGGTGAGAGAGCTATACATTTTCAAACCTAAAAAGTTTATTCTTCGGGGTACCCATAAAAATAGCTTCAAGCTCGACAGGCCAGTGGTCCGAGCCTCCAAAGGGAAGGATTAAAGCCGACATGTCAAGTCCTGTGAGAAGGAGGTCCTTTGAGATTATGAATCTATCTAGTTTAGAGGCAACTTTAGAAGCCCCTGCCCTCTTATTGTTCTAGGTGAAAGTGCCATTTATTGTTTTAGTATCCACTAGCCCCATGTTATTTATGAAGTTCTGGAAGGAAATGGAGTCTCTACATAGTATTCTAGTACCAAATTTTTTCTCTGTAAGAGATCTGACCATATTGAAATCCCCTGCTAGAATCCAAGGCATATCAGAATATCTCTCTGTCATCTCCTCAAGGGAGGTGAGAAGCTTGAGTTTGTCTTCTAGTTTTTGAGGACCATAGATGTTTGTGATCATGTATATCTCTTTATCACCCAAAGGTTTAATCACCAACGATAGATAGTTCTTGGACGCTTCAGCATTCAGGATTACAAGTTTCTGGAGATCCCAAAGCATAAGAATCCCCCCTTCCAAGTTGTTTGCTTTAACCTCTCAATACTCATACTTGATTAGCCATTTTCTATGTATCTCTTTGATCTTGTCCATCGAACACTTTGTTTCCTGAATAAAAACCATATCTGGTTTTTCTTCTTTTATTCTAGTTCTAATATTTCTTTGTTTCCTTTTACTTCCAAGACCCCTAATGTTCTAGGTTGTAAGCTTCATTAAGAAAGGTTTGTAAAGGAGTAACTGGTAATATCTCTCATCTTACCTGAGTTAATCATGAGTTTCGCACCTTCAGTCAACAGCTCATTCTGTCTTTTTCTTCCTCTTCTCCTACCCGGGTTCTTGGAAGAACTCCTCGATGTTTCCTCCATCATTTTCACCCCTCTATTCTCCTGGCTATCATGGTTTATTTTGACTCCAGAACCCTTCTATTGGGATCTCAAGAGGAATAGCTGTTGAACCCTGTCAAACTCCTCTTTTGGTAGGTAGTCAACCCTTTTGGTGATTCCCTTCTCCAGAAACTTTTCTATATCTAAATTCTCCCTCTCTAGAATCTCCTGCAGTTCATGGTCCTCCATTCCAACCTCACTTGGGGTAATCTCATGGTCCCTACTAAGCTCCATAATGCTCGACAAATCATCCTTTTGTTGGTTGTTCTCTGGTATATCCTCCATGCTAGCATCCCTTTCCTTTTCAGTGGGACTATTCTCCGATTCTTGGTTTGTCGCGTTGTTTCCGACTTCTTCTTCTAAGATCTTGAAACTATTGTGGGTCGGTTGCCCATCCTCATTAATTTTCTTTGGGTACCACTTTCCTCCTTTCCCTTTACCCCCAACCTTAGCAAAACCCTCGAGATCTTTTCCTGCGGTGTTTTTCATGTTTCTCTCTAGTTTGTTTAATAGGCAGTCTCTGTATAGGTTCCCGTGTTCATGGAACTTATGGCACCTAAATGGGACATGTTCATAGTCCATTGCCTACACCCATTCTTCATCATACACTTCTAAAATGATCTCATCCAGAAGTGCCCCAGATTAGTCCATTTCCACATATATCAGGGCGAAGGAAGTGTATTTGCCTCTTAGAGTAACATCTGATATCTTTATAAAGTGCCCTAGCTTGTTGCCGATAGCCTTTAGAGATTCCGATAGCCAATAATCTAAAGGAAGGGAGTAAAGTCTTATCCATATCGGTACCGTTGTGAACATTTCTCGTTCCGGGACAAAATTCATCACCCATGGTCACATGTAAAGGCCTGCAGCAATGTAAAAATAGGGTCCTCCCTCAAACACTCTGTCTTTATCCTCTAAGCTTGTGAACACTGTTAGCACTCCAAGAAGCTCTCCTAGGTTTTAGCTCAGAGATGCCTGGTAACATATAAATCTTCAATATTGTTCTCTGAACTGTTGGAATGGATGATGGTTTGGATCAAGTCAGATGACTATTTCAACTATGTTTTCACTCAAGACATGCATGAACACCCTCAGTTTGACAAGGCTTTAGACCACTAATGCTCAATAGTTTATAGATTCAATGGATAAATGGAGAATCCTAACTGTACCAGCAGATACATACATAAACACATATGAATGGCTAGCTATAGAAAGTAAATGAAGCTTGCAAATCTAATTTATCAACGCAGAGATAAGATGACATTTATCTGGCATTAGACACAAAAGAAAACATGAATAACCTATTTAAGTGCAAACTTAGAATAGAGTAGCAAATGGGAATTAAACATGTAACGACAAAAGAATCTTGTATTACTAGAATGAAGATGAGACGCTGGAAGAAACAAGGCATCCACAGTCTCCAAATGTTGACGCCTGATACTTTGATCTTTCAACCATTTATAATCCTTTTTACAATGCTCTCAAACCGTCTGAGGATCGAGAGGTCTTAATCTATCCCCTCTGTCTTCTAACAAACATAGTAACCAATTTCTGGTATTTCTTTCCACTATGTCAGGTAGCTTGCTCATGCCAGCGATGCTCCATGACTATTTTTGTTGGTTTGGTGGTGTTGCGCTGTGGCTTTTTCCCTTTTCAGCCATCTATCTCCCAGTCTCTATCTCCCGGCCTATGTCTCTTGGCCTCTGTCCACTTGAATCCCTCTTCTAGCATTAGCAATCATTGCTTAACATAGAAAGGGGAAGTGGCCACCTATTATGCAGCGTAAGAGTGCCTCGGGCCTTTAGAACCCCTGAACTGGCTGCTTCCTGTTAACACAGGGAAATCCTTTTCACTGTGAAATTCCTCCAAAACTCTGTTCATTCCGAACTTCAAATATCCTCAAATCTAGTGTATTTTCCGATTTGGTCCACCTTTGTAGCATACCACATCTCCACCGTTGATCTGGGAGTTCTAGATCCAACGGTTGTGATCCATTTTGGGAAGCTCTTTTGTACGGGAGTTAATTGCCCGATGAGGGTGGTTTTCTCTCTCCTCAGCCTAGACACGTGGAAACTTTTGTATGGGATTGGGGGAGCCTACCCTAAACCACTTATCACCTTTGGCTCTCCCAAAATCCTACTATTGGAAAATACATTAAAATATGAAAATCCCACTTTATCGGACTGTAAATGGTGTTCAACAACATTAATAAACCCTTTCGGGTCTATAATGTCGCATCGGCGCTTCATCCTTTGTATTTCGTTTAATAAACGAAATACGCAAATACAAAGGAAATGGGTGCTTCCTGGACTTCAACATATATAATATGGTTCATAATGTTATCGGGTCTGGTTGATCGTATCGCACATATATATATGTGCAAAGGCCCTGCTCCATTCTGTTTGTCGATTGTGATATTGCGATTTGATTAATCACAATCGCATATCGTGATAACGCCAGGCCATTTGGTGAGTGCTCTACTGTGTTGGTTGAGTGTGATTTGCCGATCAGATCTGGACCATTGATCGGCCAGATCTGACAGCTATTATGCATTCATTGTTCAAGCCTCCGCTGCTCTATTTTTCACTATTTTCTCTATGTTTTTCGTTTCTCGATAGTGTTTTTCTACCTTTTGGAGGGTTTTCTCTTGCGATTATTTTGATCTTTTAAACGATTTTTAAAGACTTAGAGAGTTCTTGGATCCGTTTGGATCAGTACTTCAGGGCTAACACGGCTTATGGCCAAAGCAGAGCAAGAGGAGATGGGTCCCTCAGAGCTAAAACAGGGGACATTTTTGCTAAAAATAGTATCCCTCTACCTCAGGGGCTAACACTGGCTCCTTCTAGGGATGAAAGCCTCGCTGTGAGGTTTCAAGAACTGCAGACTACTGCCTTTCCATTAACAACCAAAACAAACTTATTTCCTAGTGTTCCATTGGGCATGGAGTTTATTTGTATGGAAAACAAAAACTGAAAAAACCTATTACAATATTAAGGCCTTAAAGCCTCATATGAAGTAAAGTTTCAAAAATTTCCCATTGACTGGGGCATCAAAAACACCTTCCCCCTCCAATTTGTGCAGAATGAAAGTATTGCTCACCTGAGCTTGAGCAATGACAAATGGTCTCGTCCATAAGGCATCAAATTTACCATGGTTTCCCTTCTTTTCCTTTAATACATCCCATTTGAGAATCCAGTCACCAACCTGAAAACTGTCCATTTTTTCCTTTCTATCAAAGGTTTCTTTGATCTTCTTCTGATGAATTCTTGACTTCTCAACCAGTTGTTCCCTAATCTATTGTAATTCAACCAAGTTACTCATTCTCCTCGCCGTGTCATTTTCTTCATCATGTTCTTCTTGCAATAATTTGGCCAGAGGGAGAATTGGCTGGATAGGAAAAAGCAGCATCAGCACCATAAACCAGCTTAAATGGAGAATTTCCTATGGAATTCTTGTTGGTAACTCTATCAACCCATAGTGAAAACTTTAACTTGGAATCCCAGTTCTTTTCTTTGTCCTCCAGCAGTTTTTTTATTTCCTTTTCAATCAAACGCAATAAGAGAGGGCTGATAGGTCTTAATTTCTGCTTAAAAGGGATGGTGTTCTTCTCTAGTGGAATCTTATGCTGAATGATGTTGGTGTCATAGGTCTTAAGATAATTGTACTCCCAAGAAAAAATATCAGCAAATTATTTCATCATGGTGGAATACTTGAAACTTTGGGTAGAAGATGAGTGAGTGGATAGACTTATGTACTTCGGATGGGTTGGACTCCTTACATTATGTCTATGAACTACAGACTCATTTTCTATTTTGGCAGGCTTATAAGGTACATCATTATGATCAAACAGCTTCTCTAGGGGCACCAATCCTTTGGGTATATGGCTACTAGGCAGATGAACAACGTTATCCTGACCAATCTCATCCTTTAACTTGGACTGGTTGTATTCTTCAATGCCTTTGTTTTCTTGGTCAATGTGCATTTCAGCAAATTCATCAAAGACTTGTAAAAGCCTATTAATTTCATCATCATCTTCAAAAACTTTCCAGTATTTGACATTGTTAGGTAGAGATGGTCTATATTTCACCTGAACTTCATAAGCCAATTTAGGAGGCAAAGGAGGAATAAACATGCTAGCAGACACAACAAGGGAATCAACAAGTTGGTTCTTCATTCTAGGGATGTAAGAAATGCTGAAACTATTAAAAGAACCCTTCAGCTTCCATACCTCATCTCTATATGCTTTCAGCCTTGGATTCTTTGCTTGGAAAGTTTTGTTCACCTGCTGAACGATAAGGTCTGCATCTCCAAACACCTTCAGACCTTTGATGCCCATTTCTTTAGCAGTGTTTGAGCCCAATATCAAGGCTTCATACTCTTCTATGTTATTTGTGACCTGGAAAGTTAATTTGAAATATAAATGAATGCATTCTTGTGTAGGGGACATAAGGACTACACCTGCCCCTACAGGTTCCTTAGAGAAAGATCCATCAAAGAACATGTCCCAAATTTGTGGAGCTTCTTCCTCTGTGATCTGGCAAACCAATTTCTTAAGTTACATGGAGGCCAACTGGGATTCTTCAATCTGAAGAATACATGCTCTAAAATCAATGTCGACAGCATAGATGGGATGATTAGTGGGATTCCTTTTGTCATTGATGATATAAGCCAACTGAGCTTCTCTATATAATCTCCTACTCTCACCTCCAAAAGATGGGACAGTAGCATAGGATAGATCATTTTTCAATGTTCCACCTAATCTCTTGATCCAACCTCTAGAAAGCAACATGCAAAACATGGACGGTACATATGCTACCACAATATCTATCATCATGCTCTTCATAAGCAGCTGAGACAAGGTGATGGCTAGGTCTTTGATTAATCCCAAACATTTTAGTTTTATGGAGTGAAACAAAAACAGGTCATGATAAGGCTTAGTAATGTCAAGACCCAACTCATCCATGATAGCCTTGGGCATTAGATTATGGCTAGGTCCTATGTCCAGAAGGTAGCTGTGGAGGATTTTGTCATGCATAGTGAAAGAGACTTAGAATGATGGGGAGCTGTCATCACAGTTTTCAATCATTGGGTTGAGAATAACAACTGGTTTGTCATCTTGTAGATTTACATAGTCAGTGGAGGCTTGGATGGCTTTAGGCTCAAGGGCCTCGAGAATAGATCTCTTGTAGGACTCATTCTTCACTAGTTCAATCATAGGTATAGGTATGCTTAGCTTCTAAATTTCTAATTTAAAACTGAAAGGAGAAGGAGACTTGTTAAGGCCTCTTACTTTGTGAGCTAGAGCTTTGAGGATGATGGGATCAACTACCGGTCATTTATGCTTTTTAGCTTGATGTATCGCAGGGACAACAACTCTATGAATAGGAGTTTCCTTGGCACTATTCATCTTCAACCTCAGATCATATCTGTGCCGATCATCACTTTGTAGAACAGCTTCACCGTCCCACTCTTGGCTGATTTGGTCATTGAATAATGACTTTTCATAGGCAGCTAAGGTCAAAAAGGAGGCACTACCTTTGTCTTCCATAAAATTGATGTCTTCATCTTCTTCAAACTGCTCTTCTTCCATGACTACATTCTGGAAAGGGGTCTTCACCCTTTGGTCTTCATTGGCATCTTTCCTTCTTTGCAAAATCTATAACTACTCATTAGTTCTCCTATATGGATTTGGATTTCTAGGAGCAAAGGTGTTAGGAACTCTCCCTTTCCTGAGGTGCTGCTCAACCATTAATTTTGAGATATCAGAGGCTAATGACTCTATCATCTTGGCCATTTTATGTATCCTGGGATCTAAGGATGATGATGATTCGCCCCTCTTTCTCCTTATATCAACATTCCCCTTGAGCTTCTCTGTAGCCATGATGTTTGATTCTACTTCCAAGGCTGCATCCTACATATCAGCCAAGGTAACACATTGTCTTCCCCTCAACAGTAGATAGAAGTCAGAATCAAAGGTGGTAGTGGGTTTTACTTCAGCTAGTATCTTGTTGTACATGCAGTTAAACATCTTATTAAAATCAGACAACAACTCACCATTTTTCCTCTTTAAGTTGCCAAACTCGGTGTGGTAGTAAAGTAGATCCTTATTATCCCCCAAATGCTTTAGGAATACATCATCTAAAGCCTCAATATCTACTATAGACCTTGGGGTAAGTTCTCTGAACCATTTTATAGCCTCTCCATCTAGGCTTTGGACAAAGACTCTCATCCATACATCATCTTGAGTGATGTCCAGGTTAGCAGCATAGCTATAGAATGATTCAAGATGTTCCTCAGCTGAAACACCTTTAGTCCCAGTGAACTTAGGCCTATACTTCTGATATTCTCCAGTAGGCATGGCATTCAAAGCATTGGGCAGTACTAGAGGCCCATACCTAGCAAATATGATTCTTTCCATTTTGGTAGGTGCTTGTGGTCTTGCCATAGTTGTGGTGGCTACAAGGGTGTTGGAGGTCCGAATGAGAAAGGGTTGAGGAGTGACTGATATGAGTAAAGGAGTATGATGGATAGGAGGAGAGGTTTCCTTTGGCCTTGCAACAAAACGAGAACCTAAAGAATAAGGAGCTCCATGAGTCTCTGAGATTTTTTCTTCACTGCTATTATTAGATGCTATACTCTCAACATGTATTCGCTCTATTACAGGATTTTCTTGAAGAGATATAGAATATTGTTTAGAGTTGCCTAAACTTGATGCTCCTTTCTGCAATGCCTTTCTTTCTTTAATGATTTTTTCAGGGTCAGGTACTGGGTCAGCTAGTGGCTTCTGAGGATTTCTCCTAGTATTCCTCACTAATTGAGCCAACACTATGGACTGGAGTCGCCAAGAGGTTCGTCCTCCAGCAGAGTCGCCAGATAGATGATTACAACTGAAATAGTGTCCAGACTTTGTCTATCGTCAAAGCTAGATCTGTGTCATTCCCCAGGGAATCTGAGCTTCAATTTCCTCTCTCTACCAACAGTACCAATTATGTTAGCACTCCAGGAAGCTCTCGTAGGTTGTAGCTGGGAGATGTCTAGTAACATATAAATCTTCAATATCGTTCTCTGAACTATTTGAATGGATGATGGTTTGGATCAAGTCAGATGACTGTTTCAACTCTATTTTCACTCAAGACATGCATGAACACCCTCAGCTTGACAAGGCTTTAGAACACTAATGCTCAATAGTTTATAGATTCAATGGATAGATGGAGAATCCTGAATGTACCAGCAGATACATACATAAACACATATGAGTGGCTAGCTACAGAAAATAAATGAAGCTTGCAAATATAATTTATCAATGTAGAGATAAGATGACAGTTATCTGGCATTAGAAACAGAAGAAAACATGAATAACCTATTCAAGTGCAATCTTAGAACATAGGAGAAAATGGTAATTGAACATGTAACAACAAAATAAGCTTGTATTATTGGAATGAAGATGAGACGCTGGAAGAAACAAAGTATCCACAGTCTCCAAAAGTTGACCCTTGATACTCTGATCTTTCAACCATTTATAAGCCTTTTTACAATTCTCTTGAACGCTCTGAGGCTCGAGAGGTCTTAATCTATCCCGTCTATCTTCTAACAAACACAATAACCAATTTCTGGTATTTTTTGTCGCGATGTCAGGTAGCTCGCTCGTGCTAGTGATACTCCATGACTATTTCTGTTGGTTTGGCGATGTTGTGCTGTGGCTTTTCCCCTTTCCATCCATCTATCTCCCAACCTCTATCTGCTCGAATCCCTCTTCTAGCATTAGCAATCATTGCTTAATGCAGAAAGGGGAGGTGGCCACCTATTCTGCAGCGTAAGAGTGCCTTGGGCCTTTGGAACCCCTGAACTGGCCGCTTCTTGCTAACACAGAGAAATGCTTTTCACTGAGAAATTCTGCCAAAACTCTGTTCATTTTGAACTTCAAATATCCTCAAATCTGGTCTATTTTCCTATTGGGTCCACCTTTGTAGCGATATCACATCTCCACCATTGATCTGGGAGCTCTAGATCCAATGGTTGTGATCCATTTCAGGCGGCTCTTTTGTACGAGAGTTAACCGTCTGATGAGGGTGGTTTTCTCTCTCCTTAGCCTGGACATGTGGCAACCGTTGTATGGGATGGGGCGGAGCTCGGCCCAAACCACTTATCACCTTTGGCTCTCCTGAAATCCTACTTGTTTTGCGATTTTCCCTTTATATTTCAAAATACATTAAAATGTGAGAATCCCACTTTATCAGACTGGAAATAGTGTTCAATAGCATTAATAAACCCTTTTGGGTCCGTAATGTCACATCGGCGCTTCATCCTTTGTATTTCGTTTAATAAACAAAATATGCAAATACAAAGGAAATAGGCATTTCCCAGACTTCAATATATATATATATATATATATATATATATATATATATATATATATATATATATATATATATATATATATATATATATATATATATATATATATATATATATATATATATATATATATATATATATATATATATATATATATATATATATAATATGGTTCATAATGTTATCAGGTCCGGTTGACTGTATCGCGCATATATATATGTGTATAGGCCCCGCTCTGTTGTGTTTTTCGATTGCGATATCGCGATGCGATTAATCACAATCGCATATCACGATAACCCCAGGCCGTTTGGTGAGCGCTCTGTTGTGTTGGCCGATTGCGATTTGCTAATCAGATCTAGACCGTTGATCAGCCAGATCTGACGGCTACTGTGCATTCATTGTTCAAGCCTTCACTGCTCTGTTTTTCACTGTTTTCTCTATGTTTTTCGTTTCTCGATAGTGTTTTTCCGCCTTTTGGAGGGTTTTCTCTTGTGATTATTTTGATCTTTTAAACAATTTTTAAAGACTTAGAGAGTTCTTGGATCCATTTGGATCAGCACTTCAGGGCTAACACGACTTATGGCCAAAGCAGAGCAAGAGGAGATGTGGTCATCGGAGCTAAAACAGGGGACATTTCTGCTAAAAATAGCAGCCCTCTACCTCAGGTGCTAACAAACATCACTGTAAAGAATCCCTTGGACCAAAGTTGAAGGTTTATTTCTCCCTTTGGTTTCTAGTGGTTCCGTATCCATGCGTGCAAAGGCTTTTCCATTGGCCAAATCCCCATAAATTTGCATATAACCGCGTATTCCCCATGTGATCTCTATGCACCTATACTGCTGGGTAACTTAAAATGACCCGAGGAATAATGGTAAAGTTGGGTTTATAGACCCCTGACGCACTCATAGGAGTTGCTTTCTAACTGCTACCCCCTGTCCTCGTGTCCCTACTAACTTCCTCATGATTGTCTTCCTATCCATGAGGTCTGATATCTTCCAGTTTTTCTGTGTTAATAGCCTCAGTTGCCACCTCTGTTGGTTTGTTCAAGTGATGCAATCCAGCTCCCTTTCTTTTGTTCGCAACTACTTGAATGTAGGAAGGATTAGAAGTCCCTCCTCTGCATCCCGCCATGGTTACCAATAACAAAACCCTAACGTAAACCCTAGTTCATATTGCAGAGCCCATCATGCAAATAGATCAGTCCATCTTTCATCTCAAATTCATTCATCTAAGTTGGTGTGCTTTCAACCTCCAAAAACTACTAATATATAATGATTATAGAAAATTTCCATTTAATTAATTCATTCATTAATTAAATATAGTTACAATTCTATTCTATTTACGAATTTATTTATGTTATTTTAATTTATTTACCAACTTTCTTTATTTCTTATTTTAATATAAAAATTCCATTTCTTTTCGTTTCTTTTCTATTTTAACTATCTTATTATTATTATTATTATTTATTTATATATTTTTGTACTAAATTACTCACTCATTAATTAAATACAATTACAATGCTATTTTATTTACAATTGTATTCCTCCTGTTATTTTAGTCACAGTATAAAGGCCGAATTTCAAAATCATTAAGGATTTTCCTTGACTCTAACTATCAGCACAAGAGAGTGATGCAATGGTATCTTCGAAAAGCAAGGGGAGTGTGCTTGGTGAGTGTGCAATGCAACTGTGTCCAGGTTATTCTACTACAAAAGGGGAGAGAAAAATGAGTCTCTAAGTGAGAGGTAATAGTACTACCCAAAAAGAGACACACATGAACCAGAAGGACCCTTCTAACATCCAACGTAACAGTCCACAGTGATGCAGCAGTCGATACAACCAATCAAGCGAGAAAAGATACACCTATCATCTAGCAGAATAGTCCACATCGGATGCAATGATTGTCATAACCAATAAACAAGAAAATATATGTCTAGTATCCCACAGAATAGTCCACAAGGATGGGACAATAATAACAACCATTACATCACATTCTCAATGTGATAAGCACTAAAATGACTGAAATAGTTCAACTATCCTTGTACATGTGAAAGCAAACATGAAATACAAACGTCCGCAAAATAGCCTTACAAACATTCATAGTTCATGCATGAAGAGCGTGTTGGCCTTGAAATTCTTTTGTTATTAAGAAAAAGTTTCAAGACACATTTACATTTTACATCACTATCCCTAGTAGTGGGAAATTGGAGCCACTCCTTGCTCCTTAAAGTACTAGCTAATCTCTCTGATGCCTTGTGGCAGGAGCCAAGTTGAAAATCCCTTTGCTCATACAATGAGGGCATATATATAACCAAGGGGTGATTTTTTCCCCTTGTAACTCTTTTAATACCGTCATGACTATCCAACTTCCTTATGAATTTTCAACTTACATGACCCTTCATATTCATGTGTGTCCTTTGGAATTTCACTTTACAATACATTTGATTACAATATAGATGGTAAGGCTCCACAGCTGAGTGTGCGGAGACCTAAAGTCTGTAGCTCGGTGTACAAATACTTGCACCATGGTGCACAAGTCAAAGAATTGTATAGTGTTTCAAGGTATTAATATAAAAAAGTACATTTTAATCGGCATAACTTGTGTATGAGTATCGTATGTTTTCTTTTTGTCCAATATTTTGGTTATATTTTACTTTTTCACAGTATTGTCTATGGTTGTTTATGACATGGTTAACTAGATGATTCAAGTCTCGCAAGGTAAAAAAATAAAGTATTAAGTAAAAATAGAGTAAATGCCACATCGCAGTATCCCACAAGGTTGCAGAAACCTTGTTCTGCAACCTCCTTTAGTCACTTTGGGTGAGACTGTGATCTGCTTATAGGTTGTTGCTGAAAGGGTCAGTGCTTATGGATTTGTTGGTTCAGAGTAAATAATAAAACATGGGTCAAGCTCAACTTAAGCAAAAAATTTAAGTGCAAGACAAAATTTTGGAGGGTCTTGCAACCACTACAAAAGATACCTAGGTTTTGGTGAGTGAATATAGATTCAAATATGAGTAATGGAGAGAGGTGGTATTGACCTCTAGGTATATTTTTCTCCCTTTGTTTTAAAATAAAAATTTGTTCTTAGCCATGGAATAATGTGCATGTCCACTAATTCAATATTTTTTTTTCTTAACTTATTTATTTGTTCCATAACATGATGGATGAGTTGGCTTTAGAGTTAGATCTTTCCATATGTATACTTAATTAAATAGGTGGAATAATTATGTTTTATGATATATATGCAAGAAAATAGTGTAAACATCACTAGTATTTAGCCAATTTAAAGAACCACTAATCCAATATATTGTGTTTAAATTTTTTCATTGATCATCACTATATTTTGAATATTTCTTTATATATAACTATAAATAATAGACATAAATACTTAAACTGGTTTTAAAATAATACAATAAATATAAAAAACTAAATTCATTAAAACATATGTTTTTTTACTGCTTTTCATCTTATTACTTCTCAAGTGAGAGGAAAAATATAAAATTGAAAATAAACAAAAATTAGTAAAAATATTAAACATTACATATATAAAATATAATTTCAATAATATTTTAACTATAAATTAAAATATATATATATATATAAATTTGGAAAAAAATATAATATTAATTTCATGATATAGGCAAGGTATCGAGGAGACCACTAATTTGTAGTGATCACGGTAAATCATATTCAAATGGATTCACTCCTACAAAAAACGCACATAGAAGTGTGTATTGAATGGAAAACTAATATATTGATATTTGTAAGTTTGAAGCAAAGATATGAAATACATATTGCTATTCTTTTTTATTTTTCATATATTTAAATAAACCATTTATAATGCTAATATTGTTATTCTTTTTAATTTGTCATATATGTAAACAAACAAATTATAATATTAGTTTATTTTTTCTAAGTGATAAGAAAATGTTAAAGTTATTGAAGTGTGGTATTCATGGAAAAATCATATTTAAATAGATTAAATTCTAAAAAACATGCTTACAACTTTTATATATATATATATATATATATATATTGCTTTTGGAGGGTTGAAGAAGGGTATAAAATATATTCTCCAAACTATACACAAATGTTATATATATAAAAAAGAAAATTAATACTATAGAAGCAAATATTTTGAATTTAAGAATATATATATATATATATATAATTAACTATGTTTTTTTTGTACATGAGGGATCAAATTAAGTTTGAAAGAAGAAACTACTAATATATAATGATCATAGAAAATTTGTATTTAATTTGTTTATTTATTAATTAAATAAGTTACAATTCTATTCTATTTACAATTTTATTTATGTTATTTTATTTATTTATTTCTTATTTTAATATAAATCCTTCCTTTCTTTTCTTTTCTTTTTCCTCTCTATTTTAACTATCTTATTATTATTATTATTTATTCATATATTTTTGTACTAAATTATTCACTCAGTAATTAAACACAATTACAATGTTATTTTATTTACAATTGTAATCTTCCTATTATTTTAGTCCTGTTATAAAGGCTGAATTTCTAAATCCTTAAAGATTTCCCTTAACTCTAACTATGAGCACAAAAGAGTGATGAAATGGTATCTTCGAAAAGCAAGGGGAGTCTGCTTGGTGAGTGTGCAATGCAACTGTGTCGAGGTTATTCTACTGCAAAAGGGGAGAGAAAAGTGACACTCGACGTGAGAGGTAATAGTACCACCCAAGAAGAGACACACATGAACTAGAAGGACCCTTCTAACATCCAACAGAATAGTCCACAATGATGTGATAGTCGTTACAACCAATCAACTGAGGAAAGATATGCCTATCATCCAAGGAAATAGTCCACAACAGATGCAATGATCGTTATAACCAATAGACAAGGAAATATATGTCTAGTATCATACATAATAGTCCACAAGGTTGGTAGAATGATAACAACCATTACATCACATTCTCAATGAGATAAGCACTAAAATGACCAAAATAGTTCAACTATCCTTGTACATGTGAAAGCAAACATGAAATACAAACGCCCACAAAATAGTCTTACAAACATTCATAGTTCATCCATGAAGAGTGTCCTGGCCTTGAAATGCTTTTGCTATAAAGAAAAAGTTCCAAGACACATATTTACATTGTACATCACTGTCCCCAGTAGTGGGAAATTAGAGTCATTCCTTTCTCCTCAAAGAACTAGCTAATCTCTCTGATGCCATGTGGGAGGAGCCAAGTTGAAAATCCCTTTCCTCATAAAATGAGGGCATATATATAACCAAGAGGTGATGCTTTCCCCTTGTGACTCTTTGAGTACCCTCATGATTGTTCAACTTCCTATGAACTTTCAACTTACATGACTTTTCATATTCATGTGTGTCCTTTCGAATTCCACTTAACAATACATTTGATTACAATATAGATGGAAAGGCTCCGCAATTGAGTGTGCGGAGGCCTAAAGTCTGTACCTGAGTGCAGAGACACCTTCACCATGGTTCTCAAGTCGAATAATTGTACACTGTTTCAAAACATTAACATAAAAAAGTACATTTTAATGAGCATACCTTGTGTATGAGTACTGTATCTTTGCTTTTTGTCCAATATTTTGGTTATATTTTATTATTGCACAATATTCTTTATGGTTGTCTATGGATGGTTAGGTAGATGATTAAAGTCTCGCGAAGTAAACATAGAGTAAATGCCACATCGCAATATCCCACAAGGCTGTAGAACCCTGGTTCTGCAACCTCCCGTAGTCACTTCGGGTGAGACTATAATCTATTTGTAGGTCGTTGTCGAAAGGGTGAGTGCTTAAGGATTTGTTGGTGTAGAGTAAATAATCAAGTGTGGGTCAAGCTCAACCTAAGCCAAAAATTTAAGTGCAAGCCAAAATTTTGGAGGGTCTTCCAACCGCTACAAAAGATACCTAGTTTTTGGTGAGTGCATATAGATTCAAATATGAGCAATGGAGAGAGGTGGTGTTGACCTCTAGGTATATTGTGTTCTCCCTTTCTTTTAAAATAAAAAAAAGTGTTCTTACCCATGGAATAATGTACATGTCCACTAATTCAATATTTTTTTCTTAACTTATTTATTTCTTCTATAACATGATGGATGGGTTGGCATTGGAGTTAGATCATTCCATACGTATAATTAATTAAATAGGTGCACTAATTATGTTTCATGATATATAAAAAAAACAATATAAACATCATTAGTCTTTAGCCACCTTAGGAAACCACTAATCCAATATATTGTGTTTGAATCTTTTCATTGACATAAAAGATAAATACTTAAACTGGTTTTAAGATAATACAATATCTAAAAAACTCAATTTATTAGAACGTATATTTTTAACTACTTTTAATTTTATTATTTCTTAAGTGCAGGAAAAAAATATAAAATTGAAAACAAATTAAAAATAAATAAATTATTAAACATTTTATCTTCGATTTTACCTATATTTAAAATATAATTTCAATGATATTTTAATTATGTATAAATAACTTTCTAAGTTAAATATATAAATATATATATATATATATATATATATAATAATATTGATTTCTTGATATAGGCAATGTATCAAACTGAATGAGAAGACCACTAATTTGTAGCGATCACGGTAAATCATATTCAAATGGATTCACTCCTACAATAAACGTACAAACGCACACAGAGGTGTGTATATAGAATGGAAAACTAATATATTGATATTTATAAGTTTCTATAAAAGATATGAAATACATATTGCTATTCTTTTTTATTTGTCATATATTTAAATAAACAAATGATGATATTAATATTGTTATTCTTTTTTATTTGTTATACACTTAATAAGTAAATTATAATATTAGTTTATTTTTTATTTTTGTAAGTGGTCACCATTGAAGTGTGGCACTCATGGAAAAATCATATTTAAATAGATTATATTCTAAAAACATGCCTACAAATTATATATATTATTTTTTGAGATTTGAGGAAAGATATGAAATGTATTCTCTAAACCACAAAGAAATATTACATATTAAAAAAAAAAATTAATATTATAGATGTGAATATTTTGAATATATATATATATATATATATATATATATATATATATATATATATTTATTTTTATTTATTTTTTTAATATAAGGAATCAAATTAAGTTTGAAAAAAGGAAACTACTAATATATAATATATAATGATCATAGAAAATTTATATTTAATTTATTTATTCATTAATTAAATATAGTTACAATTCTATTCTATTTACAATTTTATTTATGTTATTTCATTTGTTTATCAACTTTCTTTATTTCTTATTTTAATATAAATATTTCATTTTTTTTCTCTATTTTAACTATTATTATTATTATTTATTTAGATATTTTTGTACTAAATTATTCACTCATTAATTAAACACAATTACAATGCTATTTTATTTACAATTGTATTCCTCTTATTATTTTAGTCCCAGTATAAAGGCCGAATTTCCAAATCATTAAAGATTTTCCTTGACTTTAACTTTGAGCATAAGAGAGTGATGCAATAGTATCTTCAAAAAGAAAGGGAGTGTGCTTGGTGAGTGTGCAATGCAACCATTTCCAGGTTATTCTACTGCAAAAGGGGAGAGAAAAGTGAGCCTATAAGTGAGAGGTAATATTACCACCCAAGAAGAGACACACATGACCTAGAAGGACCCTTCTAACATCCAACAGAATAGTCCACAACGATGCAACAATCGATACAACCAATCAAGCGAGGAAAGATACACCTATCATCCAACGGAATAGTCCACAGTGGATGTAATGATTGTCATAACCAATAAACAAGGAAATATATGTCTAATATCCCGCGGAATAGTCCACAAGGATGGGACAATGATAACAACCATTACATCACATTCTCAATGAGATAAGCACTAAAATGACCGAAATAATTCAACTGTCCTTGTACATGTGAAAGCAAACATGAAATACAAACATCCACAAAATAGTCTTACAAACATTCATAGTTCATGCATGAAGAGCGTGTTGGCCTTGAAATGGTTTTGTTATTAAGAAAAAGTTTCAAGACACATTTACATTTTACATCACTATCCCTAGTAGTGGGAAATTGGAGCCACTCCTTGCTCCTCAAAGTACTATCTAATCTCTCTGATGCCTTGTGGGAGGAGCCAAGTTAAAAATCCCTTTGCTCATACAATGAGGGCATATATATAACCAAGGGGTGATGCTTTCCCCTTTTAACTCTTTTAGTACCCTCACGACTGCTCAACTTCTTTATGAATTTTCAACTTACAGGACCCTTCATATTCATGTGTGTCCTTTGGAATTCCACTTTACAATACATTTGTTTACAATATAGATGGCAAGGCTCCACATCTGAGTGTGTAGAGGCCTAAAGTTTGTAGCTCAGTGCACAAATACCTGCATCATGGTGCACAAGTCGAAGAATTGAACATTGTTTCAAGGTATTAATATAAAAAAGTACATTTTAATGGGCATAAATTGTGTATCAGTATTGTATCTTTGCTTTTTGTCCAATATTTTGGTTATATTTTACTTTTGCACAGTATTGTATATGGTTGTTTGTGACATGGTTAAGTAGATGATTCAATTCTCTCGAAGTTAAAAAATAAAGTATTAAGTAAAAAAAGAGTAAATGTCAAATCGTAGTATCCCACAAGGCTGCAGAAACCTGGTTCTGCAACCTCCCTTAGTCACTTTGGGTGAGACTGTCATCCGCTTATAGGTCGTTGCCAAAAGGGTTAGTGTTTATCAATTTGTTGGTGTAGAGGAAATAATCAAACGTGGGTCAAGCTCAACCTAAGCCAAAAATTTAAGTGCAAGCCAAAATTTTGGTGGGTCTTGCAGCCACTAGAAAAGATACCTAGGTTTTGGTGAGTGAATATAGATTCAAATATGAGTAATGGAGAGAGGTGGTGTTGACCTCTAGGTATATTGTTCTCCCTTTCTTTTAAGATAAAAAATTGTTCTTAGCCACGGAATAATGTGCATGTCCACTAATGCAATCTTTTTTTTCTTAACTTATTTATTTCTTCCATAACATGATGGATGGGTTGGCTTTGGAGTTAGATCTTTCCATATGTATAATTAATTAAATAAGTGGACTAATTATGTTTTATGATATATATGCAAGAAAAGAATATAAACAACATTAGTCTTTAGCCACTTTAGGGAACCACTAATCCAATATATTGTGTTTGAATTTTTTCTTTAACATAAAAGATAGATCGTTATTGTATTTTGAATATTTCCTTATATATAACTATAAATAGTAGACAAAAATACTTGAACTAGTTATAGGATAATACAATAGATATAAAAAACTCAACTCTACTCATTAGAACATATGTTTTTAACTATTTTTCATTTTATTATTTCTTAGGTGCAAAGACATAAATATAAAATTAAAAACAAATAAAAATGAAAACATAAAAATTAATAAAAATATTAAAATCTTATGTTCAATTATATATATATATATATATATATATATATATATATATATATAACTTTTTAAATTAGGGAAGAGAATATAATATTGATTTCTTGGTATACGCAAGGTATCAAACTCAGTGAGGAGACCACTAATTTGTAGTGATCACAATGAATCATATTCAAATGGATTCACTCATACAACAAAGGCAGACAAAGGTGTGTATAAAATTGAAAACTAATATATTGATATTTATAAGTTTGAAGAAAATATATGAAATACATATTGCTATTTTTTTATTTTTCATATTTTTATTAATATTGTTATTTTTTTTATTTGTCATAAATTTAAATAAACAAATTATAATATTAGCTTAATTTTTGTAAGTGATAAGCAAATGAGATGTGGCGCTCATGGAAAAAATATATTTAAATAGATTACATTCTAAAAAACATGCTTACAAACTATATATATTATTTTTGGAGATTTGAAGAAAGATATGAACTATATTTTCCAAAGCACACATAAACGCTATATATATAAAAAAATAATTGTACATAAAGGAACAAATTAAATCTGAAAGAGCGAACTACTAGTATATAATCATCATAGAAAATTTGTATTTAATTAATTTATTCATTAATTGAACATAGTTACAATTCTATTTTATTTAAATTTGTATTTATGTTATCTTCCATTATTTCTTATTTTGATATAAATCCCTTATTTCTTTTATTTTTCTCTCTATTTTAACTATCTTATTATTATTATTATTTATTCAAATCTTTTTTACTAAATTATTCACCTATTAATTAAACATAATTACAATGTTATTTTATTTGCAATTGTATTCCTCTTATTATTTTAGTCCCGGTATAAAGGTTGAACATCCAAATCCTTAAAGATTGCCCTTGACTCTAACTATCAACACAAGAAAGTGATGCAATGGTATCTTCAAAAATCGAGGGGAGTGTGCTTGGTGAGTGTGAAATGCAACTATGTCGAGGTTATTCTACTGCAAAAGGGGAGAGAAAAGTGAGCCTCTAAGTGAGAGGTAATAGTACCACCCAGGGAGAGACATACATGAACTAGAAGGACCCTTCTAACATCCAATGAAAGATTCGACAGTGATGCAATAATCGATACAACCAACCAAGCGAGGAAAGATACACATGTCATCCAGCAAAATAGTCCACAGCGGATGCAATGATCGTTATAACCAATAAACAAGGAAATATATGTCTAGTATCCTAAGGAATAGTCCACAAGGATGGGAAAACGATAACAAACATTGCATCAAATTCTCAATGAGATGAGCACTAAAATGACCGAAATAGTTCAACTATCCTTCTACATGTGAAAGCAAACATGAAATACAAACATCCAAAAACTAGTCTTACAAACATTCATAGTTCATGCATGAAGAGAGTGTTGGCCTTGAAATGGCTTTGTTATGAAGAAAAATGTTCCATGACACATATTTGTATTGTACATCACTATGCCTAGTAGTGGCAAATTGGAGCCACTCCTTACTGCTCAAGGAACTAGCTAATCTCTCTGATGCCTTATGGGAGGAGCTAAGTTGAAAATATCTTTGCTCATACAATGAGGGCTTATATATAACTAATGGGTGATGCTTTGCCCTTGTGACTCTTTGACTACCCTCATGACTGTTCAACTTCTGATTAATTTTCAACTTACACGAACCTTCATATTCATGTGTGTCCTTTGGAATTCCAATTTAAAATACATGTGATTACAATATAGATGGAAAGTCTTCGCCACTGAGTGTGCGGAGGCTTAAAGTCTATAGCTGAGTGTACAGACACCTGCACCATGGTGCACAACTCGAAGAATTGTACATTGTTTCAAAGAATTAATATAAAAAAGTACATTTTAATGAGTATAACATGTGTATGAGAATTGTATCTTTACCTTTTGTCCAATATTTTGGTTATATTTTACTTTTGCTCAATATTATTATGGTTGTTTATGGGATGGTTAAGTAGATGATTCAATTCTTGTGAAGTAAAAAAATAAAGTATTAATTAAAAATAGAGTAAATTCCACATCAAAGTATCCCACAAGGCTGCAGAAACCTGGTTCTACAACCTCCCGTAGTCACTTCGAGTGAGACTACAATTTTCTTGTAGGTCGTCGCTGAAAGGTTCAATGCTTAGGGATTTGTTGGTGTAGAGTAAATAATCAAGTGTGGCTCAAGCTCAAGCTAAGCCAAAAGAAGGTTCCGTTGTCGAGACCAGGATCTGTTTGAGCGATATGTTTGTGCGGCATCCATCGAAGAAAGATATTCAAGATTGGGTAGAAGATGATGGACAAATTTTTAGCTATGATATAAATTCCATCACTGACCAAGGAGTACGCTTTGCCACACATATCTTAGCTGGGAAGATTATGTGAAAATGCAGAGCCAATGAAGTCACTACAATAGTTGTAGCCTTGGCTACGTAGTGTAACAATCGGGTCTAATACAACTGGATTGGATGCCTATGCAAAGAATTCTTAGAAGATTGTCGCAAAGTCTAGGAGGAGTGTAAGACCTTTCACTATGTATGGTTGATTTTTATCATAGAATTGTTGGCATGGAAGGAGCCAGCCGATACGCATTTTCCTTGGGTAAGAGAAGATGTATGTGAAGGCATACAGTATGGCTCACTTTGATATACTAAGCAGGAATTGCGAGCTCAGGAGAACATGATATTCTTTATTTTGAATCATTTGGATTTACACATGTTGGTAAATCAGCACGTGAGATTATCACCAAGCTTTTACCAACAATATGAGTCTGTTGCGAAGTTCTAAGCGAACTTTCATATGGTTTATATACAGGCTTGAAAGGATGAAATTAGCACATGGCACCCTTGACCATACTTGCTCACTAAAGATGATCTGATGACATCAATATAACAATGGCCAATAGAATGGATGACTGTAAATGAGAACGATGTAGGATACAATGAAATAGAGGAGGAAACCTTGCATCATGCGGAAACAAGAGGAAAATATAAAGACAAAGATGAACAGGAGATAGAAGAATAGTAGGATCATGACAAAGAAGAGCCTAAAGAGAAGACAAAGACAGAAAAAGGAAAGAGGAATGTTGAGCCTCGGTACTGTAACAAGAATGTTGCAACTCCCAAGGCTACCAACTTTAATTATCAACCCGGGGTTTGTACAAAACTAAGAGGTATCGACACCATATGTGCAGCATACAATGTGTCCTTGCATTATTGTCATGATGTAATTTAGTTCATGTAATGAAATCAAATCCTAAACTAATGGGTAAAAAATGCAATTCCTGAGTAGTTTTTATCCCTCCTCAACCATTTATTTAGAGCCTAGGGGTCATGATTCAAACATAAGGGACCAAAACCAATATTTTTGAGAAAATTTCTCTAAGTATATAAACGCCGGAAGAGTACTACAGGAAACTACGGGATGTTACCTATTTACTACAAGAAGTTATAATTCATCGAATGACCAAGAAAAAAAAATCCAATCTGGATGGGACAAATTTTGTTATTGAAAAGGATATATATGGTCTCCATTATAGGTGGATTCATTCAAAAATACCTATGTTAACCCATGCTGAAAAATAACAGTAAATTACTAGTCTAAAATCTAGAAATTCGAGAACTAGTGAGCTAGTAAATCTATCAAATGCCTAACCTAATCAAGTGGAAATGAAATGGGGTAAATTTTGTTATTAAATATAATATATTTTTGATATAATTCAATTGGAAGAAACTCTATTGAAGATCATTAGCATGTTCTAAAAAATATCATATATTTACTGTTATTTGATACAAGGGACTTCCAGAAATCTAGATTTGGGAATAAGAAAACTAATCCAAGTAGCTAATTGATTACTATGACCTTCCAAAGTTGTTGCAAGGATGAAACGATGTTTCTGATCCTACAAAATAACTTAATTCAACCATTTAACCCAATCCTACAACAAGAAATCATCAATACTAAATGAAGAAATATGAAAAAACAAGAACACGAGAAGCTTCTGAATAAGAAATGAAAAGATGAAGAGTAAATGATACAAGAAGGCTCTGAAGCTCTTGGGATGGCCAAGCCCAAGGAAAATCAGAGTCCTATGAAGGAGAAAAATATTTAGAAGTTGAACATGACACCAATATTCATTATTTCCATCAATAGAATTACATCCATGCAAGAAATGAAAGTGGAGCTACAAAAATACGAGTTCTCTCCACAAGAAGACTAATAAAAATCCACCCCTACAGGAGAATTTAACTTGGTACTTATAAAAAATTATTAGGAGGCATTCTCCATGAAAGGAGGAATTTTTCCCCACCAAATTCCCTCAAATAGTGAATCTCATTCCCAATATTAGGAATCTGCATTAAATGACATGGAACACATTCGTAAATTTTCTCAATAATTGGAGCTACAGAATTTATGAAATATTTAGAATATATTCTTCATTTGTTATTTATTATTGGTCCTCTTGTAGTAGGGAGAAATTCCCTAAATTATCTCATTCTCCAAATCTTCATAATCTGCCCAATATTCTCACAATATTCCACAAAAATAAATAATATTAGGCACAAATATGAAATTATCCATAAACCTCCCTAATGAACATATTAAAGTTAAAAATACATTATCTAATGCAAAAAGATAGGGTTAATGTGCTGAAGGATGGTCATATGGGCCTTAATTTATATCTAATTTGGAGGCCCACCATGACCCCCTGTTGAAAATGTTGCTCATCCTCTAAGCAACTTAGTGACCTCATTGTGTCTCATTCATGGCCCTGGGGGCCTCCCTAATTTGTACATTCCTACCTTTTTCCCCTTACGCAAGATGGGTTCTTTAATATTTTTTGGTTTGGCAAGGTCTTCCACATCCTTTTCCAATATCCTGCTACCTTTTTCCACCATTTGGACACTTTTGGAACCTTCAACATCCCTTAGATGAGATCCTATAGTAATTCTTGTAGTAACTATAGGCTACCCTGTAGCAGTCTGTTTAAACATTTTTTCAACAGAAATGGTAGTCTGAGCCTATGGTAGGCCCTCAAATTGACTTCCATGCCCTTCAATGCCATTTTAGGCCACTTTTTCCATGCATTTCTCCCCTTTCTATATTATCTTTTAGGCTTTGGATAAAAGCTCGAAAGAGATTAGAGACTCCTTGGAAAGCCTCTTATCATCTCTTGTCATCACTATAGTTTGAGTTCTATTTTGATGGCGAATGCCTTCTTTCCTTTTGTTGCCTTCTTCTTCTCTTCTGTAGCCTAGTTTATTGCATAATGGGCTTTGGATTTCTATATTTTTATTAGGTCTCTCTTAGGGACTTCCACTTTGGTCTTTAGCTCAATTTTTTCCTTTCTTCCTTCTTGTAGCAGCATTCTTCCTTACTGTAGCAGTCATTCCTTCTCTTTCAGGGTCTTTTAACTAGATGGGAGTGATAAGAAATAATGTAGAGGGTTTGGAGGATGATACTAGCACTTAGAGGGAGTAGTGTAAGATTGTGAAAATGGAGAGGATGTGCTCTGTGTGTTTTTTTCAAAGAATTTTCAAGGTGAGATAGAGTGTAGGATATTTGCTTGAAAAATGTTAATTTTTTTCGTATGAAATGGGATGGATGAATGAGTGATATATAGTGGATATGAAGTGGATGGAGGGCTTGAAGTGCTTTGGTTACTTGGTCTTTGCACAAATTTCCCCTTTTAATTGTTGTCCCCACTCCTAAAAATCATCACCCTTCCTAATTTGGCTTTTCCACATTGCATGAGTGAGGGAGTTAGCTGTAATTCACTAGTTGAGGGTGGTTGTGACTATTGACCCACCCTTAGGCTTATAAAACCTCACCTCTCATGCATTGACAACAAATTTCTAACTATAATATGCTCAAGAGAAGAGGTCAAAAATATTGCATCCCTGTACCTACCTGATGGTTGTTGAAGAGGCACGCATGCTTCTGCCAAGTTGATGAATGGATACATGCTTCCTTGGAGGTGTTAAATTTCTTTTCTTGCTTCTACACAAATCTTCATAACTTGTTGAATCTTTGAATCATAAGGTTCTTCTTCCAATTTTCTTTCCAGTGTTCAATATTTTTCTGGTGGCATGGATGGACGACTTCCTAAGGAGGATGTGCCCCTTTTTCAATATTCAGAAATGGCGTCATGCTACTGAAGGTGGCTATATTTTCTATTGTGTGAGGGAGAAAAGAATTGGTGTTGAGTTCTGTTGTAATTGTGCAGGTTTCTTACAAGAGGAATCCTCTTCAGGTAGAAATCATTTAATTCCTATTCCAAACCTCATTGATGCATGTGGTATTGATGGAAAGTTATAAGAGGTATAAGGATAGGGTCAAAATCATCAAGAGGTGGTGTAGGTGGTGGAAAAGTTGATGATTTTTTTTTTTTTTGGAATTTTTTTATGTAAGGCATAGTGGAATTTGAAGATAGGTTTTGGTTAGATGGAGTGGATGGGTGATGAAAGTGGTGTTGGGGGACCTATATCAACCTTCCCTAGTGAATACATGACCTTTCAACTTCTTTCTCCAATTAGATTGCTTCTTGTAGCTTCCTCTCGACTATCCTGTAGTACTATAGGATCTTACTGTAGTAATTCAGGACAACCTCTTGTATTAGACTTGTTTTTTCCATAACTCCCAAATGGTAGAATGGATTGACCTGAAATGTTTTTAGCATGTTGACATCATCCTTATGCACCTCCCCATAAAAAATCTTGGCCAATGGATGTACGAATCTCGAGAAAAAAAAAATTGGTTGTAAGAGATGGAGGTCAATTTCGCGAAACCCATGCTTTGGAATTTGATGACATTCCTTGGGTGTGTTACCATAATCCATATGAATTTGCCCATAAAACATCTTTACAAATGGATGTACAAATATTGACAAAATTAAAAAATGGTTGTAGGTGATGGATATCAATTTCTATAAAAGTATGCACCATAATTTTATGTAATTGCTTGGACATGTTACTATCATCCATATTTATCTCCCCATAAAACAGCTTGGAAAACAGATGCATGGTTTTCAATATATGAAAAAAATAATTTTCTTCTCTATGTATTTTTGTTTCATGTAGTAACTACAGGATATTCTTGTAGCATTTTAGGACAGCAAGGAAAATTAGTGGATGGTGGAAATATATGAGGGTGATGGATTGGCATGGACTTGGTCCTTCGGGAACATTTGAGCAAAGGAGGAGAAAGTCCAATTTTGACTTCCTTTGACTAGGATTTTGAACAATTTTTCTTTTGGTAGCTAACTTGTTTTTGTTGCCTTTAGAGGTTGGAGAATACCTGCATTCATGAGAGAGAGATACATGGAGAAAATACTTTTAATTTTTCTTCTTTTTTCTTCTAGGCTTACTAGCCACCTCAATGAGGTTTTCAACTAGTAGGTCTGGCTAGGCACCTCAAAGTGGGTTTTCACCTAGGATCTTTTATTTTTCCATTTTTTCTCTTATTTCCAACCCATTGATTGCATCAGGGAGGTTTTCAATCAATGATCCAATCTTAGGCATCTCAAAGGAGGTTTTCACCTGCTATTTTATTTTTTTCTCTTGTTTTTCATTTTTTATCTATTTTCCTATCCTACTCTACTTGAGAAAACAAAATCATTTTCATGTGTAGGAATACTACCAATGGAACCACTTGCATAACTAGATGACAGATAAAATCATGTGTAGGCTCAAAACATATTCTTTTACATGTACATGAATGTAAGAGACCAAATGCTTTGACTTTGATGATATCTAACACAGTTGAAGAAGAGAATATTGTTGCAACTTAGTGATTGTCTAGAACCATATTTCAATATAGTTGTGATTCCCCTGGTCCACTTGCTTATTTGGATCAGCTTGGATGTCTTCTTCTTCCATGAAATTCATATCTTCTTCCTTTTGCTGATTATTCTCTTGAACACATAGAGGATCTGATAGTAAACATGTAGATAGCACTTTCCCAATATCTTATTCTGATGTCTACTCTTCGTCAAGTGTAGCCCGTGATTCTTTGGTCTTCTTATTTGAATATTATTTTTCTACATGTTGTCCTTTAATGATATCAAGAGAATCTCTTTTTAGTGATACTCTTCCTGATCTCAGATGAATACCATTTAGATCAAGAGATGTTTGGAAGTGTTGTACGTGAGCATTGTAAGTGGGTCAAGCTACTTCATTGTGTGAGTTCAGAAATGGTGGTACAGGTAGTTGAGTGGGAGTGGATATTTGAGATGGATGTGGTTGTTGTGTAGATGAATGGTAGGGATAATGTGGAGTTAGGTATGGAGGATATTGAGAAAAATATTGAGGATATTGTGGATGGCTCCCATAAGTTCCTTGCTAACCTTGTTTCCAAGATTGGTTTTGGGGTTGAGATGGCAAAGGTTGCTAAGGAAAGGGTCCATTCCAATTACTTTGATATGTATTTGCATAAGATTGAAATTGTGAAGTTGGATCTTGAATCATACCAAGTTGAATAGGCTTCCATGGTCCTCTTGGGGCTACATAACAGTTGCATTGGCAATTGAATTGCTCCATTGTTCTCTCGGTAAACTTCCTTAAACCTTGGTAACGAGGGGAAATATTTAACATCATGTGGTTATGCATGGAAAACAAAAATAAAAACATCTTATTTTTCCTCATCTTGCGTTCTCCAAATTTCTACTTGTTCACTTAGATTGCTAAGAATTTATGTTTTATAGTTATCAATCAACTTTACAAGTTTAGCTTGACTTACCAATCTTGATGCTAATTAACTTACTCTTGCCTTTCCTCTTGATATGTGTTTGCATGTTTCACAAATTTCTTCAAATGATAACTGGCATGCATCACCTCATGAGATCAAAGAGATCAATCCATTCCTCCCTAATTCCTCTAAGTAAGAGGGTTTTAGTGCGTTGGATCGTAAATGACGTAGTTTTTCCCTCTTAAATTATACATGGACCTGTCTATTAGATCCTCAAGGTTCTAATCTCATTTTTTTATTCCTTCTAAAGATTTATTATTTAAGATCTATATATTCTTCTAGAAATATCTTTTTCATATAATTCCATGATCTTATTGAATTAGTCCCTCAAATCATGAACCATTTAAGAGCTCTATCATTCAATGCTGCCAGAAACAATATCACTTTTTGAATGTTTAATAAGTAGCCACAAGGTCTACAAAGGATTTCAAATTCAAAGAAAAAGGTTTCCAGATCCTATGACCTTAGACCATGAAATTTTGGAAGAAAAGATGGATGGATGTTCTTCATATGCACAGTAACATCATTATCTTGAATGGGAAATCCAAGATGATCTTCTTCATTGTCATCATTTCCATCCATTTATTCTTCCTTCTCTTCCACCTCTTCTTCTTCTACTTGTAAAAATGAACGGTGATGTTGCTCTTACTGCACCACGTGATGAAATGGGGGGTTATTGTTGAAGAAATATTTTTTTTTAAAATAAGAATTGTAATGCAATGCAATTTTCTGTTTTTGAAATGAAATATGCCTAATGATTTTTTTTTTTTTTATGGAGAAAGTAAAATAAATTAATCAACTAGGGACGAAAACAATGCATACTTTGACACGTCGTTGATAATGACACAAAAAAATGATGAGCCTCGGTATTGCAACAGGAAAGCTACAACTCGCAAGGCTACCAAATTTAATTATCAACCTGGGGTACATACAAATTTAATAGTTATCGACACTGTATGTGCAGCATACAATGTGTCCTTCCTTTACTGTCATGATGTAATGGAGTGCATATAATGAAATCAAATCCTAGACTAGTTGCAGAAAATGAAATTCTCAAAATCGAAACCTTAACCTATTGAAAGAAAGGAAATACAAGGAAAGAAACCTATTTTAATTTCATAAAGTAAATATCATGAACTAAATTTCAACGATTACATTTTAGAGAGTTTATATCCATTAACAAAGTTCATTGAATGTGGCAATCAAGAAAATCATCATTGTATTATCCTATTCATAAATTTGTCCATTAATCAAAACTATTCAGATGTTTTGCATGGGTAAAAAGACAAGTCCTATGCGATATTTATCCCTCCTCAACCATTTATTTAGAGCCTAGGGGTCATGATTCAATCCTAAGTGACCAAAACCAATCTTTTTGAGGAAATATGGTTAAGTATATATATGGTGGAAGAGTATTATAAGAAACTACAGGATGTTACGGATTTACTACAGGAAGTTATAGTTCATCGAATAACCAAGAAAATCAAATACAAAGAGGATGGGACAATTTTTTTATTAACTAGGATGTATTATGTATCCATTCCAAGTGGAATCACTAAAAAAAGACCTTTGTAAACCCATGATAAAAAATAGCAGAAAATTACTAGTATAAAATCTAGAAATCTGAGAACTAGTGAGCTAGTAAATATATTAAATGCCTAACCTAATAAAGTGAAAATGAAATGGGGTAAATTTTGTTTATTAAATAGAATATTTCTGTGATATAATTAAAGTGGAATAATATTGATTTAATCTCTTAAACATGTTCTAAAAGATAGCTTACATTTAATATTATTTGCCACAAGAGACTTCCATAAATCTAGATTTGGGAATAAGAAAACTAATCCAAGTATCTCAATGAATAATATGACCTTCCAAAGTCGTTACAAGGACGAAATAATGCTTGTGATCCTGTAAAAGAACTTACCTCAACCATTTAACCTAATCCTACCACAAGAAATCGTCAATACTAAATGAAGAAATAGGAAAAAGCAAGAACAAGAGATGCATGTGAATAACAAGTGAAATGAAGAAGAGTAAATGATACAAAAGGGCTCTGAGGCTCCTAGGATTTCCAAGACCAAGGAAACTTAGATTCCTATGAAGGATACTAATATTTAGAAGCTCAACATGGCACCAATATTCATTATTTCCATCAATACAATTACATCCTTGCAAGAAATGAAAGTGGATATGCAAAATACGAGTTCTCTCCACTAGAAGACTAATAAAAATCCACCCCTAGAGGAAAATTCGACTTGGTACCCATAAAAATGATTAGGAAGAATTCCCCATGAAAGGAGGAAGCTTTCCCCACCAAAATCCCTCAAATAGTGGATCACGTTCCCAATACTAGGAATTTGCATTAAATGAGAGGGAACCCATTCCTAGATTTTCTCAATCACTGGAGCTCCAAAATTTGTGCAATAACTTCATAATATATTCTTGATTTATTATTTGATATTGATCCTCCTATAGTAGGGAGCAAGTCCCTAAATTATCCCCTCCTCCAAATCTTCATAATTTTTCTAGTGTTCTCACAATATTCCACAAAAATAAATAATATTAGGCAAAAATATGCAATTATCCATAAACCTTCTTGATTAACATATTAGAGTTAAAAATACATTATATAATGCAAAAAAGAGAGGTTTAATGTGCTAAAGGATGGTCAGACGGGCCTTAATTTATGTCTAATATAGAGGCTCATCGAGGAAGATGTAGAGTGGAACTTCATCGAAGATTAGAAAGAAGCAGAAAGAAGATAAATCCAAGGGCGCATTGCCACTTGTCCTTACTGATGGGGACCTACATGAAATTGGAGAGAAAATCTAAGAAGTTATAGCGGAGTCCTAGAACAAAATAGAGGATTTCTACGGTGCACTCTTGATAGGTGTTGAGTAGAGTATTGCAGATTTGAAAATAATGGCACAAACATCTAGACAACCAGCGTAGATAGGCCAAGTACTCCACCCACAAAAACTAGTAGAGACAACATTTGGCATGAGGATAATGCAGATACTTATCGGAGCTCTGTAGTTCGAATCCATTGAAGTAAAGTAGCAGGAAAAATGTTGGGATCATGTCAACATGAACATGGCAGCGCTTCCCATTCCATTGCTACATGAACTACACCAAGGCATCATACATGAGTTAAAGGAGTGAGAACAATGCACATCACAGTTAAATATTCATGTAGAAAAAGAGTGTGGTGTGCTAAAGGAACATCTTGACTAGGCCATCAAGGATAAGGAACAGGGAGAGCTACAGTAGCAGAGGTTGAAAGAAGTGGTCGAAACCACTTGTAGGGAAGTTCTAGACAAAGATGTCCATGAGGAGGAGTCGGTAGAAGATAAGGTAATGAAGCTCAGCCTTGCAGTCAAGGAGTCAAAGAAAAGGATCATGGATTTGTAGTTTGAGTATGAAATGAATATCAGTGAGCTAAAAATGAAGTCGTAACTAGCCACGCCACTACAACTACGTGAGCAGAGGGAGATCGACCTAAAGATTGCAATGAAAAATATCTCTGAGATAGTGGTAGAGTGTGCAAAATTATTGGATGAGACAATGCATATTTGGACTTCACTATAGGAAGATCCAAATTTACAAAAGATAGAAGATGACATCCAATAGAAGCAGAAGCAATTAGAGGAAATGTGGGCAACTGTAAAGACCCTGCTAGTCTTGCAGAAGCTAGCCAGAATCAGTGAATCCAAGGCACTTCAAAAGAAGATAGAAGAACTTAGAAGGGAAGAACAAATTTTGATGGAGAGAACTCCACCAGGATAGGATGAGGCTTTCCTGCTGTCGCACGAAGTAGGTGAGAAGCTCTAGGAGATGCAGGAAAAGGAAGAGGCAGTGTTGTAGAAGACTGTTGGACCAGTGACAAAAGCACTACTAAAAGAAGTGTGTAGAAAATAGAAGCAAGCAATATAGATATTATAGCAGTACAACATGGCCTACAACAACATCACAGAAAAAATTCACATGTGACGAGTGTTAGTTCCAGTCTTCGCAGCCTGTCAGTAGGGATCAACATGAGCTCTTACTAATTTTGGTTTTGGTTAGATGTTTTGCACATGATATTCATCACAAAACATGTCACAAGTTTTTTCATCAGGAGCATCTCAGAAATATATTTCCAATGGTATATCACACTTCCGTAACTGGCTCCTGGATTAGAAGATATGATCAAAATGAATGATTGATTCTTGGTTATGCATGTTTTGGTGTTAGTTGTTGCACATAGGGACAAGTTTACAATAAAATCAGTTTGGATAGGAATTCTACAAAAAAGTAAGAGGATTTTTTCCATCATATACCAAGTAGCAAAAACCTCGTTCAGTTTATGCATAGGTATTACTGAGTGGGAGATATGAAGTGATATTTGAAGCCTACATTAAAACAAAACAATTTTTTCAGTTATTTTATTGTTTTATTCATTTTAGTATGGTGCCATTTTACAATAGATGGAAAGTAATTTTGAGAAGCCCAAATACATTTTTGTTAACCACAAGCCATATAACAAAAACCTCTTTCAGTTTATTCACAGGTGTTGCGAATTTGGATATGTGACTAGATCTTTACAACTCATTTTCACAGATTTAAATTTTTAATGATTTTATGTTTTAGAGATGATTTTGTGGCACATATTTCGAGCAAATGGAAATGACTTTCCCAAATTTGAGAGAGTTTTTTCTCCAGCATGACCTTTTCTACAGAAACCTCTTTCAGTTTTGTAACAAGTGCTATGGTTTAGGAGATATGAGTTCATCTTCAACACTTATTTTCAAAAATTTGGTCCAAGTTTGATGTAACTGATTCTATTTTGAAGAAAATGGTTGAGCTCAATTCCCTTAGTACAGGGATGAGAAAATTTATATATTTTATTAATTTCATAGTTTAGAGGTTGGATTTTGGTAGCAAAGAAGTATTTGGACTATGTAAAGTTTTATTGAATATCATAATAAAGCAGTTTTTTCCCTTTAGGCATCGGATTTATCACGGTGCTTAAATGTTCGATATATTTCTTCTACTATAATTCATTTACACATTATGTTTTTCTCTTTTGTTTCAACATTATCTAAGTGATGTGTTAGCAATTCATCCATAATTATGCTCCTTTCATGATGATTTTGCTGTTAGTTGTAATGGTTGTCTTAGCAGAATTCATCCTTTGCTAGATGCTCTGTTGAGCAACCTCGTTATTCTCTTTCATCTAAAGTTGTTGTTGCAGATCCATCCTTTGTTTGATGCCTACAGGGTAGTGGGCTTTCTCCCTTATACTTCTCACATTTACAATCTTCACTTGGCTGAACATGGCACTTAATTTTCCCCAGGTTTGCTGACAAAAACTGACCTTGATGCCATAAATCAAATCATCCTTTCTCTTGGTGTTTTGACCCAAACAAATCCAAAAAATGCTAGAGCTACTATACCTATCCTAAAATCCATATTTGATTTAGTCATCTTGACTAAATTCACAAGGAGAGAGCCCTCTCCCGACCTGGTAGGGCTAGCTACCAGCTAAGCTTGGTTTGTGGTTATCCTAGGATTGCCTCCCTTTAGCCTGAGGTCAATCTAGGCTCTAACGTAATGGTGACCATACTGGGGAAGAGGTGACAGATCTTCTTCGAGAAAGATCAGTCAAGTTGCAGATCTGGTTGTTGATGGTGGATAATAGTCAGACACATATGAAGGCTAAAACATTCACCTGGTGACTCCAACTCAATCCAGAGATTCCAACACTCACTAATCCATTCATGCACTAAAATAAAATGGTAGGGTATGTGGCAAACCCTGTGTTTTGTAAAGTTTTAAAAGAAGTTAAAGATGAGTTACTGGATATTGAAATTGATGAAGTATTTTTCATTACCGTGCTTCAATGTTTGAGATCTCTGAAGTTTCCTCCTAAAGCTAAAACTGGTTTCTTTGAGTTAGTTGATGAAAAATTTAAGAAGGAGATTCAGTATTTGAATGATCAAATCCAATCATATGAATTCCGGGATCCCAAAACGTTCTTGGAAACTCTCCCTCCTTCAAAACAAGAAACAATAGAGCTACCCATGGATGTTTGCATTGACATTTTGCAGTTGGAGGTCTACGTTGAGGAGTTAGGGCAGCAAACAGAGTCTTGTTTCTCTGATCCTATTGTCACATATATGGACTATTTTTTTAGTTTGAATGATAAGTCAAATTGTCTTTCACACAACAAAATTCAATTTGTGCATGGATGGTTGTCAGCATTTCCAATCGTGTCCTAGTTCGAGCACTTCCAAGCAGCATCCTTGTCACAGTTACTTGATTGGTTGATCTGGCATTACTGAGTTACTTGATCTATCAATTTTACAGCAAAGTAGTTTAGATTTGTACATAAATAAGTTGCCTGAGGCAACATTTCAGTTTTCGGTATTTGTTTATGTACAGGTTGCAGTATGTATATGTTTTTGGATTCGTATGAGTTGTTTTGGGTTTGCAGTTGTTTGACCATATTTCCCAATGGATGAGACACTTGGTCTATGATGTTCTTGACACCTCCAAGGAGCTGCCATCTCCAATAAGGCCGATGTTAGTTCCAGTCTTCGCAGCTTGTCACCAGGGATCAACATGAGCTCTTACTAATTTTGTTTTTGGTTAGATGTTTTGCACATGATATTTAGCACAAAACATGCCACAAGTTTGTTCATCAAGAGAAGCTTGGAAAGAGGTTTCCAATGGTATATCACACTTCCGTAACCGGCTCCTGGATTAGAAGATATGATCGAAATGAATGATTGATTCTTGGTTATGCATGTTTTGAGGTTAGTTGCTGCACACAGGGACAAGTTTACAACAAAATCAGTTTGGATAGGAATTTTACAAAAGTGGAAGAGGATTTTGTCCATCACATACCAAATGATGAAAACCACCTTCAGTTTATGCACAGGTATTACTATGTGGGAGATATAAGTGATATTTGAAGCTTACATTAAAACAAAACAAATTTTGCAGTTATTTTACTATTTTAGTCATTTTAGTACGGTGCCATTTTACAACAGATAGAAAGTAATTTTGAGAAACCCAAAGTTTGTTTTGTTAACCACGAGCCATATAACAAAAACCTCTTTCAGTTTATTCATAGGTGTCGTGAATTTGGATATGTGACTAGATATTTACAACTCATTTTCACAGATTTAAATTTTTAATGATTTTCTGTTTTAGAGATGATTTTGCGGTACAGATTGCGAGGAACTGGGAATGAATTTCCCAAATTTGAGAGAGTTTTTTCTCCAACATGACCCTTTCTACAAAAATGTCTTTCAATTTTGTAACAGGTGCTATGGTTTAGGACATACGAGTTCATCTTCAACACCTGTTTTCAGAAATTCGGTCCAAGTTTAATGTAACTGATTATATTTTGAAGAAAATGGTTGAGCTCGATTCCCTTAGTATAGGGATGAGAAAATGTATATATTTTATGAATTTCATAGTGTAGAGGTTGGATTTTGGTAGCAAAGAACCATTTGGACTGTGTCAAGTTTTATTGAATATCATAATAAAGCAATTTTTTCCCTTTAGGCCTAGGATTCATCACGGTGCTTAAATGTTCAATATGTTTTTTCTCCTGTAATTCATTTACACATTATGTTTTTCTCCTTTGTTTCAGCATTATCTAAGTGATATGTTAGGAATTCATCCATAATGATGCTCCGTTCATGATGATTTTGCTGTTAGTTGTAATGATTGTCTTAGCAGAATTCATCCTTTGCTAGATGCTTTGTTGAGCAACCTCGTTATTCTCTTTCATCTAAAGTTGTTGCTGCAGATCCATCCTTTGTTTGATTCCTACATGGGTAGCAAGCTTTCTCCTTTATACTTCTCACATTTACAATCTTCACTTGGCTGAACATGGCACTTAGTTTGCGCTAGGTTTGCCGGCAGAAACTAACATTGATGCCATAATCGAAATCATCCTTTCTCTTGCTGTTTCAACCCAAACAAATCCAAAAAACCCTAAAGCTACTATACCTAGCCTAAAATCCATATTTGATTTAGTCATATTGACTAAAATTCACAAGGAGAGAGCCCTCTCTGGACCTGGTAGGGCTAGCTATCAGGTTAAGCTTGGTTTGTGGTTATCCTAGGATTGCCTCCCTTCAGCGTGAGGTCAATCTAGGCTCTAACAATGAGTCACATGTGAGTGTTGGGAGCCTATTGGGTGCAATCCAACTTGGTCCAAGTCTTGGATAGAATTCCACATTTTATGGAGTGGAGTGCGTAGTACCACAAAGCTATATACTATGTGGTGATTTAGGGTCTTTGGGGTGGGTCACAACCCCTTCCTTTTGTAACGATTTTTTGGGAAATAATTGTTTGTTTTAGTATATAAAGTGAAAGCATGTAAGTCGACGAGAAAATATATATATGTAATGATATGATATGAGCATAAGTGAATATCTCTATCTATTTTTGGGTCCAGAAAGAAAGGCTTCGCAACTGAGTGTGTGGAGGCCTAAAGTCTACAGATGAGTTCAGATACACCTGTAGTTGGGTGCCCAAGTTGAAGAATTGTAAACTGTTTCAAAGAACTAATATAAAGAAGTACTTTTTTTATGGGCAGAACTTGTGTATGAGTATTGTATCATTTTTCTTTATCTAATATTTTGGCTATATTTTACTTTCGTGCAGTATTGTTTATGGTCATTTATGGCATGGTTAAGTACAAGATTCAAGTCCTGCGAAGTAAAAAAATAAAGTATTAAGTAAAAATAGAGTAAAATGCCACATCATAGTATCCCTCAAGGCTGCACAAACCTCATTGTGAATCCTCCCATAGTCACTTCGAGTGAGACTACGATCTACTTACAGGTCATTTCCAAAAGGGTCAGTGCTTAGGGATTTTTTGGTGCATAGTAAATAATGGAACCTAGGTCAAGCCCAGCTGATGCCAACAAATGGTCCACAATAGTGAAGTGACATATGACAACTCATGACATGACTTGACATTACATTGCTGACATGCACTGGCTTGATGATGTGGCAATGTCAAGTCACTATTTCTGCTAAGTGCTAGATTTGTTCTTGGATATGTGTTGGGCCTAAGAATTATCCTTAAAATACATCCACTTTCACTCCATTCAACATCAAATTTCTCTCCATTAACACATTTTATCACCTCTATTTCACCACCATGTCATCACATTAGATTCACTTTCATCATTAAATGTGTTACCATTGTGTTTTCCAAAACATTATTAATTCTTAGTATTTTTAAGAGAATTTGTGGTTAAACTTTAGAAAATAATATCCATATACTTATACCTAACAATTAGAATGAGTTTGTTGACATGTGTAGGTACAAAGGAAGCTTCTAAGGCACCCTTATGTGGCACTCTATGTTCAAATTCGAATTTGAGGAGATCATGGACCTCATGGATAAGATCATGGACCTCATGGAGAAGATCATGGAGGATAGGGTTATGTGTCACCATTGGTTGAGAAATATGTGGATCAAAGGAGGGAATAGTGGATCATTAGTATGATTTTGTTAGTTCATCTTGTTGTATAAATAGGAGTGTTATCTCCTTCGTTTGTAATCTTAATTTTCAGAATTTAGAAAATTAGTCCTTCATTTGTAATTTTAGATTTTAGAATCATTGTAATGTAGAGTTTAGGACCTCTTGGAATGTAGAACTTGGAGCTTGTAATTTCAATTTGCAATTGATGATAAATAAAGTGGATTGGATTTTCTACTACATTTGACTTCTTTCTAGGTGTGCTTGTGGAGCTATGGAGGACCCCCATTGCCTCACTTGCATGCTAGCTTTGTTTTGGTAAACTTTCATTTTATGTTTGTTTGCGAATTTCATTAGATTAAATTATTGGTTCATATGTTTGAAATATTAACAAATGATCTTTCGTAAGAAAGAATTAATGTTTCTTTCAATGAATCTAATTTGTTATTTAATGTTTGATTTCACTAGTTTAAGTTTCTGATTCATATGCTTGAGATATAAATGAATAGTCTCTTATAAGAGAGCTTTTATATTTGATGCAGTCAATTAGAATTAGGTTTAAGTGCTTTAATTTCATTAGTTTAAATAGTTTGTTGATTAAGATGATTAGAAATATTAATGAAGCATCTCTTGTAAGGGAGCTTTAATATTTATTACACTTGTCACAATGTCTTTAGATTTCATTTTGATTAAATGACTAAATAGGTGTTGGAGATCCCAATGAAAGACCTCTTGTAAGGGAGCTTTGGAATTTCTTCACCTAGCTTAGTTTAGTTTGTCTCTAAGTCCATATATTGGATGATCCTCAAATTTTACTTACTTGGATTGATGGTAAATGAAACTCTAATTTGCATCTACATTTTAGACCCAATATTTTGGCGTCGTTGCCAGGGAGGATCATTTGGAGATAGAGTTAGGATGTTATTTTTATCGCAATTTCTTTTTATGGACTAACTTGTGAAACCTGGTGACAGTAGGATCTTCATAATGGAGTTCAAGTTTGAGCATTTTTATTTATTTTCGTACTTAGTTAGTTTAAAATTCAGTGTTTTTAAACCCCCCATTTCTTACTAATCCATCTACGAACGAGAAATTTGAAGATGTTAAACAGGTATTTCTTGGAGAGTAAGAATAATATCAAAGATTGGTTTCAAAAGAACCTTGTGCCAAATCCAAGGATCAAACAGGTTATTCACATGCTTGCGAATCATAAGGTAAAAATTTTAAATCTTGATGTGAGCATTTTCGAATTCTTAGTCCGTAGGTGGCTTCATGGGAAACATTCTTTTACCTATGAAATAACAAAAGATTTTGAAGTTAAGGTAGAATAGATTAGAAAAATAAAACAAGATCTCGTACAGTTTTCTTTTAGTCTTTTTTTCAAAAAGAAAAATTAATGAAAAAAAAAATTATCAACATTTCCCATGAATAAATTAGTAAGAGCCACTTCATCCACGCTAACCTGAAAAAATAAAAATAAAAAAACAAATCAATAGAGTAGTATGCTCTCTTCCCGCACTTAGAGCGATCAAGAAGATCAAAAAATATACTGATTTATTTTCAAAAATAATATAAAAATCTCTTGCTCGGAAATTGCACAAATAATTAAAACTACAACATTATAAGAAATCGAAATCATTTTTTTTTTTAAATTCGATATTTTTTATTTCAAATTTAAAAATTAAATCAATAGTTTAGTGATTTGATAAAAAAAAAAACATCTTTCCTCTTAGGCTAGGTCTTTTATGCACTGGTACCATTTCTTCAAGCAAGCCAAGTCTACATATAAACAATTCAAACATGAAGTTGAAAGTTCTCTACATTTACTTTGTTCTCGGCTTCTGAATTTTTGGAACTCATAATAATCAGATCCTTCTTTGCATTTGATCTTAATTGTGAACAAAGTGTGCCATGTTGGGTTGCATAGCTGGGTCTCTTGGATCCCTTTCCCTTCATCCAATTATCAATCCTTCTTGATTTCCTGTTTCGATGGTCAACCTCAATCTCAACATCATTCTCACTTTCTTATCAATATTGTGTCTCATTTTGCTGTGACTCTTCTGTATGGGCATTGCTGCTATCTTGATGGGTTTCAAAGTGGAATTTCATGTGACCATGAATTGAATTGCTTCCCATGCAGATCACAATTTATATAAGAATTGATGGGTTTGGAATCGAGTTGTGACCTAACTGATTTGATTTTGTTACAACATTGCTAGAAGACGCAGCAGTTTTGACACGTAGTTTTGAAACATGTTTTGTGATCAAACCAAAACAAATCAGGAAAAACAAAGACATGGGTTTTTTCCAGAACAGAATAAATTACATAACCCAGAAATTGTTTCCTTGGATTCCTAACAGTTTGAGAGAAAATCACGGTTCTTAGGGACCCTTTCATTCATGCTTGAGTAAACGTTTGGTGTGAATGTGCTTGAGTAAACTGTGAAACTTGTTCCAGCTAGTGAACTATCTAACTTGATTTTTAAAGGATTACTGGGTTCCTACATTCAGTAAGAATTCCAATATCACGTCAAATTCAACAAGAATGCTAGTGTGTAACCCAGAGATTCATCTACGTGTGAAGCCATCTTCTGCGAGTTAGAAATAGCCAGCTTGTGAGACTACTTTTGGAGCTTTAGAACTGGAGCTATATTGGGAAGTGCATAAGAGAATTTGGTCCCTCGACTTACGCTTTCTTGTAACAGAGTGATCACCAGCTAGCTATGTGAGAAGAGGCATTGTCACTTTGACGGTGATTGCATAAGAGCACTTAGAAATGAAGGGCCATTGCTAAAGGGTGTTGAGATGTCATTGACATGGAGAAAAGATTCTAAATTAAACTTTGCTTGGTGTTTTCTATTTGCTGAATTAAGTAAATGGTTTTTGCCAAATTGGGCGAGCTAAATTAGGTTCTGTGGAAAAAGCTCCCTTGTTTGGTCTCTTACTCGAGTCACTACGGCTCTATCCTTGTGATTAGATTATCTGGCTCTTCCTCTTTTCGCTATCTCGACTTGCCTGACTACTAAATATGTACTTTCACTACACAAACTCATTTCATTCCTCAAGTCTTGATTTGATCTGCTTTCAGTTGATCCATTTTTAGCGATTTCATAATTGCATACAGATTTTGTGGCACGATTTGAGGGATTTGATGACTTGATGATTGCATGCAGATTCTATGATCTGGATTTAAACAAGAATGCAACAAACCAAAAAGATAACCATAAAAATAGAGATGCAGTGGAAATAATACTTCATTTCATTAATGTAAAATACTGAAATATTCTTACAAACAGTAATGGAAATAAACCAGCGAGGGCAATGGTAGATTATCTCTGAGAAGAGATGTGGTGGCTACATCCTTCTAAACTATGTTACAATGAGGCTCGAAGGCCTATTTATTGTTAAGAAATAATGGAAAACCCTAAACATCCAGAAACCTAACCCTAGAAGATGAAACGCCAAATTGTGGGCCCTGTTTGGGTAAATTGGTACATCAACTTCCCAGTGTCGTAACTTTGGCATATGACCTCTGTTTAATGTGCACAATATCTTGTTAGAAAGATATATCTGAGAAATACAACTTTAGGAAGAACAAAATTGGTCCATGGACCTATGTTGCTCCCAGTTTTCCCAAAAAAAGTCATTTAGGGCCTCAAAAGGACTTCGGAAGTTCAGGACCCGAAAAACTGCTAAAAATAGTAAATTGTGCTACAATTAAGAAAACTGAAAAGCTAAAAGAAACAATGGTGGGGGTCCAAGTGGACTTGGTAGGAGGCCACCAATATCCACTTGGATCATTTCTCCGCCCTTAGGAGGCAATGGTACCCATTGCATTGAGTTCCTCCATGAGATGAGGAAACTTCTGCCGAAATTGGTCCCTAGTGAGCCACTTGCCCTAGTGAAGGAGTTGGCTTGCTTTGACAACTTGATACAATTGGATATTCTGTTGGCAAGTGTTCTTGATCTGTGTGTCCATGATCCAATCAGTTGCAGCTTGTTCCATGCAATATGGATTTAACATTGTGGGTGTGAGCTGTTATGCAATGTTGGATGTGTCTAGTAATGGTGGAAAGTATGGCCGATGGTAGTCCACATTGAACACTGGGTGTAGGCCAAGGAATGGGGGAATGCTGAGCTTAAATGCATTTTCTCCCATAGCCTGGTTAATGGTGTAAGGACCATATCAGAGTGGTTTGAGTTTCTGATAGGCCCTGGTAAGGCGTTCCTTTTGCAAGTGCAGCCAGACTTTGTTGCCCACCTGAAATTTGTGTGGCACCCAATGTTGATCATGTCACTGCTTGTACTTGGCATTTGATTTCTCCAGAATGTCATGGACCTGCTGGCGAATGTTGGAAATAATACTGAGAGGGGGGGGTGAATCAGTATTATCAAATTCTTTTCAATATACCTTCCAGATTTATTCTTTAATTTATTCTTCAGATATTGATCATTAATTTGTATGTCAGTACCATATAATAATGAACAAGAACAAGAAAAATAGATAGGCACACCAAAGAACACTAGATATAAGGTGGAAACCCAATGTGGGTGAAAACCACCTGCTGCAATATGTCTTTATCTTCTTTCAATTAGAAACTTCTTTTACAAGGATTTTGTACTGGTGCAGTCCTTTACCAGTACGTAGGCTGCAACCTGCAGAGAGCTACAACTCTCTCTCATTTTCCTGTCTCTCCTGGAAGGGAGCTACAACCACCTTTGCTCTTTTACTTCTTTAAGGACCACGTTTCATTAATTTTCAGACTGGATCCAAGAAGATCAAATAATCATCAAGTACATGCAAATCACCCAATCTCCTTATACAATCAACCAATGAATCACCCAACTTCTCAGAATGTTGTAAACAGAAAAGTAAGACCATAAAACTAAACCCAAAACTCTGCAGCAATAGATAAAATGCAGTCAATAGTTATTTCAAAAGGAGACCACAACTTCACCACTATCAGCCTGCAGATATCCGTAGCTCTTCTGTGTCTTGACTACGTAGATCCGCACCCTATCCTCTTGTGCTCTGCGTACCTCTGCACCTATCCTTCTGCTTCCCTGCGTACTTCCGCTTAGATCCGCAACTATATTGTCTGCTTGACTACGTACCTCTGCACTATTCTTTCTGCTCCCCTACGTACCTCTGCAAATTGCCCTCTTGTGCACTGCGTACCTCGTACTGCGCCTTCTTCTGAGCTGCATATCCCCACACTGTGCCTTCTTGTGTGCTACAGACCCCTGCACCTGCACTGTAGATCGCCTGCGGACCTCTGATTAGGGCCAAATTAACAGTCCTCCAATGTGCCACAGTGAGTCAGATCCATAGATCTGATCATGCACCCGAGAGATCACGTCCTATCAACAAATCCGCCTTACACAACAAATTTCACCTTGATTTAGATCTAGCTCATTAAACCGATTACCAAAAATTCAGATCTTAAGATATTCATTTTTTTCACAAGTATCTAGCCAAGTGATCTCCTCTCCTTTTTATAGGCAAGCCCTTATTCACACCATGGGACAAAACCATTGAAAACCAATACAAGGGATCCAAACCAGGGTTCAATAAAATAGATCCTATACCACGGGATAAAACCATAGGATCATGAATGACGGGCTAAATACCAAGGGTCTAGCATAAGAAACCCCACGTGAGTGTGCTTCTCTACATTGGAGTGAGTGAACTGGGGGACCACACCTTATGAACGGATAACCTGCGGGTATGTCCGCACTTCCTGGATGGTGAACCTGCGGGTCCGCACCTTTTGAACTATGCACCTGCGAACCTCTTATTTTTCATCATTTTGAGAGCCTGAACAGAGTTTTGCCACTTGAGTGAGTTGCCATCAAGTACAACACATGTACCATAGAGCTGAACTAGAATCATAATGCCAACAATCTCCACCTTTGGACTTGATGGCAACCTCAAGATCCAGTCAGATCCATAGATCTGATCATGCGCCCGAGAGATCACGTCCTATCAGCAAATCTTCCTTACACAACAAATTTCACCTTGATTTAGATCTAGCTCATTAGACCGATTACCAAAAATTCAGATCTTAAGATATTCAATTTTTTCACAAGTATCTAGCCAAGTGATCTCCTCTCCTTTTTATAGGCAAGCCCTTATTCACACCATGGGACAAAACCATCGAAAACCAATACAAGGGATCCAAACCGGGGTTCAATAAAATAGATCCTATAACACGGGCTAAAACCATAGGGCCTAGCATAAGAAACCCCACTTGAGCACGCTTCTCTGCATTGGAGTGAGTGAACTGGGGGACTGCACCTTATGAATGGATAACCTGCGGGTATGTTCGCATTTCCTAGACAGCGAACCTGCGGGTCCGCACCTTTTGAACCATGCACCTGCAAACCTCTTATTTTTCATCATTTTGAGAGCTTGAACAGAGTTTTACCACTTGAGTGAGTTGCCATCAAGTACAACACCTGTACCATAGAGCCGAACCAGAATCATAATGCCAACAATCTCCCCCTTTGGACTTGATGGCAACCTCAAGATCCTCAACGTCATTCTCCCCCTTTGACATCAAGGGCAAAGGGTTACGCTCCCCCTGAGAACATGCTCCCCCTGACTATAAACCAGATCTACAAAAAGGAAAGAAATTTCTTCAAGAAGAACCGTAATCCACCAAACACCATAATTGACCATGAAAGAGATAGAGACATATTGCAGCACTATTCAGATCAGCATCCATGATCTCCTTTTGTACTTCCTCCAAGATCTTCTACCATAATGCCAATAATGCATTATATGCTCCCACTGAACCTGTGCCATTCGATCTTCGACCAATCCGCAACCCTAGCAAATGTACGCGTATACCCCATATGAAACTTGTGTACAACCAACAATCTCTGAAACAAATGAGATTCAACAACGGGATGATGCATCAACAACCCCCATCTTTTGCCTGAGGTATTCAAAGGTCTCCTTGGGCAATGGTTTGGTGAGTATATCAGTAACTTGTTCCTTAGAGGGAACATACTCCAACTTGACCTTTTGTTCAAGCACTTGTTCCCTGAGAAAGTGATACTTGATCGGTATGTGCTTGGTCTTTGAATGCATGACTGGGTTCTTTGAAATTCTGATTGCACTTGTATTATCACATAAGATGGAGATAGGTGGTGTACAGGTGATTTGAAAATCCTACAAGGTCTGCATCATCCAAAGGAGTTGAGTACAGCAAGATGCAGCAACCACATATTCTGCTTCAGCTATAGATAAAGCAATCGAACTCTGTTTCTTGTTGAACCAAGATACTAATCGGGAACCCATAAAGAATGCACCACCACTTGTGCTTTTCCTGTCATCCATGCTTCCGGCCCAATCTGCATCTATATAAGCACGAAGTGTGAGATCTGTATCTCTAGGATACCATAAGCCATAGTTTTGAGTTCCTTGAAGGTACTTGAAAATTCTCTTCACTGCCTAAAGATGAGTTTCCTTTGGATTTGCCTGAAATCTTCCAACTATTCCCACTACATGCATGATGTCTGGTCGGGTACCTGTCAAATAAAGAAGACTTCCAATCATAGATCTATAGGTTGGTTGATGCACTGTTGCTGATTCATAAATTGCACTAAGGCTACATCCTGTGACCATGGGGGTACATACTGGTTTTGCATCTTCCATGCCATATTTCTTCAAAATCTGCTTGAGATACTTGGTTTGAGACAAGAATATCTCGCCTTCATTTTGTTGGATTTGCAATCCAAGAAAATATGTCAGTTCTCCAAGCAAAGACATTTCGAATTCTTTCTGCATCACCAAGGCAAAGCTTTGACTCATAGCTTCTTCATTGCTGCCAAAGATAATATCATCTACATACACAACAAGTCTTAGCAATTTGTCATTTTCAATTTTTATATAAAGATTGTTATCTACTGATCCCTTTGAGAAACCTTGTTGATGAAGATATTTGTCCAACCGGTAGTACCAAGCCCTTGGAGCCTGTTTAAGACCATAGAGAGCCTTTTTTAGTCTGCATATAAGATTTGGATCATTCCCAAGGATGAAACCATCTGGTTGCTCAATGTACACTTCTTCTTCTAAGTCTCCATTCAGAAAGGCTGATTTTACGTCCATTTGAAATACTTTGAACTTCTGGAAGCTTGAGAGGGCAAGGAACATTCGGATGGCCTCAAGTCTAGCAACGGGAGCAAAAGTTTCTTCAAAGTCTATTCCTTCTTGTTGAGCATACCCTTTACAAACAATTCCGGCCTTGTTTCTAATTACTTCTCCATTTTCATTCAACTTATTTTTGAAGATCCATTTTGTCCCTATGACATTCTTATCTTTTGGTCTAGGAACCAACTCGCAAGTGTTATTCTTTTCGATCTGCTCAAGTTCTTCATCCATTGCCTTGACCCAGCATTCATCTTTGCATGCCTCTCTTACATTTGTGGTTCAGTGGAGGAGAGTAATTCCAAATAGCTTGAGGCTTCTGCAATTGTTCTTCTTGTTTGTACACCTGCTTCTTTTTGCCCCAAAATTTGAGATTCTGGATGATTCTTTTGAACATACCCGGTTGGAGTCTTCTCTTCTATCCTTATCTGTTCCTCTAGTGCCTCTTGAGGTTCTTCTTCATCATTAGCCTGATTTGGAGAGTAGTCTTCATCTTCTTCGATATTTTCATAATTTACTTGCTTAGGAATGTATCCTTTTTCATCAACCACTACATCAATGCTGTCAACAATTCTTCCAAGTCTTTTATTGTAACATATATATGCTTTGCTATGGAGAGAATAACAAAGAAGAATGCCTTCATTTGCTCTAGGTTCAAACTTGCCAAGATGTTCATCATTATTCTTAATATAACATTTGCTTCCAAAAATTTTGAAATGTTTTACTAAAGGAGTCTCACCATACCAGAGCTCATGAGGAGTTTGAGTGCTGTTCACCCGGACATTTGTTTTGTTGAGAATAACAACCGCAGCAAATGCAGCTTCGCCCCAGAAGGTTGCGGGAGTTCCAGATTCATCAAGCATAGCACGAGCCATTTGTTGAACTGTTCTATTCATCTTTTCCACTACTCCATTTTGTTGAGGAGTCGTACCTGTAGAGAATTCCCTTCTTATTCCATGTTCTTCACAGAAATCGAAAAATTCATTTGAGGTAAACTCCCCACCTCTGTCGGACCTGAGGCACTTAATTTTGTGATCTGATTCATTTTCAACCAAAGCCTTGAAAGATTTGAATTTTTCGAATGCTTCGTCTTTGTGCTTCATAAGTCCTATCCAAACCATCCTAGAGAAATCATCAATGAATAATATAAAGTATTCTTCTCCTCGAGGTGACATTTTCCTAGATGGACCACATACATCTGTATGAACTAGTTCAAGAGGCCTGCTGGCTGAACCCTCCTTCTCAGGGAAGTTGGTTCTGGTTTGCTTACCAAACTGACATGATTTGCATATGGTGTTGTCTGGAATTTTGATATCTGGGAGACCACGAACTGCTTGATATTTGCATGTTTTCCTTATTTTTGAAAAGCTTATATGCCCAACCTCCAGTGCCATAACTAGTGTTCATCATCCTTGCTCAAATAGCATTGTTGTTTTCCTTCTTCAAATATGTATAAGTTATTTGGAGTTCTTCTGCCTTTGATCATTGTTTCTCCTGTATCAAGATCACGAACACTACATCCATTTGATCGAAATATTACCTCGGTTCCTTGATCGCACATTTGACTGACACTCAGTAGGTTATGCTTCAATCCATCAACATAGAAAACATTTCCAGCTTTGACCTTTTCTTTTAACTAAGCAATGCCTTTTCCTTTTATGGCTGCATGGGTATCATTTCCAAAAGAAACTTTCTTTCCCTTTTCTAAAGCAGTATATGATTCAAGTTTTCCTTTATCACCTGTCATATGCTTCGAACATCCGCTGTCGATGTACCATTGATTTTCCTATCCTTCTGCATAAAAAGCTATCCCACATCTTTCTGGTTGTGGTTCCTTTATTCTCCATGTTCTGGTACTTGAGGCTTGTTCCTTTGTCTGCCAAAACCTGCTCCTACATTCAGAATCTTCATGACCAAAGTTATTACAAATAGAACATTCAATTTCATTTTCAAGGGTTGAAAAGTTGTTATAAGTCCTTTTCGTGATCCCAGTCATATTTCTTTGTCTTTGAGCTTCTCTAGTCATGATTTTTTTATAGGCAACACATTGAGCTGATTTGTGGCCAAAGTTATGGCAAGAGAAACATTGGCCATTGAAGAAACTTCTGCGATTATCAAATCTACCTGCCAAATGATTGTAGTTTCTATTGTCATCCATTCTTGAGGTAAATTGAGAAGATTTTACCTGTGGCTGGTTGTAGCTTTTGTTCATCCTTAAAATGGATTGCCCCTGATTTACCTGGTAGTCTTTGTTTATTGTTGATGTAATTCGTCCCTATTTTACCTGGTGATCTCCATTGGGCTTTTGCTCATTCCTCCTTGCTGCATCGAGATAACTCTTTGAGGTGGATGCTTGAGCTGTTTCTCCATTATACCCCAGACCTGTCTTGATTAGTGGAGAACGCTGTACATTGATAATCTCATCCAAAGTTTCAGATCCTCTAACAAACTTGAGATTAAGAGCCTTTTTTTTCTCAATTTCTTTTCTAAGGCCAACAATTTCACATTCTAATTTTTCAAGAAATTTTTCTTTTTCATCAAGTTGAAATTGCAGAGTATCATTGATCACATTCTTTTCTTCTAAACATGTCTTGAGTCTAGAAATCTCTTCATAAAAGCTATCCACATCTATAGCATCCATGTAATCATCATCTTCAAAAGCCTTTAAAAGTTTATAGTGATTACCTCATTCATCTTCATCACTATTTGATAGACCATCACTACCTTCATGAGTGTAATAGCTTTTCTTATTTGCATTCTGTTTCTTGTTCCATCTAATAGGTTCCTTCCCCTTGTCAATCTTATCCTTATGAGGACATTTGGCAGCATAGTGACCGACTCTTCCACAAGCAAAGCATTTGAAAGGTAACTTCCCTCTTAATCTTCCAGTACCCCGTTGAAGATTTCTGACAAAATTTGATTCTTCTTCTTCTTCTGACACGTGTCCTGATTCATAGTACTGTCCTTTGCTTGAAGCCTTGAAGGCAACTACTCTGCTGTCTGATGGACCTCTTTTCCTCATTTCATAAGCAGTTAGAATTCTGTGCAGCTGTAACATTTTAAGATTTTGTAGATTCTCCTTTTCTTCTATTGCAAAAACTTTAGATTCAAACCTAGGTGACAAAGATCTTAGAACTTTTTCAACCACAACAACCTCTTTTATTTCTTCACCCAAATTTTTCATACAATTAACAATCTCATCCACACGAAGAAAATAGTTAGCCACACTTTCATCATTATACATCTTGAGATTTTCATACTGAATCTTGAGGGTTTGAAGTTTTGCTTGCTTTACCTGATCATCTCCTTCATAGCTCAGAACAATCTTGTCCCATATTTCTTTTGTGGATTTATACTGCATAACTTTCACGAATTCTAATTAAGATAAACATCCTAGAAGAGTATTGACCGCCTTTTCATTTGTTTCATATTTCTTCTTCTCAGCTGGATCTGTAGGAGTAGTTGATGGAAAAGTATACCCTATTTCTATGATGTCCCAGACTTCTGTACCCAGAGATTGAAGATAGGCAGTAACTCTTACCTTCCAATATACGAAGTTTGTCCCATCAAAAATTGGTGGCCTGATTGATGCTTCCCTCTCGTAGGTGCTCATGATGATAGATCTTCCTTCAAGTGATCAAGCTTCTTCAGAAGGACCTTCTCTGATTCAAATTGTTGGAAATAATACTGAGAGGGGGGGGTGAATCAGTGTTATCAAATTATTTTCAATATACCTTCCAGATTTATACTTTAATTTATTCTTCAGATATTGATCATTAATTTGTATGTCAGTACCATATAATAATGAACAAGAACAAGAAAAATAGATAGGCACACCAAAGAACACCAGATATAAGGTGGAAACCCAATGTGGGTGAAAACCACCTGCTGCAATATGTCTCTATCTTCTTTCAATTAGAAACTTCTTTTACAAGGATTTTGTACTGGCGCAGTCCTTTACCAGTACGCAGGCTGCAACCTGTAGAGAGCTACAACTCTCTCTCGTTTTCCAGTCTCTCCTGGAAGGGAGCTACAACCCCCTTTGCTCTTTTACTTCTTTAAGGACCACGTTTCATTAATTTTCAGACTGGATCCAAGAAGATCAAATAATCGTCAAGTACATGCAAATCACCCAATCTCCTTATACAATCAACCAATGAATCACCCAACTTCTCAGAATGTTGTAAACAAAAAATTAAGACCAGAAAACTAAACCCAGAACTCTGCAGCAATAGATAAAATGCAGTCAATAGTTATTTCAAAAGGAGACCGCAACTTCACCACTATCAACCTCTAGATATCCGCAGCTCTTTTGTGCCTTGAATGCGTAGATCCGCACCCTATCCTCTTGTGCTCTGCGTACCTCTACACCTATCCTTCTGCTTCCCTGCGTACTTCCGCTTAGATCCGCAGCTATACTGTCTGCCTGACTGCGTACCTCCGCACTGTTCTTTCTACTCCCCTGCGTACCTCCGCAGACTGCCTTCTTGTGCACTGCGTACCTCGCACTGTGCCTTCTTCTGAGCTATGTATCCCCACACTGTGCCTTCTTGTGTGCTGCGGACCCCCGCACCTACACTGTAGATCGCTTGCGGACCTCTGATTAGGGCCAAATTAACAGTCCTCCAATGTTCCACAGTCAGTCAGATCCATAGATCTGATCATGTGCTCGAGAGATCACATCCTATCAACAAATCCACCTTACACAACAAATTTCACCTTGATTTAGATCTAGCTCATTAAACTGATTACCAAAAATTCAGATCTTAAGATATTCAATTCTTTCACAAGTATCTAGCCAAGTGATCTCCTCTCCTTTTTATAGGCAAGCCCTTATTCACACCATGTGACAAAACCATCGAAAACCAATACAAGGGATCCAAACCGGGGTTCAATAAAATAGATCCTATACCACGGGCTAAAACCATAGGATCATGAATGACAGGCTAAATACCAAAGGCCTAGCATGAGAAACCCCACGTGAGCACGCTTCTCTGCATTGGAGTGAGTGAACTGGTGGACCGCACCTTATGAATGGATAACCTGCAGGTATGTCTGCACTTCCTGGACGACAAACCTGCGGGTCCGCACCTTTTGAGCCATGCACCTGCGAACCTCTTATTTTTCATCATTTTGAGAGCCTGGACAGAGTTTTGCCACTTGAGTGAGTTGCCATCAAGTACAACACCTGTACCATAGAGCCGAACCAAAATCATAATGCCAATAGCGAATATGTTGGATGTGGTCAGTGAAGCTAGTTTCCTTATCTGTTTCGGACTGGACATGAGCCGAATTTGCGTGAGTAGCTGCAAATGGCATGGCCACATCAATGGCACATAGTGGCTGGAATCCCAAGCCCACTTGAAAAGGGTTGTGGCCAGTCAAGCTGTGAAGAGCCTGGTTGTAGCTATGTTGAACATAGGAGAGGCTCTTGTCCCATGTGCGTGGATGCTTTGAGTTGTACATGCGCAGAATGTGTATGATCATCCTATTGACAACCTCCATCTGGCCATCAGTTTGTGGATGGAAGGCTATGGACTTAGTGAGTTTGGTGTCCAACATCGACCAGAGACTGGACCAAAATGTACTAAGGAACCTACTGTCCCGATCTAAGATGACAGACTATGGGATCCCAAAGTGTACCTACACTCGTTTAAAGAAGAGTTTAGCAGTGGCTTCTGTTGTGATATTCTTCTTGCAGGCCACGTTTGAGAACCTGTTAATGACCACAAAAACACAGTCGTTTCCATGGTTAGTGGAGGAAAGGCCTGACATGTAATCCATGGAGATGGATTCCCAAGGTCAACTAGGGGTAGGAAGTGGGGTATAGAGGCCTTGCTTCTTAATGGTTGGTTTGGCAATGGCGTAGGCAGTGCATGATCTGATGTATTTCCCAACATCCTGCTGAAGATTTAGCCAATAGAAATACTTTTGCAGTACTGCCACCATTTTCTCGAACCCGAAATGCCCAACAGCCCGACTGTAGTGTTCTTCCCAAATCATCTTGGCGTGCTTGCTTGAAGGTACACAAAGGTGACCTAGGTGGCATAACAGGGCATCCTGGAGGTGAAAGTCTGGAACATGCTGACCCTCCAAGAGTGTCTGGTATGTGTGGCCAAATTCTGGGTTGCTTTTTTAGAGAAGTGGCTAATTTGAAGTCTCGTGCCCACAAGAGTTGAGCATGGTGGTTAATGCCATGATCAACGGTCCAATCTACAACATTATTGGTGCTGCCCCTCTTATACTTGATATTCAAATGGAACTGTTGCAGGTATGTGGACTGCTTCTGATGGCGATCATTCTTCAATTTCCTTTGGGTCTGTATCAACTGTAGGGGTCAGCGGTCTGTGTGGATGGCCATTTACTTCCCCAAAATGTAATGCTTCCATTGTCGGCAAGCCTGCACAATGGAATACATCTCTTTGTCATAAGTGGGATACTTCGAGACTATGTCTAAAAGTGTCTCACTGTGATATGGCACTGGATTACTGTGTTGAGTAAGGATTGCCCCAATAGCATAGTCAGAGGCATATGTCTCGACCTCAAATGGTTGTTGCAAGTCTGGTAATGCGAGCACTGGTGCCATGTAGAGGCAATATTTCAACACTGTGAATGCCTTCCCTTGAGATTCAGACCAAAAGAATTTTGCTTTCTTTCCTCCCTTGGTGAGTTGACTCAAGGGCCAAGTGATATGAGAAAATCCCAACATGAACTTGCTGTAGAAGTTGGCAAGACATAGAAAGCTGCGGAGCTCTATCATAATGGTTGGAGATAGCCAATCCTGAATGACTTGGATCTTGGTTGTATCCACATGCACCCCCTATTCATTAATAATGTATCCCAAATATTGAACCTGGGTCATGTCAAAAGTGCATTTCTCCAAATTGGCACATAACTTGTCTTGTCAAAGTGTTTGGAGAACCTGTTAGATGTGATGGAGGTGCTCTACCCAACTCTGGCTGAATATTAGGATGTCATCCAAGTACACTACCACAAATGAGTTGGTGAATGGCCACAAGATGTAATCCATTAGTCTCATGAACATTGCAGGAGAATTCGTCAATCTGAAAGGCATAACCAACCATTCGAAAAGGCCCTCCTTGGCTTTGAAGGTAGTCTTCCACATATTGGAGGGTTTGATTGGTACCTGGTGATATCCTAACTTCAAATCAATCTTGCTGAAATATTTTTCCCACTTCAATTGGTCCAGGAGGTCATCAATCTGTGGGATTTGGTATCTATTGCGGACAAGGATCTTGTTCAGTGCTCGATAGTCAATACAAAGTCTCCAAGTCCCATCCTTATTATGTACCAACATGATTGGGCTCCCACAGGGAGATGAACTCGGACATATGTGACCTTTCTGCGACAGCTCCTAAGTCTGCCTCTTGATTTTGTCGTTCTCCAGAATGGAGAGACGATAGATTGGTCCATTGGGCAACGACGTACCTGGGTCAGATCAATGGAATGCTTGACCCGATAGTGTAGAGGAACCCCTGCAGGGGAGGTGAAGATGTCCTTGTACTCCTCCACGACCTTGTCCATCTGTAGTTGTTGTGCAGAGGGGCCCTGTCTAGAGGTCGTGGCCACCGTCTTCTTCTTTCCTTAAGGGCTTATCATCAGGAAACCAAATTTCCCGGTTTTGGAAATGAGCTTACTGCATTGTTTTTCAGTAATCAAAGAGATTGTGATTGGTGGTGCTACCTCTGTTATCCTATACAACTTATTTCCCAATGTAACAATAACAACATGGGGCCTTGATTCATACATAGGATGTCGCTTCCACAAGTATGGTTGTCCTAATAATACATCACAAACTTCAAGGGGAGAAATTTCACACAATACCTCATCCATGAAGGGCTTGATGTTGTATGGAAGGCGACACTGCTGGCTCACGTGAAGATCCCGTCCTTGGTGAAGCCATCTGATGGTGTACGGTTGTGGATGTGTTATGGTCGGTAAGCCTAGCCGCTTCACGACCTCTACCAAAATGAGGTTCTTTTGGCTCCTGTTGTCGATAATGAACTATAGCGGGGAGCCCTTTACCCACATCTAGGAGTGGAAGAGATGCTCCTCCTCCTCTGGATCTTTGGGTTCCTCATTCTGTATCTTCGTGGTGGCAATGGTGGCATTGGGCTCCGCATCGATAATCTACTTCCCTTTGTCATTCTCCTTGTCAGGCTCCGACTCAGAGTTAGAACATGCATCTGATTCTGAAACCTTTAGCTTGGCCACCAGTGAATACTTGGCACGACACTCACTTGTGTTATGGGTGGAGCTCTTATGGAACTCACACCACTTTCCCGTGTCCTTTTTCGACTTCACAATGCTATTCTTTGCTTGCAGCTTTGTGGTGAGCCCCAGAAATGAGTAACTATATGGGCTCATTCTTCCTCTTATTTTGACTTAATCCACCATTCTCATTAGTTTGTTGCATGCTTTTGAATATATTTATGCTAATACAGTGAATTGGGTTAGTCACTTTGCCATGTAGTCTAATGAGTGTTTTATGCAGATTTTTTGGACAATTTTGGACAAACACAAGGAATTTATGAGAAAATGGTAGCCAAAACTCAAGGAAAATAGGGAAGAGGACTTATAGGGGGGGTGTCTCCTTCATTAATGACCCCTTTCCTTGAATCCTTCATCAGCAAATCAGAGCACAAAGGCCCACATTGATGATTCCAAGGGGCAGCCGAGCAAGTCAAGTAGGATTGTTGTTTATCTTCAGTTCTAGGAAGCTGAGTTCCTTGATTTTAGGAGGACTGTTGGAAGTCCCCATTTGTATAAATAAGAAGGCTTCGAGCCTCAGTAGGTTAGCCAGTTATTAGTTGATTTTCGCACTTTTGTGCAGCATTGTGCTCAGCTTATTTTCGAGTTCCTTTTGAGAACAGTTTATGTAATGTAACTGTTATTTTTGATAATGAAGATGAAACAGTTTTTGAGCCAGCACTGATCTCTTTCAGAGGGCTGAAGCTCTTGGGTTAGGGCCCAACCCAAGTTTCCCAACACCTCCTACTATGTACTTATATGTTTTTGCTTCAGTTCATCAGTTAATTTCTGTTGCATAGATTCACTTTACTTTGTTAGATTAGGTTGCTTTTAATGGTTATTATAGTTGTTGTTGCTTTAGTTGATCAAGTAGGTTACTGTAGTTACTAGATAATATTCAAAAAGGCCAATAGCAAGCCCTGATCTCTTTTCTCCCTTCCTGGGACTATGATTTGAGGTCAAGGCATTACTTCTGCCACCAAAAACACAATTTTTTCTCTTCCATGCAACTGCTAGTGTGATACTTTGATTTGGAAAGATAGATATTGGTTCAAATTCAGTTGCTTAGATCATTCTCTGTTCTTTTACAATGGTTCTCTCTACATTCTCTTCTGTTAACAGGTTACTATTCAACATTTTCTATTTGTAGGTCAGAAATTAGGTCAAGATAGAAAAAACTTTGTTTTCATGGTATAGTAGTTCTTCCTTTGATCAGTTTTTATGAAGATCTATTGTAGGACTTTCCAGCTCACCATCCATCCATGCAACAACTAGCACTAGATCACTTCCCATAGATTTCCCAGCTCATTCGCAACATTTCGCCAATCTGCCCTAATTTCTGCATTTTCTCCATAAAGCTATTTTCTTGCCATTTGAATGAATCCAACCATCTCATTCATCCCTGATCTTCTTTGACAAGTTATAGACACCTCAACACCTTCATCCAGCCTTCAGTTCCCCTTTCCCATCATTTTTCCACCTTCAAAACTCCAAAAATAGCTCTCGGCCTCCTCCTGTAGAACCTCCTATAGATCCTCCTGTAGATCCCCTGCAGCCTCCTGTAGAACTTCCTGTGAGTGATTTTTCGAAGTCTGATCACTATGGAAGCCTTCATAAGGGTACTAGGGGCTTCTTAGGACCTCTCCACACCTTCCTCCACCTCTTCAACAACCAAATCCATCTCCCTTTGCCACCAACCCTCTGCACAATCACAACCAGATAAATCACAAGCATAATAATTTCACATAAAAACACTCAAAAATAGAAAAAGATGTTTTCTTCTCATTTCTTTTTAGAAGTAGCTTGAATAAATGCAATTTACCTTTTCTGTAGTCAATGGCACTCATTTCATCAGTTTCCATCTCTATTCTTCCAAAAGTAGGGTTAGTAGGTAAATTAGGGTTTGCTAGGGTTTGCGTTACATTTTAGTTTTCCTTCTCTTTCTGCAAGTAGAATAGCCTCTTTAGAGTTAGTTTTATTTGATCACAGTTAAAATCTTCTTTTGAGAATTCATAGAAGTTGTCTTAAGCTCCTAGCGAACTTGTGCCAGCTGATCAAATGACAGCCTGCAGTAAAAGCTAGTATTTATGAATACAGCACCGTCACTTCCAAGTTTGTTACGAACTACCAGGTTGATAAAAGTAAAGTAGGGAGTCCCAGGAGTTGTAGCATTATTGCTGCAATACTAGTGCTCACCACTTTGGCAGGTTTTCTTGGGTTGTCCCGCCTTGGCTTTTTCCTTTGTTCTACAGTTTAGGGGCAACCTTCCCTTGCTTTGAATTCGCAGATCCAAATCTCACTTCTTCTATTTAAACTTTTGCTCAACCTTGATGGCGTACCGGTATGTCATGCCGAGCAAAGGGATGTGCAGGAATTATATTTATTCTTAGATGTACTTGTGCAGGCAGCCATGGTATTTGAGTACCAAATCTTACTCTGAATCCTTGATACCAACTTTGTGCAAAGGGTATGGAAAATATTGGTAAACTCTGGCACATCTTGGTCCCTCCCCTGTCGTAGTGTGGTCTACTTTGTGTGTCGATCCTCATAGCTTCCAAAAGGGTAGTACTACTTCTTGATGGCATCCTGGAATGAATCCCAAGTGGGTGTGGCTGAAAATAGTGAGCTTGTACTTTCATCCTTTTGCTCATAGTAGGTTTTCCACCAGTCCTTGACATGGGGGGCTACTTTCAGAAGAGCGAAAATAATCTTTTCCCGACTGGAAAAATCATGAACATAAAAATAACCTTCTAGCATATTTAACCATTTATTGACGGCATCTGCATCTATCTAACCCTCGAATATGGGGATTTCAAAATTAACTTGTACCTTAAATAGTGTGGCATTTCTAGAGTAGCTGTTGGAAGCAGATGTGTCGCCCCTTGGTAACCGCTAAAGGATCTGGGCAAAGATATTCATCATCACATTCCTTTGTCACTCGAGGGCTTCTTCGAGCAAGATTTTGTTAATATCTCCTACCCCCTCATCTTTATTTTCATCCGCCATGGGAGGCCATCGGGATTTGCGAGGCTGGTCTTGCAAAGGTTCGACCAGTTCAAGCCCTAACTCCTTATATCCCTACCCCGTTGGGGACATGCAAATAAAAACAGAGAAAAAGCAAACCGCTCTGATACCACTGATCCCAATTTAAACAGGAATGCAACAAATCATAGAGATAACCATAAAAACAGAGATGCAGTTGGAATAATACTTCATTCCATTAATGTGAAACACTGAAATATGCTTACAAACAATAATGGAAATAGACCAGCTAGGGCGATGGTAGCTTATCTCTGAGAAGAGATGTGGTAGCTACATGCCTCTGAACTATGTTACAATGAGGCCCGAAGGCCTATTTATTGTTGAGAAATAATGGAAAACCCTAAACATCCAAAAACCTAACCCTAGAAGATGAAATGCCAAAATCGTGGGCCCTGTTTGGGTAAATTGGTACATCAACTTCCCAGGGTCGTAACTTTGGCATATGATCTCCATTTGACACACACAATATCTCCTTAGAAAGATCTATCCAAGAACTACAACTTTGGGAAGAGAAACTTCGGTCCATGGACCCATGTTGCTCCTAGTTTTCCCAAAAAACTTCGTTTAGGGCCTCAAAATGGCTCCTAAAGTTCAGGACCTGAAAAACTGCTAAAAATAATAAACTATGCTACACTTAAGGAAACTGAAAATATGGAGGAAACAATGGTGGGGGTCCAAGTGGACTTGACAGGTGGCCACCAATATCCACCTGGATCATTTTGTGAAGCTACTAACTAGAAAAGATATCGATCTTCGCATCTACCGTTAGTTTTAACCAGGAATTCAGGAACTAAAAAAAAGTACTTACTTGAACAAAGCACCTTGTGTTGCCTTCCAAATAGTATCAAGATCAACCTACACTTTTGATACATCTAGATGTGACCTTTGCATGGCTTCTAGTTTAAGCCGCATATTATGCAAACCTTATCAATGCTAAATGCCTTTTCAAAAGTTTCACTAAAAGTCTGATGTATGCTTGTTAAAAGCCTGTATACTTATTGACATACAGGATTTCTTTTGTTGCATCCCTGAAAACAATCACATCAACAATAGCATAAGTACAGTGAAGATGATCTTGGATGGCATTACTTTATCTTTGAAATTGTTGTGTGTGATGAATAATGCAAGCTATGTTTGCATCTTTTTTTTTTATGACTCTTTATAAGCTCTATTATGCGTTCAATGTAAGTGTAGCCACTTTAGGAGCATTTTCAAGTTCCATGGAGAGTGAAAGCCTGAGTAGAATGCTACGTAAGTGTTAGAACATGGATGGGCATTGGACAGCCTTGCTTTACAAGATCCAATTCAGGTTGCTCACCAAATAAGGTTTCGAATCAATTCAAATCGGCAACAGTCATCCAAGGGAAGTTTTACTATTATGTTCTTAAGGCCATAGGGTCCCTTATTATTAATGCTCAACTCCCTGCAGTTATTGGAATATTCATGAACAAGCATCTATTAAAGAAGTCTTTGTTGTTTGAAGAAGTCTTTGCTGGGAAGAAGGTTGAGTGAGTTAGTGATTGCGTTATAGGAATTTTTCTTTTTAAATTCATGAAGTGACAACCCTGGTGTCAATTTTTAAATTTTTTAAAGCATCCAATGAATTTGGCACAAAGGAGAAAATGTGTTGATCATGGAGAACTTAAAATATTAACAAAACTACAATACATCACCCCCTGTCTGTGTCGAGAAGAGCGATGTAGTGTAAACATTTGCGATTAAAAAAATTGTAGAAAGAAAAGCCGCTACCTCCAGTTGATGTTCGATTTCCAAAGTCAACGGAAGGAAAGGTATTTCCGATACTTTTGCGAAATGCTTATCAAAATCCCTCATGCAATTTTTATTAAAAGGGAATCCAATGATATTTTAGAAAAATACGCATGTCTTGAACACCGATCAGATAACTATTGAGTGCCTTTGATATTATTTGAAAAGACCTTATGTAATTAAAAAAAAAAGGACTTTGTTATATATTGTATTGAAACAAAGGTGAACGGTTTATTCTCCAAAGGAATATCAAAGTTTTTTAAAAAAAGGATCAAAGTTTTTTTTTAATGTTTTTTTTTTTTTAAAGAAATGTTTTTAAAGGGACGAAGTTTGTTAAAAATAAAAAGAAGAGTCTAAAGGTCCATTTATATTTGGGAATTTTATAGAGAGTATTTTTTTTTTAATTGAAATTTTGCAAAAGGAGTTTGTAAAAAGAAAAAGACATTATTGTAAAAAGTTTTTTTAATTAAAAAGGGTTTTGCAAAAGTATTTTTGGAAGGGTTGTTTTTGTGAGAAGTTTCGATAAAGATAATATTAAAAGAGAATCTATTTGCGATTTTTGACTCACCATTGTTGCATGCCACCACTGTGAGTTAGAGCCAATGCCAGAGTGAGAAACAAATCTCTAATACCCAGCTTTTTGCCATGCACATTCCATGAGCCATCTGACACAAACATGAAGTAATTTATTTTTCATGGGTATTTATTAAAAATGGACTATTATCAGCATCATGAATTGGACAAAAAGTGTGCTTTTGATTTGCCTTAATCTGTTTCATTTTGGCATACAATTTTTGTGTAAGAATTAGGAAGGGAATTGGCATTTCTTCTTGAACACACTTATGTTCTTTATGCCAAGATTTTTTTGCAGCTTTTGGGTGATCAACTGATCATTAAGGAGACTAAATTGTGCCAGTGATTGGTCTTCAAAAGACTAATTTCATGAGAAATTCTAAACAACAAGTCCATGATCATAAAAAAAAAATTGCAGAAAATTACAAGTTCTTGCAACTTCATGTAATAGCTTAATGGTTTGACATGTTGCATGATAGATAAGAAAATTCAAAGATCTGGGGTTTTCTCATAAATGTCCAAGGATGGTGAAATACCTATCCACTCTTGAATTTGAAGTCTACAGGTGGCTGGTCAACGCTAGTCAAACTCAGCACTTTTAGCAGAAATTCAGGAATTAATGAGCAGATTTGCTATTTTTGAGATTTTGCATGTCATAATTCACTTTTTCCCAGCAAGAGTCATTATCCATTTCCCATTACCCACATACACTTCGTTACCTTTTCTTCAATCCTAACCCACCAATAAAACCAACGAAGCTCATTTACAAGCGTTTTGTTCCACTTTACATATTCATTGTCAGTTTCCTTTTTCCTACACTTGCAAATAAAACCTTGCTTCCATACACCATTGGGTCCATGGTCCTTTAGTCTACATATTTTTCTAAAAAAACCTTGAAGCTTGCATGCCTTAAGGGCAAGCTATCATGTCGATAAACAAAGGAAATACATCAATGTCCCGTGTTCATCGGACCTTCTATGTATTCGACAACAACAAATTCATTCATACTTACAAAGATGTGTTTGGGACATCTTGACTCTCATCCACACCAAACATGGGAGTTCTCGTGTTGACTAGTGGCATTCGTTAATGGCCACTTAGTTAACAATTTCTTGTTATGTTCGACATTGAAACATTTATTCACATGAGAAGAATTGTGCCAATGAGCATTGAAGACTTGAAGATCCATCATTTTGTAGTGGAGGAAGCAGATTTACTTACATTACTTTTTAGTTTTTGATGTAAATGACTTGAGGACAAGTCAATAAATAAGGTTGTGGGGAAGTGTAAATTCTAAATTTTGTATACCTGCCAAGCCTTATAGATTTCTAACCGCATTCAGCAGTAGATTCTGAACATTCAACAAAAGATGCAACAACAGATTTAGCAACAGATGTAGCAACAATAAAAGATTCACTTTTTCAACTTCATCCACCATTCTCACAACCAAGTAAAGAAGACTATCATCAGAATTTTTTGGCCACACATGCACAACTCTCATCCATTTTTGAAAGGGTAAGTTGAGGTATGATATTTTCTAACTTTTAACCATTTAATTCCTTCAAATCTAGAATGATAAGTTTTGGAAAAAAAAACATCCTTTCCTCATTTCACAAAATTGTGAAAGCCATCAGTTTGAGGGGGGGATACATTTACATTCATACTTTGTCACCTTCATATTTTTCCATATTCATATATTACATTCTAAAACCCACATACTTTCAAAATATATTTACTATTACATCATCATGAGCATAAAAATGGATTTGTAAAAAGTATTTAAAAGTTAATTGGATGTCAACACAATCATGGTTGTTACACAACAACCAACCATGATGCATTCCAAGAAAAATACTTTGCAATAAAAATCACATTATCAATAAGAAAACATCATACATTAAAATTGAATGTAACAAACAAAATATGGTTGAAACACAAGAACCAACCAAGTTGCAATTCATCAAAAACACTTTGCAAAAGTTAATTAAATGATATCATGCAAAGTTTAAGCCAAACCTCAAGTATCAAAAGTAATGTAATAGATTGCGTGAGGACATGCAATACCTTTAGTTTAGGGGTATGTTGGACCTAAGAATTATCCTTAAAATACATCCACTTTCACTCCATTCAACATCCAGTTTCTCTCCATTCACACATTTTCTCACCTCTATTCCACCACCATGTCATCACATTAGCTTCACTTTCATCATTAAATGGGTTATCATTGTGTTTTCCAAAACATTATCAATTCTTGGTATTTTTAAGAGAATTTGTGGTTAAACTTTAGAAAATAATATCCATATACTTATACCTAACAATTATAATGAGTTTGTTCACATCTATAGGTACAAAGGAAGCTTCTGAGGCACCCTTATGTGGCACTCTATGTTCAAATTCGAATTTGAGGAGATCATGGACCTCATGGATAAGATCATGGACCTCATGGAGAAGATCATGGAGGATAGGGTTATGTGTCACCATTGGTTGAGAAATATGTGGATCAAAGGAGGGAATAGTGGATCATCATTATGAGTTTGTTATCTCATCTTGTTGTATAAATAGGAGTGTTATCTCCTTCATTTGTAATCTTAATTTTTAGAATTTAGAAACTTAGTCCTTCATTTGTAATTTTAGATTTTAGAATCATTGTAATGTAGAGTTTAGGACCTCTTGGAATGTAGAAATTGGAGCTTGTAATTGCAATTTACAACTGATGATAAATAAAGCGGATTGGATTTTCTTCTACATTTGACTTCTTTCTAGGTGTGCTTGTGGAGCTATGGAGGGTCCCCATTGCCTCACTTGCATGCTCGTTTTGTTTTGGTAAACTTTCATTTTATGTTTGTTTGTGAATTTCATTAGATTAAATTATTGGTTCATATGTTTGAAATATTAACAAATTACCTTTCATAAGAAATTATTAATGTTTCTTTCAATGAATATGATTTGTTATTTAATGTTTGATTTCATTATTTTAAGTTTCTGATTCATATGCTTGAGGTATAAATGAATAGTCTCTTGTAAGAGAGCTTTAATATTTCATGCAATCAATCAGAATTAGGTTTAAGTGATTTAATTTCATTAGTTTAAATAGTTTGTTGATTAAGATGATTATAAATATTAATGAACTGTCTCATGTAAGGGAGCTTTAATATTTTTTACACTTGTCATAATGTCTTTAGATTTCATTTTGATTAAATGACTAAATAGGTGTTGGAGATCCCAATGAAAGACCTCCTATAAGGGAGCTTTGGCATTTCTTCACCTAGCTTAGTTTAGTTTGTCTCTAAGTCCATATATATTGGATGATCCTCGAAGTTTACTTCGCCGGATTGATAGTAAATGAAACTCTAATTTGCATCCACATTTTAGACGCAACCATATGCTTTCTCTTCTCCTCCACATATATTGGGGATGTGGTAAAGAATTTTGAGAAAGATCATGGAATTGGCTTGAGTGTTTGCAACAATTAAAGAAAGACAAAGGAAGGCTCTGAAATTTGAGTGCAAGCTAAAATTTTGAAGGGTTTTGTAGTGGCTACAACACTTGGTGACACACTGGTTGAATTCTAGCTTCTCTATATTGGCTAGTTTATTCTGTGCAAGGCCTTGGTACCTCAGTGAGTATTGGTTCATTTTGTAGATAATTTTTTCCTTCCAACTTACACCATGGGAAGACATGGTTTCCTCTATACCCTTTCAATTGAACACAACATATGATTTGACATAACATCAATGTTTCGAGATGGGAAGGGTAGTTTAGCTCATGATCTTAAGATTTTTAGATTATATTTTTTCATCTCTGGTGTTGCTCCACTTCCAGGAAGCTTGGATAGTACCCTGATGGAGTCATGTAGGAACACAAACATTACTTTGATACCATTGAGCTTAGACAATACCCCAGCGGAGTTTCTCGCTTCACCTCTCTATGCAGGAAGCCTTTCTCTTATTTCTCCTTTATTTATTTATTTAAATAGAATTGTGCATCGAAACTTATTTATTTTGTGGCAAAAGATGGATCCCGACTTATTGAGAGTAGAGGTGGTTGTTCCTTTAGAGAAGTATATAAAGACCTTTGATTTAGGTTTTCTTATTTAGATTTTCCGCTTCTCTATTTATCCTAATTGGATAAGGTTGGAAACACTACAAGAAAAAATGACTATAGGCATGAGGTTTTCAAACTAGCCATGCGTTCAAGGTTGGACCAAAATTCTCCTTACAGGAGGATCGTATTTTTCATCGGAACTTGATCGGTGAAAAGATGTAACCAAAACGAGGAAGATGGACAAAAGGCTAGCTAAATGTTGCAGTGTCACAAGAATCTTTAGACTTCAACCACACACACACTTATAAGTCACAATGAAATTAGGCACAACGCTTATCTACATGAAAAGACAACACAAAATTCAAGCAAAGAAACAAATGGCAAACAACAAAAGACTATGTACATAATATCGGGCATAGCCCCAGATATTCATTGAAACTATTGTTTTAAGTCACCCACACTAAAGCTATGTTTCCCTGCATACTTTCTATCGAACCACCTCTTCATACGATTTTGGTAAATATTTTTTTCTTTAGCTTTCAACCTTTCTTCTTGTATCTTCTGCAAAGTGTCCATCCTACACTGAACGGAAATACATGTCTTGCGTTGGCACTCTTGGGATAGTTAGAGAGTGTGCAAGTAGATGTTTGATGGGAGTATGGCTTCTTCTCCATACACCAAGAAGTAAGGGGATGTGTTCATAGTAGGTTTAGGTAAGACTCAGTCAGCCTATAAGGAATTGACCAAAGAAAAGTGTTAGTTTCACTATTTAGAGAATATGGTATTTTTGATGATATGGATGAGATTCTTGTTCATGGAATTAGCAAGACCATTCCCCTGCAGATAATAATTAGATGAATATTTTAATATAATAACATTTTCCAATGTAAAATCATAAAGTCTCAACGATGAAAAATATGTTTCATTGTCAAAAACAAGTGTCGTAGGAACACAAAACCTCAAGATGATGTTCTGTTGCAGAAAGTTGATGACTTCCTTATCGTTCACATGTTTTAGCAGAATTTCCTCTATCCACCACGTGAAATATTTTGTAACAGTGAGGATATAGCAAATTTTCTTCAATGAGTGTGGGAAAATTTCCCGAATCATATCCAATCCCCACGGTTGAAAAGGTTCTTCCACTACAATAGGCTGTAGTGGAGCTGTTGACTTCTGATTTATGTTATCACACCTTTCACAAAGCATAAACTTATAGGCCTAGGCATGATTATCTTTGAATAATATAGACCAATAAACACCATGTTGCATAACCTTATGTGCTATAGTGTTTCCTGCAAAGTGTCCCCCAATTGGTCCATCATGGAGATCATGTAATACATTTTATGAATCATGCACCTCCAAACACCTGAGAAGTACTCCATTGTGGTTCTTCCTGAAAAATACCCCATGCACCAACTAATATGATAAGGGTTTAAGTTGGGGTGCCCTCTTCTATCGTGTAGACAAGTGAGAGGTAATTGTTCCATGCTCAAGGTATTGGCGCACATCCATGTACCAATAGTTTATATTCGTAGTGGGGGAGGCTTGCTCAACTTTGTACATTTCAATCTCTTACTCCCATCCCGCAATCTATTCTTCTTCCTCTTTTGTGTTTACTTCCTCTACAATTAATTGGAAAATACCATGACCCTTGATTATGTGAACTATCTTGATGTCTAGATCATATTCTTGTAACCTAGACATCCATTTTTCTCTCCTTTCACCGAACTCTTGTTGAACAAGTAGTGATCTGACTGTTGGGTGTGGAACAAAGATAACACAACAATTCTTTAATAAATAGGGTCTGAAGTGCTTTACCACCTTGTACACTACATAAGCTTGTTTTTCCATGGTGGGATAATTGAGCTCTAGTCGTTGCAGACTTGCACTCATGAAGGAGATAGGTCATTCATTGTTCAACTCATCCTTCTGAGTAAGCATAAAAACAAGAGAAATGTCGAAAGTAAAAGTGTAGAGAAATATGTATTTACCGAAGTTGGGGTTGTACAACACTGGTGCTTCTTCTATAGCATGTTTGATATAGGAAAACAAACCCTTTTCCCTCTTATCCCATATATAGACTGCATCCTTCTTCATCATCTCCTGTATTGGTTTAATAATCAGGGCATAGTCAGAGATGAACTTATGGAGGAATTTGATCTTCCCCAAGAAAGACTACATGGATTTCTTGGTCAATGGGTGGGAAATCTGCGTGATGGTCCTGACCCTGTCTGGGTCTACCTTGATCCCACTTTTAGCAATGATGTGTCCCATGAGTTTACCTTCGGAAATTGCGAATATACGCTTCTTGGGATTTAAGTATATCTTGTATTTATGGCATCACTCAAGAATATTCTTCAAATGCCACAGGTGATCTGATCTTTGTTTGGAGAATAGTGTCACATCATCAAGATAGACCACTACACTTTATCCAATAATCCCGTGGAAGGTGATTTCCATTGCACATTGCAACATTGCACCAACATTGGCTACCACAAATGACATTCTTAGAAATGAAAACGTGACCCACTTTGTCCTGAAAGTAGTTTTTAATCTGTCAGGTTGTGCCACCGGAGCCTAGTTGTATCTTGAGAATCCATCAATCATAGAAAACATTTTGGCCCCTGATACTCTTTGCAATATGTTCTCCATGGGTGGCATGGGGTAGTTATCCTTATGCAAGGCGTAGTTGAGATTCCAAAAAACTACACACAGGTGGATCTCCACGGACTTCTTACTCACGGAAACTAAATTTGATACCCACATTGAATGTCGAACCTTGTAGATGATCTGAGCAACCAACAGTTTTATCAACTCATTTTGTATGAGGGGCTCAAGCATTGGATGAACTTTCCTCAGTTTATGTTGAAATGGATTGGCCCCTTCCTTTATTGGTATTACATGCTTGATGGTTCATGAATTTTGATTCTAAGTTATTCAATTTATTTATTTTTTTGGATGTTTAAAATGTAACCTCAAGAAATTTAAAATATTTTTTCCTGAAACAAAAATGTTACAAGATTAAACGATCATGATATAGATGTTGGACTAGTGAGACCTAAGGGTCTATCCAGGCATAGGCATTGCAACAGAGACATGGAGAGAGCATGAGTTTAGTCTAAGAGATTTCTTCATATTATTCATGGGAGCTTGGAGAGTCTAACTCACCAGGTTCTGATCCCAGTAGTAGAGGATCTCCCTAAGGCTATAAAAAGACGAGTGGTTAGAGTACCATGACAGTGGGTGCGTCTCTTCTAATGAGTGGAAAACTCCATCGTATTCTTCCAAGGTGCACATCATGGTCAGTGACCATTGTCTTAAATTTTAGATGACTAGTCTTCTTTGATATACAGACATGATCGGGGTTAAGCCCTAATTTTGTAGGAAATTTTTCCACATTTTGAATTATTTTGACATACTCTAGCTATCTATATACAAATATTTCATGATGATTCGATCATATATAAAAATGATTTTGTGATATTTTATATTTAATGTGATGAATGATTAATATGCCAATCCAATGCTTGGTTAGCTATAAAATTAAGGAATGCATTATCTGATACTGGAATATTAATTAAAGTTATAAAATTAAATGATATTTGTAATAATCTCACTCTCATAAATTGGTGATGTAATAAAGGATCCCTCACACGATAAATGCTATTTAATTGAGACACAACTAGTTGTGATAAAACATGATAAAACCCCCATGCACACCCAAATGCAAATGCAGATGACTGCATGCTCCATGCCTTGTTCGCGACCATTGTGATACAATAAGGATTGAGAATTTGATCGTTGTGAAAGGAATTTGTGGCGATCTTATTTATTTATAGTGGATGTGGTGATCTGATCTGGACTCGCTCCTTAGGTGAGATCTGGTTAGTCACCGGCATCTGAAAATTTTGAGTGAATAAGTTTGTTTGCACATTTTGGATTCTAGATCTAATCTTCTGTAGCTAGATCTAGATCTCGGTGGCTAGGTTCTAGATCTAATCTTCTACAGCTAGATCTAGATATAATCTTATCTTCTGCTTTATTTCTCTGCGGCTGGGTTCTACGGGCAAGTAAAATATGGCTCCCAGCTTCACGAAAATAGCTACTAGCTCACCCACTTCTGGAGGGCAAGCTCCTGCCCATATTGTCAGTGAAGCCCAAGCTCCCACTGTCCAGGTGGTCCAAGCCTCACTCGATGAGGCTTTGAAGTTTTCCGAAAGTGCCCTAATCTACCGGTTCAATGGTTTTTGGCCGCGGCTGACAGCTCTCCACAACTGGATCTCGGAGGTATGGAAGCCTATCATTTTTGATGAAATTAATATCTACCCCTGTGCTAGGGGTTTCTTTATAGTAGATTTTGAAAATCCTGAAAACAGACAATGTATTCTAGATTCCAGCCCTTGGTTTTGGGAAAAATCAAGCCTATTCATGAAGCCATGGAGCCCATCATTCGATCCCTCTACAACAGTCATGACCTTAGCACCAATTTGGGTGAGATTGCCAAGCCTACCTTTGCATCTCTGGAATCTCTCCTCACTAAAAGCCATTGGAAATGCAATTGGGAAATTTTACTGCAAGTGCCCAGAAATAGAGGAATATGGCAGAACCACCTATGCATGCATCTGTGTGGAAATGGATTTTAGCGCCGGATTCCCAGCTGAAATAAACCTTACAAGTAAAGAGTATGTGTGGAACGACAAACTCGATTATGAAAGTGTCCTGCTCAGATGTCAATCCTGCTTTGAGATAGGGCATCTAGCCAAAAATTGCCCAAAAGCCTCCCAGAAGAATTCTGCAAGAAACAACCACCACAGATCTACATTGTGGGAAGGAACACAAAAAGAACACTACACTGTCATCAAAGAAGAATACTATAGAGAAAACTCTGAATCACAAGAAATCAGGCAGGAAGGAAACAACTCTCAAGACAGGCAGGGAGAAAGCCCCGCCCAACAAATCAACAGTTATGAGGATTCGACCGCACAAAATAAATTTTCATTTAACAACAAAGTAGATCTCCTAGACCAAACTTCTTCTCCGACTATCTTCAAAAGGACGAACACAATAGATTGCGAAGCTAAGACACCAGTGTCCCAAGAACTAGAAGAGATGAAGGGGATGCAAGATAAAGGAAGTTGGAAGCCCATAGAGAAAAGAAAGAAAGCTACAACAACAATCTCACCAAGAAAGATGAGGAGCCAGATAATTATAAACTAAGAAAATTATAGGTCTGATAGACCAGTTTGGCCTCAGTGGACGTTAACCATCATCATCATCATCATCATCATCATGTGAATCCAAATAAACCACTAATGATTCAATACCATGACATATTGCTTCAGATAATAAATTAATAACAACAATGTATTCAATCATATTATTAGAAGAAGGACCAATACATATGCCTCTTAAGACTAACAACTTACCAGATGGATAATATATTGCCCAAGCGATGGAAGATAAATTCTAAATATGTCTACAAGCAACATTCATGAATCGTAAATGCACTAAATTGGCCATCGAAACATGCTAAAGCAAATAAAAAATATCACCATCACCACGAAACCCATAGATAGAAATAAAATACTATAATATTTGAAAAAGAAAGAAAATGTTAGGCAAGAGCCTAAGCATAATACTTCTTGAGATGGATCCAATTTCTGGGCTCCGACAAAACATTTCCTTCAAAATAAACTAATTCATACACACCATTCTTGAAGACCTTTTTAATAATAAAATTAACATACCACATAGGTTTAAACTTTCAATCCTGGAAGGTGTCTTTGTCTTCGTTGTAGATTGATCCAGGTGGATCCTTAAAGAAGTACCTGTGGCATGGTAAAAGTCTCAAAACTCAAAGTGGTAGAATTTGTATAAACTTTGCATCAAATGGAAGTGCTCATCATCCCTATTCCAACGGTGCAAATGACACTCAAATCCGAGTTCATATGAAGAAGTTAGAGCAAGTCAATGTTTATGTTTAACTTGTTGAGGTGGCAGGAGGAGTGACGTGGCAAACACTCTCATTGAGTGGGGAAGCACCAAGTGGCAGGCCGCCATTAGTCCTGCATATGGCATATCATAATAAGAAGAAGTCGTAACATAAGGAAAATCATCCCAAGGTTGCGATGCAACCCAATCACAATCTCACATCGTAGAAGTGTAGGAATCGGCCCCTGAGGAAAGTCAAGTTGCGATGCGATCAAATCACAATCACACATCGCAAAAGGTTAACAAATAGGCACATGGATAAATTCATGTTGCGATTCAATAAGATGCAATTGCAGATGGTAGTGGGAGTAGTCAAATGGAATACCACCCTAGTTTCTTCCAATTGCGATTTGTGATGGTGCTTCGGACCCAATATTTTATGGACTATGTTTAATAATCCCAACGAGTTTGTTGTTATCGCAAAACACCTATTTGGGTCTGTACGCCAATGGAATATGCTAATTACAATTTGTGATGGTGCCTCAGACCCAATATTTTATACATCATGTTTAATAATCCCGGCTTGTGTGTGGTTCTTGCAGAGCACTTGATGTGTGGTTTGATCTATCTGCCGATTGGAAACATCGATGGGTTATCAGTGCTGATAAAGTTGTCGGGTTAAGGTAATTGCATAGTCAAACTAGTTAAGGGAGTTTCACCATGTTTGTAAGGGTTGTTGACGTGTACTATTCAAGTGCCCGAGAACCTCTGTTGGCAAATGTTTGCCTGCTTAACTTGGTCTATCATTTAGAACTACCCCGGTATTGAGGGGTTTTTCGACATGCTTATATAAAGGACCATTCGTGTCAGAGGAAGGTGGAGAGGACTGGCAGATTAGTTCAGAATCTATTGAGCACAATAGACCCTGACTTGGGAGTAGGCTGGGACCTTGCCTTGAGCAGCAGGGAGGTTCCGAGAAGTAGCAGAAGGCCCAATTATTCGAATTGGGTGTTCGGATAGGCATTTTTGTACGAATTTTTCCAGGATTTCAATGGTACTATCCATTTTTAAACCTAGGCTCTCCATTCTTTGTCCATATTACAACTTGGAGGTATTAAGGTTGTAAATAATGTTGCTTGTACTTTTATATTTTTTGTATGCCATTTAATGAATGAAGGCCTCCACACCATTGACTAGGGCCCGGAGACATAGTCCAAATTGGACGACCTCCGTAATCAAATATTTGTGTCATGGTTTCTTTCTTATCATGTTATTTCTACATTGTTTTATGTCCTTTTAAGTTCCATGGTTTGTAAGCTCATTTTCACATAGTTATGATGCATCTATAAGTAAAAGATCTTGGATCAAGTTTGATATCGGAGTAGGTGTTTGTCGATGCGAATTGCATGAGTATATGTTAACCTAGAGTAAGTTGCGAAATCGTGAAGGAAATATTGAGTCCTTTCATCCTGAAGCAGGACGTTCACAATGAAAAAGAAACATCAAAAATGAAGAAGCGCATTGGGAAGAGAAGTAAAATTTCCATAAGGTATTCTACAATATGGTAGGGAAAGTGGACAAATTGTTTTCAGAGTATGAGAAGGAACTTGGGAACGAGAAGAAAGATGCATATGACAATAGATCAGTACATCATGGAGACAGTAGAGAAGATCCCCCTCCCTCTCCATCTTCCAGTGACAGTTTCACTTCTTCTTCTTCTCATCATTCTCGCAGACGTCATAAACATACATCTAAGAAACCTTTCCTTAAACTAGATGTAAAGTTTAACTTGCATATGTATGCTAGAGAATGTAATGTAGAAAATATCAACGATTGGATTAGGTAGATTGAGGTCTACTGCTAGATTCAATAGATCAAGGAAGATGAGGCAAAGATCTAGTTGGCATCTCTTTGACTGAGTGGCACCGCTTTCGTTTGGTGGGAGAGTAGATTGCAAGGTAGAAAAAATGTGGGTAAACTTCTTTCCTCATGGTAAAATTTTGTTTCTGCATTGAGGAATCAATTTTACCCTCTGGGATTTAAACAAAAAGCATTAATGCAAAGGCAAAACCTAAGCTAAAGCAAGGGTCAAAATCTACAAAACTTCACTAAAGAATTTAGGAAGCAAGTATTGAATTTGAGCATTCCATTATATTAACTAGAGATTGTAACTAAGTATATCGATTCCTTACATAGTTACATAAGACATTCATTACTATTGTTTGAGTCGACTACTGTTGATGAGGCCAGTGTGAAGGCCATGCATCTTGAGAGCAAGGGGACACATGAACAAGATTCCCACCCAAAAGAAGCTTGTAGCCACCAAGAGTAGGAAAATCCCTCTTGTACACATTGTGAGAAAGAGGGACACAACATAGAGAGTTGTTGGAAACTGTAATCTAAGCTGAAGCCTAAGCGGAATGACAGAAAGGAGAAGCAGAAGACAACTTCCACCACGCGACAAGATCACGAGTATGAATCAAAGGAAGATGAGAAAGTCACAACTATGTGATTTGCACAAGGTAGACCTAATGACCTGGGGTCAGATTCTAGTGACGAAAGGATGATTGTAGCTCTTGGGATCGCAGCAGATGGACCCATCGATTTGGGTTCTGATTTGGATGAAGAAACAAAAGTTTCAATATATATTGTACCAAAGGTGAAAGGGACACCCAATGCGACATGTCTCTTTGAACTTGAGGAGATAACCAAAGAATTCAAGTAGAGAATACAGAGCTAAGGAGACTCCTACAGGTAAAAGAAAAGAAGAAACAAAGGTTTCTACACTAGTTGCAAGTTAAGGAAAAGGCCTTAGAAAAGTGGCAGCATAACCACTTTGAGGTAAAAGGTGACTCTTTGGTTTCATGTACCTTTCTTGATGATTATTTTGCTTCTTTTGAAAAACATACTATAGGTATCAGATCCAAATTGTTGAAGAAAATTGGGTATCAGGGGAAGGTCCTCAACATTAATGGCCATGGCATCACAAACCCCATCAAAGTGGAGGAATTACCTTGTCATGAAGGACTTGGGTATGTCAGGAAGGAAGTTGGGGAATACTCCAAAACAACCAGTGACTGACCAATGACAAATGATGATGACACCTCATCACATTCCAGTGACAGTGAGGGAGCCATGAACAGTTATCAGAGTGTCGTAGTAGCTACAACCACCCTCCAAAATTTTTCCTTAGCCTTTTTTGGAGCCTTCCTACCAACCTTACACAACACTTTGTCTTGCTTCTTCAAGTACTCAAGCTTTAGCGTTTTCCTCGCACAAAGGCAACCTGTCAATCACAGCCAATCCATTCCCCTCACAAGCTGCTTACCTGGACTTGGCTCAGCTGCAAGCTTAGAAGCTTCCCCTAGAAAATTCCACATTTCTAGAGGGAAACTAGCCTTTCCCCCCAGGAATTGCACAATCCTCTCTGACAGCTAGCTGGGCTCCAGGATTGCGCAAGCTTGCTAGCCAACCCTCCCAGCAGGATTTGCGGAAATGTTTCCAACAGCACGGCTATTTAGCCTAGGATTTGTGCAAATCTAGGTAGCAGTCAACTGCTTTGTGTAGAAATTGTGAAAACCTTCTAGGCAGTCAGCCCAGTTTCAAGGCAAGAATGCGCATTTTTCCTAAGCAGCTGAGCACTCACATGCATGAACATTCTGGTTGACCAGTTCCACCAAGGACCGAGGGAACTTGACTTGCATGCATGGATGACTTCATCTTCCCAGAATAGAAAGAGACAACATGAAAAGGCATCCCATGAAGGGAGCTATTTTTAGTAGTCGAGGGTTACATGCAAAGTTATTTTAGAAGTTTCCCTCCAAGTGTGGCTTTTTCCTAGATTTGTGGCATGCACGTCATGAGACAAAACTTATTTATTTGACACATCAGAGCTCATTCATTCACATAGATCTTGGAGCTCTGACATCCCACAGCACATTAAGAACTCTTTGACACATCTAACTCAGCTATTCATGGGTAAGTGGCCTCAACCTGTCTTTTTTAGCATTTATGTCACTTTTTGTGTATTCGCTTGTGTGAGTGTTGTTTGCTTGATTCTTTGAATGCCTACTATTGTTTACATATTTTCCAGCTTGTCCTAGCTCTGTTTCAATTTTCATCACTATCTCATTGTTGTCACATGCATGAAACTGTTTTGCACGGACATTTGCCCAGCCAGCGAATGGCCTCACCCACATGCATATTGATCTGTTTTCTAAATCTTCCATTCATGTTTTGCATGCATTGTCTATCACTTATTCTATTACATAGTGTTTCCATGCATTGCATCAACTTACTTGCATTCAGTTTCCCGTTAGTGAGTCTGGCCAACCTTTGCTTGAAGAATAGTGTCACATCATCAAGATAGACCACTACACTTTATCCAATAATCCCGTGGAAGGTGATTTCCATTGCACATTGCAACATTGCACCAATATTGGCTACCACAAATGACATTCTTAGAAATGAAAACGTGACCCACTTTTTCCTGAAAGTAGTTTTTAATCTCCAGGTTGTGCCACCAGAGCCTAGTTGTATCTTGAGAATCCATCAATCATAGAAAACATTTTGTCCCCTGATACTCTTTACAATATGTTCTCCATGAGTGGCATGGGGTAGTTATCGTTCTGCAAGGCGTAGTTGAGATTCCAAAAAGCTACACACAAGTGGATCTCCATGGACTTCTTACTCACGGAAACTAAATTTGATACCCACATTGAATGTCGAACCTTGTAGATGATCTGAGCAACCAACAGTTTTATCAACTCATTTTGTATGAGGGGCTCAAGCATTGGATGAACTTTCCTCAGTTTATGTTGAAATGGACTGGCCCCTTCCTTTATTGGTATTACATGCTTGATGGTTCATGAATTTTGATTTTAAGTTATTCAATTTATTTATTTTTTTGGATGTTTAAAATGTAACCTCAAGAAATTCAAAATATTATTTCCTGAAACAAAAATGTTACAAGATTAAACGATCATGATATAGATGTTGGACTAGTGAGACCTAAGGGTCTATCCAGGCATAGCCATCGCAACAGAGACATGGAGAGAGCATGAGTTTAGTCTGAGAGATTTCTTCATATTATTCATGGGAGCTTGGAGAGTCTAACTCACCAGGTTCTGATCACAGAAGTAGAGGATCTCCCTAAGGCTATAAAAAGACGAGTGGTTAGAGTACCATGAGAGTGGGTGCGTCTTTTCTAATGAGTGGAAAACTCCATCGTATTCTTCCAAGGTGCACATCATGGTCAGTGACCATTGTCTTAAATTTTAGATGACTAGTCTTCTTTGATATACAGACATGATCGGGGTTAAGCCCTAATTTTGTAGGAAATTTTTCCACATTTTGAATTATTTTGACATACTCTAGCTATCTATATACAAATATTTCATGATGATTCGATCATATATAAAAATGATTTTGTGATATTTTATACTTAATGTGATGAATGATTAATATGCCAATCCAATGCTTGGTTAGCTATAAAATTAAGGAATGCATTATCTGATACTGGAATATTAATTAAAGTTATAAAATTAAATGATATTTGTAATAATCTCACTCTCATAAATTGGTGATGTAATAAAGGATCCCTCACATGATAACTGCCATTTAATTGAGACGCAACTAGTTGTGGTAAAACATGATAAAACCCCCATGCACACCCAAATGCAAACGCAGATGACTGCATGCTCCATGCCTTGTTCGCGGCCATTGTGATACAATAAGGATTGAGAATTTGATTGTTGTGAAAGGAATTTGTGGCGATCTTATTTATTTATAGTGGATGTGGTGATCTGATCCGCACTCGCTCTTTAGGTGGGATCTGGTTAGTCACCGACATCTGAAAATTTTGAGTGAATAAGTTTGTTTGCATATTTTGGATTCTAGATCTAATCTTGTGCGGCTAGATCTAGATCTCGGTGGCTAGGTTCTAGATCTAATCTTCTGCAGCTAGATCTAGATATAATCTTATCTTCTACTTTATTTCTCTGCGGCTGGGTTCTACGGGCAAGTAAAATATGGCTCCGAGCTTCGCAAAAATAGCTACTAGCTCACCCACTTCTGGAGGGCAAGCTCCTGCCCATATCGTCAGTGAAGCCCAAGCTCCCACTGTCCAGGTGGTCCAGGCCTCACCCGATGAGGCTTTGAAGTTTTCTGAAAGTGCCCTAATCTACCAGTTCAATGGTTTTTGTTTGCGGCTGACAGCTCTCGACAATTGGATCTCAGAGTTATGGAAGCCTATCATTTTTGATGAAATTAATATCTACCTCTATGCTAGGGGTTTCTTTATAGTAGATTTTGAAAATCCTGAAAACAGACAATGTATTCTAGATTCCAGCCCTTGGCTTTTGGAAAAATCAAGCCTATTCATGAAGTCATGGAGTCCATCATTCGATCCCTCTACAGCAGTCATAACCTTAGCACCAATTTGGGTGAGATTGCCAAGCCTACCTTTGCATCTCTGGAATCTCTCCTCACTAAAAGCCATTGGAAATGCAATTGGGAAATTTTACTGTAAGTGCCCAGAAATAGAGGAATATGCCAGAACCACCTATGCATGCATCTATGTGGAAATGGATTTTATCGCCGGATTCCCAGCTGAAATAAACCTAACAAGTAAATAGTATGTGTGGAATGAGAAACTCGATTATGAAAGTGTCCTGCTTAGATGTCAATCCTGCTTTGAGACAGGGCATCTAGCCAAAAATTGCCCAAAAGCCTCCCAGAAGAATTCTGCTAGAAACAACCACCACAGATATACATGGTGGGAAGGAACACAAAAAGAACACTACACTGTCATCAAAGAAGAATACTCTAGAGAAAACTCTGAATCACAAGAAATCAGGCAGGAAGGAGACAACTCTCAAGACAGGCAGGGAGAAAGCCCCGCCCAACAAATCAACAGTTATGAGGATTCGACCACACAAAATAAATCTTCATTTAACAGCAAAGTAGATCTCCTAGACCAAACTTCTTCTCCGACTATCTTCAAAAGGATGAACACAATAGATTGCGAAGCTAAGTTACCAGTGTCCCAAGAACTAGAAGAGATGAAGGGGATGCAAGATAAAGGAAGTTGGAAGACTGTAGAGAAAAGAAAGAAAGCTACAACACCAATCTCACCAAGAAAGACGAGGAGCCAGATAATTAAAAACTAAGAAAATTATAGGTTTGATAGACCAATTTGGCCTCAGTGGACGTTAACCATCATCATCATCATCATCATCATCATGTGAATCCAAATAAACCACTAATGATTCAATACCATGACATATTGCTTCAGATAATAAATTAATAACAACAATGTATTCAATCATATTATTAGAAGAAGGACCAATACATATGCCTCTTGAGACTAACAACTTACCAGATGGATAATATATTGCCCAAGTGATGGAAACTAAATTCTGACTATGTCTACAAGCAACATTCATGAATCGTAAATGCACTAAATTGGCCATCGAAACATGCTAAAGAAAATAAAAAATATCACCATCACCACGAAACCCATAGATAGAAATAAAATACTATAATATTTGAAAAACAAAGAAAATGTTAGGCAAGAGCCTAAGCATAATACTTCTTGAGATGCATCCAGTTTCTAGGCTCTGACAAAACATTTCCTTCAAAATAAACTAATTCATACGCACCATTCTTGAAGACCTTTTTAATAATAAAATTAACATACCACATAGGTTTAAACTTTCAATCCTGGAAGGTGTCTTTGTCTTCGTTATGGATTGATCCAGGTGGATCTTTAAAGAAGTACCTGTGGCATGGTAAAAGTCTCAAAACTCAAAGTGGTAGAATTTGGATAAACTTTGCATCAAATGGAAGTGCTCATCATCCCTATTCCAACGGTGCAAATGACACTCAAATCCGAGTTCATATGAAGAAGTTAGAGCAAGTCAATGTTTATGTTTAACTTGTTGAGGTGGCAGGAGGAGTGACGTGGCAAACACTCTCATTGAGTGGGGAAGCACCAAGTGGCAGGCTGCCATTAGTCCCACATATGGTATATCATAATAAGAAGAAGTTTAAAATTAAGGAAAATCAGCCCAAGGTTGCGATGCAACCCAATCACAATCTCACATCGCAGAAGGGTAGGAATCAGCCCCTGAAGGAAGTCAAGTTGCGATGCGATCAAATCACAATCACACATTGCGAAAGGTTAACAAATAGGAACCTGGATAAATTCACGTTGTGATTCGATAAGATGCAATTCCAGATGGTAGTGGGAGTCATTAGATGGAATACCACCCCGGTTTCTTCCAATTGCGATTTGTGATGGTGATTCGGACCCAATATTTTATGGACTATGTTTAATAATCCCAACGAGTTTGTTGTTATCGCAGAATGCCTATTTGGGTCTATATGCCAATGGAATATGCTAAATACAATTTGTGATGGTGCCTCAGACCCAATATTTTATACATCATGTTTAATAATCCCGGCTTGTGTGTGGTTCTTGCAGAGCACTTGATGTGTGGTTTGATCTATCTGCCGATTGGAAACATCGATGGGTTATCAGTGCTGATAAAGTTGTCAGGTTAAGGTAATTGCATAGTCAAACTAGTTAAGGGAGTTTCACCATGTTTGTAAGGGTTGTTGACGTGTACTACTCAAGGTCCCGAGAACCTCTGTTGGCAAATGTCTTCCTGCTTAACTTGGTCTATCATTTGGAACTACCCCGGTATTGAGGGATTTTTCGACATGCTTATATAAAGGACCATTCGTGTCAGAGGAAGGTGGAGAGGACTAGTAGATTAGTTTAGAATCTATTGAGCGCAACAGACCCCGACTTGGGAGTAGGCTGGCGAGAAGTAGCAGAAGGCCCAATTATTCGAATTGGGTGTTCGGATAGGCATTTTTGTACGATTTTTCGCCGGGATTTCAATGGTACTATCCATTTTTAAACCTAGGCTCTCCATTCTTTGTCCATATTACAACTTGGAGGTATTAAGGTTGTAAATAATGTTGCTTGTACTTTTATATTTTTTGTATGCCATTTAATGAATGAAGGCCTCCACACCATTGACTAGGGCCCGGAGACATAGTCCAAATTGGACGACCTTCGTAATCAAATATTTGTGTCATGGTTCCTTTCTTATCATGTTATTTCTACATTGTTTTATGTCCTTTTAAGTTCCATGGTTTGTAAGCTCATTTTCACATAGTTATGATGCATCTATAAGTAAAAGATCTTGGATCAAGTTTGATATCGGAGCAGGTGTTTGTCGATGCGAATTGCATGAGTCTATGTTAACCTAGAGTAAGTTGTGAAATCGTGAAGGAAATATTGAGTCCTTTGATCCTGAAGCAAGATGTTCACAACAAAAAAGAAACATCGAAAATGAAGAAGCGCATTGGGAAGAGAAGCAAAATTTCCATAAGGTATTCTACAATATGGTAGGGAAAGTGGACAAATTGTTTTCAGAGTATGAGAAGGAACTTGGAAACGAGAAGAAAGATGCATATGACAATAGATCAGTACATCATGGAGACAGTAGAAAAGATCCCCCTCCCTCTCCATCTTCCAGTGACAGTTTCTCTTCTTCTTCTTCTCATCATTCTCGCAAACGTCATAAACATACATCTAAGAAACCTTTCCTTAAACTAGATGTAAAGTTTAACTTGCATATGTATGATAGAGAATGTAATGTAGAAAATATCAATGATTGGATTAGGTAGACTGATATCTACTGTTGGATTCAATAGATCAAGGAAGATGAGGCAAAGATCCAGTTGGCATCTCTTTGACTGAGTGGCACCACTTTCGTTTGGTGGGAGAGTAGATTGCAAGGTAGAAAAAATGTGGGTAAACTTCTTTCCTCATGGTCAAATTTTGTTTTTGCATTGAGGAATCAATTTTACCCTCTGGGATTTAAAGAAAAAGCATTAATGCAAAGGCAAAACCTAAGCTAAAGCAAGGGTCAAAATCTAAAAAACTTCACTAAAGAATTTAGGAAGAAAGTATTGAATTTGAGCATTCCATTATATTAACTAGAGATTGTAACTAAGTATATCGATTCCTTACATAGTTACATAAGACATTCATTACTATTGTTTGAGTCGACTACTGTCGATGAGGCCAGTGTGAAGGCCATGCATCTTGAGAGCAAGGGGACACATGAACAAGATTCCCACCCAAAAGAAGCTGTAGCCACCAAGAGTAGGAAAATCCCTCTTGTACACATTGTGAGAAAGAGGGACACAACAAAGACAGTTGTTGGAAACTGTAGCCTAAGGGGAATGACAGAAAGGAGAAGCAGAAGACAACTTCCACCATGCGACAAGATCACGAGTATGAATCAAAGGAAGATGAGAAAGTCACAACTACGTGATTTGCACAAGGTAGACCTAATGACCTGGGGTCAAATTCTAGTGACGAAAGGATGATTGCAGCTCTTGGGATCGCAGCAGATGGACCCATCGATTTGGGTTCTGATTTGGATGAAGAAACAAAAGTTTCAATATATACTTTACCAAAGGTGAAAGGGACACCCAATGTGACATGTCTCTTGGAACTTGAGGAGATAACCAAAGAATTCAATTAGAGAATACAGAGCTAAGGAGACTCCTACAGGTAAAAGAAAAGGAGAAACAAAGGTTTCTACACTAGTTGCAAGTTAAGGACAAGGCCTTAGAAAAGTGGCAGCATAACCACTTTGAGGTCAAAGGTGACTCTTTGGTTTCATGTACCTTTCTTGATGATGATTTTTCTTCTTTTGAAAAACATACTATATGTATCAGATCCAAATTGTTGAAGAAAATGGGGTATCCGGGAAGGGCCTCAACATTAATGGCCATGGCATCACAAACCCCATCAAAGTGGAGGAATTACCTTGTCATGAAGGACCTGGGTATGTTAGGAAGGAAGTTGGGGAAACTCCAAAACAACCAGTGACTGACCAATGACAAATGATGATGACACCTCATCACATTCCAGTGACAGTGAGGGAGCCATGAACAGTTATCAAAGTGTCGTAGTAGCTACAACCACCCTCCAAAATTTTTCCTTAGCCTTTTTTGGAGCCTTCCTACCAACCTTACACAACACTTTGTCTTGCTTCTTCAAGTACTCAAGCTTTAGTGTTTTCCTCGCATAAAGGCAACCTGTCAATCACAGTCAATCCATTCACCTCACAAGCTGCTTACCCGGACTTGGTTCATTTGCAAGCTTAGAAGCTTCCCCTAGAAAATTCCACATTTCTAGATGGAAACTAGCCTTTCCACCCAGGAATTGCGCAATCCTCTCTGACAGCTAGCTGGGCTCCAGGATTGCGCAATCTTGCTAGCCAACCCTCCAAGCAGGATTTGCGGAAATTTTTCCAACAGCAAGGCTATTTAGCCTAGGATTTGTGCAAATCTAGGTAGCAGTCAACTGCTTTGTGTAGAAATTGTGAAAACCTTCTAGGCAGTCAGCCCAGCTTCAAGCCAAGAATGCGCATTTTTCCTCAGCAGTTGAGCACTCACATACATGAACAGTCTGGTTGACCAGTTCCACCGGGGACCGAGGGAACTTGAATTGCATGCATGCATGACTTGATCTTCCCAAAATAGCAAGAGACAACATGAAAAGGCATCCCATGAAGGGAGCTATTTTTAGTAGTTGGGGGTTACATGCAAAGTTATTTTAGAAGTTTCCCTCCAAGTGTGGCTTTTTCCTAGATTTGTGGCATGCACGTCATGAGACAAAACTTATTTATTTGACACATTAGAGCTCATTCATTCACATATATCTTGGAGCTCTAACATCCCACAGCACATTAAGGACTCTTTGACACATCTAACTCAGCTATTCACGGGTAAGTGGCCTCAACTTGTCTTTTTTAGCATTTATGTCACTTTTTGTGTATTCGCTTGTGTGAGTTTTGTTTGCTTGATTCTTTGAATGCCTACTATTGTTTACATATTTTCTAGCTTGTCCTAGCTCTATTTCAATTTTCATCACTATCTCATTGTCGTCACATGCTTGAAACTGTTTTGCACGGACATTTGCCCAACCAGCGAATGGCCTCACCCACATGCATATTGATCTGTTTGCTAAATCTTCCATTCATGTTTTGCATGCATTGTCTATCACTTATTCTATTACATAGTGTTTCCATGCATTGCATCGACTTACTTCCATTCAGTTTCCCGTTAGTGAGTCTGGCCAACCTTGGCCCAGTCTCTGCCTTCACCAAGGCTGCATTGTGCAATTTGGGGATGGAAGGCTCACCTTCCTCTCTATATTTGCATATTCTGGCCCAGTATTGGCATCCTAGACTGCTTTGTGCATTCCGCGAGGATAGTGGCTGCTTGGCTCAAGAAATTGTGCAAATTTGTCCTTGGGCTAGAAGTCCTTCCTCGCTAGAATTGCACATTACGCAATCCTAGCAGCCAGCTGCCCAACTGGATTGTGAATTTCACAGATCTAGCAGCTAGTCCAACCTCCCAAAAAACCTAGACTAGCTTATGCATGGTCTACGCATACAGTCACTCATCCTCCCTGTGAAATTTGTGCAATCTTGCTCATCAGTTTTGGAGGTATGTGTTGTGTCCTTCCCCAGATTTTCTTTGTTTTCACTGACACATTTCTTGCCATGCATGTTGCTTGTTTCTAGATCTTTGAGGTGTTCATCTATCTCAATGGATTCCAAGAGAATAAGATCTCAAGACACTGATGGTATGGTAGCTGGAGCAACAGCTGAGCAGGTGTCCTCTGGTTTATCAATCTATGAAAATACGAAGTTGTATCTAGACAAGCACATCAAACTGAAGTGGAAAGAGGTGAATGAAAATTTTTCTAGTAATTTTGGGGAAGACCTTGAAGACCGTCAGGTGTTTTTGAACATTCATAAGTCTGGGCTGTATTGGATTGCATGCAGATACCCCACATTCCCATGCATGGACATGATTCACTAGATCGTCTCTCACACTAACCCTGAGACAATGACCTTGAGCAGTGTTAGTGGGACGAAGCTTGCAAACTTCTGGGCACAAGATTATGATGAGATGTATCAGATGATTGAGCCCATGGCTGTCATGACTCCCACTTTCATCTTGCCTAATAGCATAGGCCACTCTAGAAACATTTTGAAGGATTGGGTAAATGATCCAGCTTGTTTCAGGATGACACCTAATCAAATTTATAAGGCGAAGCTATTGAGGAAGGCATACCAATACTTGGTCATATTCGCATGTTGACTAAGTGACCAAGAAAGCACTGAGACCTTCCCTTAGAGTTGGGTGGTCACACTGGACCAACTAACTAGAGAAGGAAGACCATGCAACTGGTCTGTCATACTCGCTCATTAGCTAAAGGAGCAAGTCACGAAGGCATGCATGTAGAGATTTACATGTATTCCTACATTCTAGATGTAGTCTATGCTTGACATGAGTTATTGGGCTTAGAGTGGGCATGGTCACTGGCAGAGACTGTTGTGAACACGTATTTAAAGTTATTGTCCAAGTGCAGCTTGAGAGGATCGATCATACGATTGTCTGACCATTTTTTCACCCCAGTGTATAGTTTGATATTTGAACAGGATCCACCCTCCATGTCAGAGGAAGTGATGAAGACATTGTTAGGCATTGCAGATTGGTATGCCTCACCGTCCAACATGTTCATCCAAGTGTTCAGTGTGGAGAAGCCTCCACATGTTCTACCAAAGTTTTCTTTGGATGTGATTATCATGCAGAAGTAGTGTATCATATCTCAGCATGATTGACAACTAGGATGCAACAGAAGAAGAAGGCACCTTGGCCCACTCTTCCATTGTGGATTGGGCTATATGAGATCTAGAGCATCAAGCAAGCGGATGTCAAAGATGAACAGATGAATAAATACCCATTCAACCTCCGAAGCTTAAACCCGTATGAACCACATTGCATTGTGAAGGATCACTGCATGAGATTTCAGTTCAATTGGATCCATGGGGAATTTCATTAGGGCAAGGAAGAATCATGGAGGTATTTCTACCATTCCTCTAGACCTAATTAACAGGTTTGTTTTGTCGTAGAGTGGTTAGCACAACAACATGAGGCAGCATCACAGAGAGCAGCAACAATAGTAGCATTAGCAGTAACAGCAGAGGTAGCAAAGCAAAGCATACATGTGCATGACAAAGGGAAGAAGAATATTGTCGACCACATCAAGGAGGAGCAAAGTTCCAAGTTTCGACCAGATCCACTTGTAGAACAAGTAGTTATGGCTATTCAACCAAAGAGGCAGCAACATGACAAGCGAATCACACAAAGGCAAAGGGATAAGATGATCTAGGTGGATATTGGTGGCCACCTACCAAGTCCACTTGGATCCCCACCATTGTTTCTTTCATCTTTTCCATTTCCTTAATTGTAGCACAATTTACTATTTTTAGCAGTTTTTCAGGTCATGAACTTCCGGAGCCGTTTTGAGGCCCTAAATGACGTTTTTTGGGAAAACTGGGAGCAACATGGGGCCATGTACTAATGTTTCTCTTACCAAACTTGTAGTTCTCGAATAGATCTTTCTAACGAGATATTGTATGCATCAAATGGAGATCGTATGCCAAAGTTACGACCCCGAGAAGTTGATGTACCAATTTACCCAAACGGGGCCCACAATTTGGCATTTCATCTTCTAGGGTTAGGTTTTTGGATGTTGAGGGTTTTCCATTTTTTCTCAATAACAAATAGGCCTTCGAGCCTCATTGTAACACAATTCAGAGGCATGTATCCACCACATCTCTTCTCAGAGATAAGCTACCATCGCCCTAGCTTATCTATTTCCATTGTTGTTTGTAAGCATATTTCAGTATTTTACATTAATGAAATGAAGTATTATTTCCACTGCATCTTTGTGTTTATGGTTATCTCTGTAATTTGTTGTGTTCCTCTTTAAATCTGGATCAATGGTATCAGAGCACTCTGCTTTTTCTCTGTTTTTCTTTGCATGTCCCTAACGAGGTCGGGATATAAGGAGTTAGGACTTGAACTAGTCGAACCTTTACAATACCAACCTCGAAAATCCCAATGGCCTCCCATGGCATATGAAAAGAAAGATGAGGGGGCAAGAGATCCTATCAAAATCTTGCTTGAAGAAGCCCTTGAGTGACAAAGGAACGCGATGATAGATAGCTTTTCCTAGATCCTTCAGCGGCTACCCAGGGGCGAAGTGTCGACTTCCAGTAGATACTCTGGAAATGCCACACCATTTAAGGTACAGGTTAATCTTGAAATCCCCATATTCGAGGGTCAGATAGACGCAGATGCCATTAATAAATGGTTAAATCTGCTAGACGATTATTTTTCTGTTCATGATTTTTCCAGTCGGGAAAATATTATTTTCGCTCTTCTCAAAGCAGCCCCCCACGTCAAGGACTAGTGGGAAACCTATTGCGAGCAAAAGGATGAAAGTATAGGCTCACTATTTTCAACCACACCCACTTAGGATTCATTCTAGGATTCCATCAAGGAGCAGTACTACCTTGTCGAAAGCTATGAGGATCAGTACATAAAGTGGACCACGCTGTGGCAGGGGAGGGACCAAGACGTGCCAGAGTTTACCAATATTTTCCATACCCTTCGCACAAAGTCGAGTATCAAGGATTCAGAGTAGCATTTGGTACTCAAATCCCACGACTGCCTGCACAAGTACATCCAGGAAGAAATATAATTCCTAAACATCCCCTATTTCAGCACAACATACCGATATGTTGTTAAGGTCGAGCAAAAGTTTAAACAGAATAAGCGAGACTTTGGATTTTCAAATCCGAATCAAGGGAAAGGTGCCCCCAAACCACAGAACAAAGGACAAAGCCAAGGCAGGGTGGCCCAAGACAACCCGCCAAAGCTGCAAGCAAAGAACAACATCGTGAAGCTGAAAGAGGACATGAGAAGGTGGTGTGAGTTCCATAAGAGCTCCACTCAAAACACAAGTGAGTGTCGGGCCAAGCAGTGACTGGTGGCCAAGCAAAAGGTTTCAGAATCAGATGCATGCTCCGACTCTGAGACAGAACCCGACAAGGGGAATGACAAAAGGAAGCAGATTATTGATGCGGAGCCCAATGCCACTGTTGCCACTATGAAGATCTAGAAGGAGGTACCTGAAGATCCAGAGGAGGAGGAGTGTCTCTTCCACTCCTAGATGTGGGTAAAGGGCTCCCCGTTACAATTCATTGTCGACCGCAAGAGCCAAAAGAACCTAATTTTAGTAGAGATCGTGAAGCGGCTAGGCTTAGCAACTACAACACATCCACAACTATACACCATCGGGTGGCTTCACCAAGGATGGGATCTTCGCGTGAGCAAGTAGTGTTGCCTTCCATACAACATCAAGCCCTTCATGGATGAGGTATTGTGTGAGATTTCTCCCCTTGAAGTTTGTGATGTATTATTAGGACAACCATATGTGTGGAAGCAACATGCTGTGTATGAATCGAGGCCCCGTGCTATTACTGTTACTTTGGGAAATAAGTTGTACAGGATACTAGAGGTAGCACCACCTACCGCCATCTCTTTAGTTACTACAAAACAATGTAGTAAGCTCATTTCCAAAATCCGGGAAATTTGTTTTCTTGATGATACACCCTCAAGGAAAGAAGAAGACGGTGGCCATGACCTCTCAACAGGGCCCCTCTGCACGACAGCTACAGATGGACAAGGTCATGGAGGAGTACGAGGACATCTTCACCTCCCCCGTAGGGGTTCCTCTGCACTATCAGGTCAAGCACTCCATCGATCTAACCCTAGGTGCACCACTGCACAATGGACAAATCTATTAGTGCTCCATTCTAGAGAATGATGAAATCAAGAGGCAGATTTAGGATCTGCTATAGAAAGGTAACATCCGTCGAAGTTCATCACCCTGTGGGAGCCCGATCATGTTGGTACAGAATAAGGATGGGACTTGGAGACTCTGTATTGACTATCTGGCACTATACAAGATCACTACTCGTAATAGGTACCCAATCCCACGGATTGATGACCTACTGGACAAACTGAAGGGGGAAAATATTTCAGCAAGATCGATTTGAAGTTAGGATATCACCAGGAACCAACCGAACCCTTCGGTGTGTGGAAGACCACCTTCAAAGCCAAGGAGGACCTTTTCGAATAGTTGGTTATGCCTTTCAGATTGACGAATGCTCCTACAACCTTCATGAGGTTAATGGATGACATCTTGTGGCCATTCACCAACTCATTTGTAGTGGTATACTTGGATGACATCCTAATCTTCAGCCAGAGTTTGGAGGAGCACCTCCACCACATTCGCCAGGTTCTCCAAACACTGTGGCAACACAAGTTATGTGCCAATTTGGAGAAATGCACTTTTGGCATGACCCAGGTTCATTATCTAGGATACATTATTGATGAACGGGGGGTGCATGTGGATCCAGCCAAGATCCAAGTCATTCAGGATTGGCCAGCTCCAACCACTCTAACAGAGCTTTGCATCTTTCTAGGTCTTGCCAACTTCTGCCGTAGGTTCATGTTGGGATTTTCTCATATCAGTTGGCCCTTGAGTCAAGTCTCCAAGGGATGAGCGAAAGTAAAATTCTTTTGGTCTGAATCTCAATAAAAGGCATTCACAGAGTTGAAAGATTGCCTCTGCACAGCACGTGTGCTTGCATTACTAGACCTGCAACAACCATTTGAGGTCGAGACATATGCCTCTGACTATGTTATTGGGGCAGTCCTTACTCAACATTGGCATCCAGTGGCATATCATAGTGAGACACTTTCAGACATAGTCTGGAAGTATCCCACTTATGAAAAAGAGATGTATTCCATTGTGCAGGCCTATCGACAATGGAAGCATTACATTTTGGGGAAGGAAACGATCATCCACACAGACCACTGACCCCTGCAGTTCATACAAACCCAAGGGAAATTGCAGAATGATCGCCATCAGAAGTGGTCCACATACGTGCAACAGTTCCATTTGAATATCAAGTATAATAAGGCCAACACCAATAACGTTGTAGATTTTCTTAGTGGCGTTAACCACCATTCTCAACTCTTGTGGCCACAAGACTTCTAATTGGCCACTTCTCTACAAAAGTGGCCTAGAATTCGACCACACATACCAGACACTCTTTGAGGGTTAGCATGTTCCAGATTTTCACCTCCAGGATACTCTGTTATGCCACCTGGGTCACCTTTGTGTTCCTTCAAGCGAGCGTTTCAAGATGATTTGCGAAGCACACTACAGTCGAGTTGTTGGGCATTTCGGGGTTGAGAAAATGGTGGCAGTACTGCGGAAGTATTTCTATTGGCCGAAACTTCAACAGGATGTCAGTAAGTACATCAGATCATGCACTGCATGTCCCATTGCCAAACCGGCCATCAAGAAGCAAGGCCTATATACCTTGCTGTCTACCGCTAGTCGACCTTGGGAATCCATCTCCAGGGATTACATGTTAGGCCTTCCTTCCACTAAGCATGGAAACGACTATGTTTTTGTGGTCATCGAAAAGTTCTCGAAGATGGCCATTATGGCAGCCTGCAAGAAGAATATCACAGTAGAAGCCACTGCTAAACTCTTCTTTGAACGAGTGTTGGTACACTTTGGGATCCCACAGTCTATCATCTCAGATCGGGACAACAGGTTCCTTAGTACATTTTGGTCTAGTCTCTGGTCGATGCTGAACACCAAACTCACTAAGTCCACAACCTTCCATCCTCAAACTGATGGCCAGAGAGGGGTTGTCAACAGGGTGATCGTACACATTTTGTGCATGTACAACTCAAAGCATCCACGCACATGGGACAAGAGCCTACCTTATGTTTAGCACAGCTACAACCAGGCTCTCCATAGCTCGACTAGCCACAACACTTTTCAAGTGGGCTTGGGATTCTAGCTATTATGTCTCATTGATGTGGCCATGCCATTTGTAGCTACTCGTGCAGATTCGGCTCATGTCCAGTCTGAAACAGATAAGGCAACCAGCTTCATTGAGCACATCCAACATATTCGCGAGCAGGTCCATGACATTCCAGAGAAATCAAATGCCAAGTACAAGTAGCGACATGATCAACATCGGGTGCCACACAAGTTTTAGGTGGGAAACAAAGTCTGGTTGCATTTGCTAAAGGAACGCCTTACCGGAGCATATTGGAAACTCAGACCACTCTGATATGGTCCTTACACCATTACTAAGGTTGTGGGAGGCAATGCATTTGAGCTCATCATTCCCCCATTCCTTGGCCTGCACCCAGTGTTCAATGTGGACCACCTTCGGCCATACTTTCCACCATTACTAGACACATTTGACATTGCAAAATAGCTCACACCCACAGAGTTAAATCCAAACTGCATAGAATAAGCTGCAACTGATAGGATCATGGACACATAGATCAAGCACACTCACCAGCAGAATATCCAATTGTATCAAGTTGTCAAAGCAAGCCAACTCCTTCACCAGGGCAAGTGTCTCACCAGGGACGAAGTTCAGCAGAAGTTTCCTCATCTCATGGAGGAACTCAACACAATGGGGATCATTGCTTCCTAAGGGGGGAGGAATGATCCAGGTGGATATTGGTGGCCACCTACCAAGTACACCTGGACCCCCACCACTGTTTCATTCATCTTTTCAGTTTCCTTAATTGTAGCACAATTTACTATTTTTAGCAGTTTTTCGGGTCGTCAACTTCCGGAGCCATTTTGAGGCCCTAAATGACATTTTTTGGGAGAAGTGGGAGAAACATGGGTCCATAGACCGATGTTGCTCTTCCAAAGTTGTATTTCTCGGATAGATCTTTCTAACGAGATATTGTATGTGTCAAACGGAGATCATATGCCAAAGTTACCACCCCAGGAAGTTGAGGTACCAATTTACCCAAACGGGGCTGACCCCAAGAAGTTGAGGTACCAATTTACCCAAATGGGGCCCATAGTTTGGCGTTTCATCTTATAGGGCTAGGTTTTTGGATGTTGATGGTTTTCCATTGTTTCTCAACAATAAATAGGCCTTCGAGCCTCATTGTAACACAGTTCAGAGGCATGTAGCCACCACATCTCTTCTAAGAAATAAGCTACCATTGCCCTAGCTGGTCTATTTCCATTTTTGTTTGTAAGCATATTTCAGTATTTTACATTAATGAAATGAAGTATTATTTCCGCTGCATCTTTGTGTTTATGGTTATATCTATAATTTGTTACGTTCCTGTTTAAATCTAGATCATAAGAAGAGAATGGAAGAAGCAAAGAAGGAGTTGCATGAGCTGAGGGAACAACTCCAGAAAGAACAAGAGCTACGCCAATAGGAGCAGGAAGTGCAGCAACAACAAATTCAGCAGAGGGCACATCATGTGCAGACAAATGAAGCAACACCCGCACAAGCAGTTAATTCACCTGAACAGATGGCATCAGGCACACAGGGTGAACCATTGTAGGGGCAAGACTTTTCTCATGAGATAGAACAAGCACTTGAAGAGTTGGATGCAGACATGGAGCAGCAGGAGTTGGAATAGGATACCAACCTCATGCCTCACCACAAATAGGTTGACTCACTCTATTCATTGCATCTTGATGATGAGCAAGTCTCGAATGATGAAGGAGGCACTGAGATCCTTGGTGGTCAACCAGAAGCAAAGATGCACATCATCTCCTTTGATGAATCTCATCATAGAGTTATGTAGTCTCAAAGAGTACCGACTCCGGAGGACCAAACATCCCCTAAGCAATTTGAAGAGAAAGTGATCGTGACTGATGTGCACAATCATCTAGTTGCACTAACCGATGCAACTAGAGTGTATGCCAAAGCCACTAGCTCAAGTGTTCATTTTCTCATAGCTGAGAATGAGTGAATGGCGAAGGAACTACAGGTGGCCAAGCAGGGAGGAGACTTGGTGACAATTTCCACCTAAGCTAAACTGAAGAAGGCAATACTAGATGAAGTATTGTTCTTGGACATAGTTATGTGATCATTGTACTCCAAGTTTGGTACTGTGCATCAAGTAGTCGTTCATATCCACGGTCGGAAACAATGATGTGCAAGAAGAGTACACATCTTGAAGAACATACATACCGTTGTTGATAACATGTGAGCATGGACAATGAAGTACAAGGGAACCCTACTTCACTTGCCAAATAAGGTGAAGGCCAATGCAGTCAAGCTACTGGTGCATATTTGGAGTCTGATCCAGGACTATGAAGACTTACCGCAACTCATCACTAGCATACAAGCTTCCCATGCATGAGTATTCAAAAGCATGGAGGTTATAGTGCACACTCATGCGATCCCATAACTTAGGACCCTCACCTAGATGAAGACCAAGAAGTAGGTCAAACAGGAGCTTGAATCATACTCCGACGAGTTGATGGGCACCGCCACCAACCCAGACTTGCCTAGTAGTGTAGACATCATGTGCAAGTATGTTGTTGGTCTGGCCACACTAAAGAAAATGATGCGCACCCTCATAGACGAGTTGGATAAAGGAGCCCGAGCAATGTACCCAGATGCTATGGAGGCAAGGTTCAGGTTTCACACGGATCTCACAGCAGAACACATAGACACTCTTAAGGAGTACCAATATTGGCATCAATATGTCACTATTGATCAGCATGAGGATGTCGAGCAGTTAGACTTCTATGGTTGTCTAATTCTGAATGATTTCTAGTTTTGCTTGTCCAAGCCATTGTTCACATGGGTACATGTGCATTATAATGTTGAGTCATTTTGAGTGTAGTTCAAGTGTCAAGAGTGGATGTAACAGTCATAGAGTAGGTGAAGAGTCATGAGGGTAGTTGAATGGTCAAAAAGCGGAATGTCAAGGGTCACCCAACCCTTTGCTATAAATAGTCCCTCATAACTCATTGTAAGGGCTTTTGATCAGCCAAGCTTCTACTAAGACTACTTTGAAGAAGGCTTGGATAGTATTGTAATGCGCTTTGGCTTCTCCACTACACGAAGCTAGTACATCTCTTTGGAGGAGCAGGTGGATGTGGTTGCAACGTTCCACTATTAGGGCTAGCAGGTTTACATGGATGTATTGTATGATTGAGACTTACACTTCTTTATATAATAAGGGCCAGCACATTTTCATGCATATGTTGTTATTGTAGTTGGACTACTCTAGTTGCTTTAATGATATGTGTTGTTTAAATTATCTACTTGTGTATGAACTGATTCACATGGAATTATATGAGTCTTGTTGTTAATGTGTTGCATATGTTGTTATTGTTGTCACTCTCCATCTCGACTACTCTTCCAGACATCAAACAGACTTTTCACATGAACCTTTCTATAACAACCATCACACTTGTCTCGGACTAATCCATGAGTGTTGTACGTGTTATCTTTCCTTACGTGATGTGACTACCACATCTGTGTGGACTGCTCTGCTGAAAGCTATCCATATCCTTTGTGTTGTGTGTTCCTCACCGAGTTGGGACTGATCCCTTTTAACATAGAAATCACCTTCACCTCCTTCCCCCTTCGAAGTGTTGGAACCTCTCATACACCTTCTTTGACTCACTGCATCAGTCAGACCCTTGCTACCGGCAGAGTTATCTTACTTGCCTCTGTACGACATCATGGTTAAGGAATTACCTTATGACCCACTACTGGGACTCCTACACCAAATAGTCTGAGGTCTAATTGGGACTTCTTACTGGGGAGATCCCCTTCACATGCTGGCGGGTCTAGCACCGTCAATATTTTTGGCACTAGAAGGAGGGCCTAATGACAAGCAGTGCCCTCTCATCCAGTTTTGAACCTTTGGATATCTTTCATGGAGTCTTGCATTCTTCTTCCCCCGAGGTGTTTTTCGAATCATGAAGATGTCTGCATCTCGGGGAAGCTTTTTTATCTCTTGTCCACTCACACATATGATGGTGAAGTTGAAGCGGCCTGGCCTAAGAACTTACATAAATTTCTTTCCATGATTCATGAGGAAGATGAGTTTTCTGACGAATAGGCTAGTTTGCTGCTTGCATACACACTTCACAAATCTCCATTTCGTTGGGTACTCAGCCTACTGGCTAACACCATGCACTAATTTGAGCACTTGAGTGATATCATTGAAGATACATTCTATCATTTTGATCCATACCTTCTTGACCAGAAATTGTTACAATAATGAAGGGACCCGCATGAATCCATTATTGATTTTTAGCAGCACTTCCATGACTTGCAATTTCAAGCTCCAAGGAGCCAGATAAAGTTTCCTTATCTCTGGGACTGATTTGAGTACTATCTTAAGAAATCTCCCCATCCCAAGAGTGTTATTGGGAAATCTAGTGTCTATTTAGAGCTGCTAGTCCCGCCAAGACAGGTAGCTATCTTAGAAACAAACAGATTAAAGTCACTTTTTTTTCCTTTACGAGAGAGAGATGAGAAAGAAGAAGAGAGTACCAACCTCAGTCTTCTACTTGGCTCCTTGCTTGTTTCCTTTCCCCTTTGACAGAATCTCGCCACTGCTTCCTTACTTGTCCCGCTTCAAAGAGCACCTGTAGATTCAGAGAAGCATAATACCATCAAAGAATAGAGATGTTTCACTATAAAAAATACAGGATCAGATATATATTGACCATACAAATGCATATACCAACACAATATTCAGAGATACACAAGAATATGGAGGAAAAATCAAATATCTTTATTACTAAAAGTAGTAGAAGAGAGGATTACAACCACTTTGTCTGACCCAGTGCCATCCTCCCAGCTTGAAAGCCCTCTTCACCTCACACAAAGCAAGATCACCCAACAATGTCTTCAAAGAGAAACTAGCAGCACCTCTTTGCAAATTACCAAATTCCAGCCTTTGGATCTTTGGGATGAGGGATCCATATATAGATATTTGCAGAGGTGTGAGTCAGCTCTAGGTTTTTGATTAGTGCCATTCCACTGATAGTTCTTGGTTCCGCTTGGAGATTTCATTGATCTCTTACTCATGCTTGGGCGAATTCTGAGAGGCAAGTGTCATATGAGAAGTTTCTAGAAGATTCCTTGATCATCCACTTAGAAAACTGTCTCTTCCACTTGTCTATTCTCGCTTATTGCACCCTATAGAAGGACTTTTCAGTATGCATCGCACCCTAACCATGGAGCAAGTGAGATGATCCAGTTTTGACCAGTTCTGAGCAGTTTTTCATGGAAAACTTCTGGGAGATGATGTAATCAGCTGACCTTGTTCCTTTAGGGTATGAAACAACATTTTTAGGGACTTAGAAGCCCTTGGTTTATGTACATATGTGATTGGGGTTGCAATGCCCAAATATGTCTATAACAGTTGCCCCCTAAAGCATGAGGTCATAAATCTTTTGATGTCGGGTGAAATGCTTTATAATGAGGATCCAAGGTTTTTCGAACTGGAAGGTGACCTGTAATAAGACACAATACAATACATTATCTTCATAATATTTTCATGATCTAGCTAAGGCGGGCATTCCCATGCTCAGCTTGATAAATTCATTTTCATGTACATGGGACAGACAACCGTCTGCGTGCAGACTAATCATTCTGGTAGAGCCATCATCCCTTATTTTGCATGATTATCTGCCCAACAATGATGTACATTTGATGTCTTTATTTTCCTGAATATAGCACAACCCGAATGGATGAAACTAGATCCGGGGTCTTCAAAACTCGTTCAATCTTCGCCCGAAAGTACAAGTTGATCCATGTGAAAAGATGTTCTAGAGTCGACCATGGAAAGACATCGCCTAATTACCAACCAATGATGTAAACTGTTAACAAGCGTGAGAGAAATCACCAATGATGATGATGAACCTCAAGGTACTACAGTACAATTCACGTGGTGTGAATACATGAGTCGATGTCAAACACTGCGCAAAATCTTTCAGTCGAAGGTCATTAATGTAAACTTGTCGCCGGAAGTGAGAAACTTGCCATTGAGGGATGCAAGCTTCAAAGTACTGAAAGGGTTGTTCCTAGGTCAGCTTCTTGGATAATGAGCTGATGTCGACAAGAACTGACCCATCATAGGAGGGCATTAATGAATCCCACATCTACTACACGGAACGGAGCAAATGATTTTGTGGAGGTGAAAACAATATGATGATACAAGGTTCAGGGTGGCAGTCATGAAAGAATGAAGTGTGAAGGTATTGCAGCGGATGAGACACAATCTGGGTTGGTGAATTCTCTGAGTGACTTCTATTGAACATATCGGTGACACTGAAATAGATTGGTAGCATTAACCCAAAAAATGGATGGTACGGTGGACCAATGGTGATATGACTAGTGAACAGAATGACCCAACCCGACTCAATCATGGTGATGGAGTGAAAGTGTCATGTTCAAGAGCGACCTGCTACCAATAAACTTTCTTCAAGTTTTATTCCCAATTTTCCCCAGTCATTTCTAACCAATACCTCTTTATTTTTGTTAAGCTTGAGGAGGATAACATATGCTTGTTCTATAATTTTCCCTATGGGCAAACCCGTCGCTATTTTTTAACGAGCCTGGTGACAGTGAAACTCGCTCTTGTCTGAATGGACAAGTTTTTCGCTATTGTTTTAACGAGTTTAATGATAAGGATAACTCGGTCCTTTTCAATTTTAGAGAGTCTGAAAAGAGATGGAAAGAAAACTCCAATATTCCTTTTTCATAATATAATCCCTTAAGTCCGAAAAAGTATAAAACAATGCGAAAGGGATGACTTTTCGATAGTTTTAACAAGCCGAACAAGAAAAACGCTCAATCTTTTTGTGCAATAATCCCTCAGGTCTAAAAAGATTAAAATCTAGAGGAGGGATGGCACTTCCAATCACTTTAACAAGCTAGAGAGGCCAATTGCTTGGCAATCTTTTCATATTTTAGAAGTTAGATGAAAAGAGCTGAAAGGAGACTTGTTTTTTGGGGAACGAGTGATGTTTTCGGATAGTAGCTGGTTCCAGGTAATGTTAGGAACTTTTTTCAATCACAACAGTGTAAAGAAGGTGGCTAATAGGATCACTCATCGTAGCTGTTCCTCAAAAGGGTAAACAATCGAATGGAAGTGAATGATCAGCTAAAACAGAGTTGAGGTGATGGTAAGGGCACGACCGAGGCTCAAAAGATGATGATACTCATTCACAATGGTTATTTACTGGAGGTGGGTTCATTTTTTAATGAGCTTGAACTCTGGTGGAACATATGCTCATTGCTAGGTTTAATTTTTAACGAGCTTGAACTTTGCGTAAAACTGCTCGTGGCCTGGTTCATTTTTTAATGAGCTTGAACCATGTGACAACATATGCTCAGATTCAGTTTCATGTTTACAAAAGCTTGAAATGAGAAAATATGCTTGTTATAAGTTTGCATGCCCCTAGCATAGTGACGCAAATCGAGATGCATGCCCCCCAAGCTTCATTGCATTCAACGAGGTGGTTGGAATGAAGGTCTACCTTCGAGATCTTTGAAAGACCCGACTTGGATTTTATGAGATCATAATCAAAGACTCGATTTGGAAAGGGAGTTGTTTCATTTTTTAATGAGGTTGACTCAGTAAAAGAACTATCCTCATAATCCACCATATTTACAGTATTTGATAGAAAATCAAAAACTGAAGGATGATTAAGGTTGTTGGAATAATCTTCGTGGTGATCCAGAAGATGGGAACATTGGTGGTAATATTCCCATGGTGCCTCTCCTATCATCATTGACTGAATGATTCCTTCGTCTGTAGAATGTACATGCGACCAAGGATCTGAAGAGGTACCATACTCCTTAGACCTATCTACCCAAACACTTGACGAGCATTCATTGGGGTTTGCCTCCCATGCTGAGAACATTGATTTCTACAATATTTCTATTGGGGTTGGAGGTAACACCTAGTGATGATCCACGCTAATATCATGTTCAGACATCTTCTGAATGGAAGATACCATATTGCAGGTTCCCACCATTGTAACTTCCGCCAAGTTGTTTGGAGGAGGTAGGGCAAAAGTACCCATCAATGTACGGTCTTTTAGTGGGCCTACTCCGATATTTTGAAGCAACTGAGAGCTTCCGTGGATCATCGGGATGCTTCTCGTAACTTGCGAACTGTTGGGGAGGAATGTATGTTGGTCGATGATTATAATTCCCCCTTGTAATGGAAATGCAATCTTCCTGAAGTATGTCGACACAACAGCAGCCATAGCATAAATCCAGAGCCTTCCCAGTAGGATGTTGTAATCAAGGCTTCCATCGATAACCTCCACATCAATTTCTACTATTTTTCCCTCCAGTTCAACTTGCAAGTTAATTAAAATCCTGTATGGAGTGTATGTTTTTCCATCAAATGATTTTAACGTCGTCAACGATCGTGACAAGGGTGGTGAGCCTAAATTTTTCCAGTAGCTCATTGACATAATGCATGTAGATGCCCCCTCATCAATAATTATTTGATGAACAGTTTTGTTGAGGGCTTTCACTTGAATGAGGAAAGTGAGCTGAGTTGGTAACTGTGGGTCATATCCTTTATGATTAAAGGCCACAAGATTGGAATCCGTTGGGTCAGTCCCACCTATTGCTGATAATAAAGCTTGCTTTTGGGAGGGGAAATTTTGTAGTACCTCAAGTGTCAACATAGCGGACGGCGATTGGGCCAGGTCCTCTACTATATTATAATTCTGTGCCACTCTAGCACGAGGATTAAATGTCAATTTGTGTACAACTCCCTTTGGTGGCTTTATCGTTAGCTCAGGAATGATGGGTGGCACAACTTCAGTCAAAGTTGTTATCGAACTACTAGGTTGATCAGTAGCCTTGTTGTTCGACAGCTGTGGATTCCTGTAATATTTATTCCTTGCCGATATCAAAGCATCGTATTTCTGTTTCGAAATGGACAGCAAAAAACCTTGGGATGGGTAAGAATTATCACTAGCAACCAGACTGGTTCCTGGGTTTGGAAACAGATCAGTCAATACTGTTGAGGTTTTTGAATTCTTAAAGAATTTCTTAACTTCAGCTTTATATGGACAATCTCTCGTCCAATGATCCTCATCGCATATGAGGCATGGCTAAGTAGGTTTCTTTTGCCCAGAAGGGTTTGCAAAAGATTTTTCAGGAGATATATCATCCTGTTTCTTCCTTTTGCTATTCCCTTTCTTCTTGCCTCTGGCTGCTTCGGTTCTTTGTTTTGTCAGTTGACACGGCATTAACCTCCGAGGTGAGAATTTCTTCATTTTCATTTTGATCAGAAATCTTATAGGCTTTCTTAGACGTGGCCTTTGCTGATTTCATGTTCTTCGTACCTATCATGCCATCGCCGGCATGAGAGTCTTTGTTTGATTTAGGAGGAGGAGGAATGGAAAATTCTCATCTCGGAGCATGAGGGATTTTGTCATAGAGTGTGCTAGACTGAGTGTAGATCAAGTCTAGATATTGCACACGAGCAATGACTTGCTCTTCAGTGATGACCCCTCCCTTTGCCACATCTTCTATTATAGAAGGTAACAAAGACTTAAGAAACCATTCAGCTAGTAGCTGATCAGGGACATATGTTTTTACCATTCTACGATGACATCGCCATTCATGAATATGATCGGATATGTGAGTGGCCATCGTTTGCTTGAAATTGGTAAGAAGCTCTGTTCCTGTTTCATACCTTATTGGTAATTGAAAATGGGTTAAAAATGTTGCGGCAAGGGCACTGAAGTTATCAAATGAAGCTCTAGGCAATTCGATGTACCATTTTGCTACAGGACCAGTTAACATTCACTGAAAAAGGTGAAGCCGAATCCAATCATCATTGAGAGTGTTGGATGAACACCACAGATGAAAGGTCATCACATGATTCGATGGGTCTTCACCCAAATTTCCATTAAATTTAGGAATATCTGACGGAAGTTTATGACGAATCGTCGGCCACCAAGGGGCATAAGAAATTGGATCGTTCATTAGCCGATTTAGATCTGGTAACTCTAGAGTCGGCACAAAGGGCAACTGTTGATTCAGGTTCGGCGAAGCATACCCAGGATAAGATGGGATTGCCTGAGCAGTGGGTATTTGCATACCAGCATAAATCACTTGATGCTGATAACTTTGATAAGGTGGTTGGGTATGACCAATTTGAGACGATTGGTAATAACCATTTTGAATATACGACTGCCCATTACCTACAAAGTTTTGCTGCTCAGGTCCTTGGTAAGCTTGTTGGAATTATGGTTGTTGATGTTGCGCCAGCCATGGTTGTGAAACCATTTACTGTGGCCCAATACTGGACATTTGACCAAGATGAGGGGTAATAGTAACCATTTGAGCCTGAGTCGCTCCAGTTAAGGAGCCACTAACTGGCGATTTTGGTTGTGTTGCGGAGACAAGAGGTTGTTGTACAACGACCTGAGAAACTTGAGGTTGGCATGCAATAGGCAATTCTTGTACTTGTGACACTGTCACAATAGCTGGTGTATTGGGGATATTTGACACAGGTAGACTCAGTTGCATTGAGTATACAACTCTTGGTTGTTGAGGCAGTATTGGCACCCAACCGCTGGATGTGATTCCAATTTGACCTGAATTCAGTTGTGAACTCTCATATGGCTATTCTCCTCGAGGGAACAATGGAAGGGTGTAGTGCCCTCCATATGGCAGCAATCCAGTGCTCAAGGGAATGATTGGCCTTTGGGGACCAGACTGCCCAAATTGATATTGTTGTGAAGGACCAATTTATTGAGATTCAACATAAGATATTCCAGATACTATTCTGGATGAACAAACGGGAACAGACCATACTGTCGAAATAGTCCCTGGGTGGACTCCTTCTAGCTATTGAGAGCTAGTCAGGACAGATCGTATACCAGTGAACATCATCGAAGTGGTGGCAGGAGGTTCTGCTACCGCTGTATCGGGCGAGATAGTCCTAGATGTCAATGGTTGTCCAAACACATCGAGTCTATCCAAAAGACTTCCTAGGGATTCTACAGGAACTTGCAATGAAGGGGTATTGACTTCTGAAGTAGAAGGATATAGGTGGATCCCAGTCCCAAAATGCAATGGAGTAGTAGATGGAGGATCCTCCGTAATCTCTTCTATAGCAATCAATCTGGGTGGAAGAGGTAGACCATCAGGTCTGTAAAATATTTCTGGTGCCGAAGAAGGTATAGATTCTGTAGTGATAGATGCTGGAGGGGTAACACCTTCCGAATCAACTCTAGATGAATCTGGTTTAGGAATCGAAGTGTTTATTGTTACACTAGGTTCAGTTCCAATGTCCTCTTGTAACTACGGAACTTCTTATGTAGAGGCAGGGATACTAGAAATGGTTGGAGTAACTGGAGTCTCAGAGGATGTTGAAACAGAAGTTTCAAACAAACTAGGAGACTTTGACCCAGTTAAACGAGTTCACTTGGCCCGGAATGGTTTCATTTCCGGTGTCAAAGATGGTTGAATCATTAGTCTCTGCGAACAATGGGGTTTTGATTGACTTTCTTCCACGATTGCGGATTATTTGATCAACTCAAAATAATAGGGGAAAATGTTATTACGAATTAAATGAATTTTAGATGATTTGACACAACTGGCTTTTTCAATTTTTAAGAGCCGAGAAAAAGCTAAAGATGACTCTAGTTACCTTCGATTTTTAATGAGCCTAAAGTGACAAGTGCTCAGATGGACCTTTTCTTTTAAGGAGTCTAAAAAGGAACGAAAGATACTACTCTAAAAATCTAGACAGAGGGATTACCAAACCAATCGCAAAGCTGCAGAATACTTTTTTATGGTACGACAGTCAATCTTCCCGAATGTTGTGTTCAGTGCATTGTGATCGATAGGGCGGGAGACATGGATTCCTAAGGATAAAGGATATAGCCTATTATGGTCTCCCAATATATACTCGATGGTACATGGGTGCACAAGTCCGTGCTGGCACTTGTTGTCTCAAAGAGGAGGAATCACCCAACCTACGATGAAAGTGACAGTTATGAGGCTTTACGACGCCGGAATACGTCTCTAGCCTAGACTTCTAGATGTTATGCGTTAGGTTCCAAAGTGTTTTTATGTTCATTGAATTTATTTTACAACTGATCTTTCTTAAGAAATTTACCTTTCAGGTTCACCACGTGATGTAGATATACAATTCCTAAAATGCAATCTAAGATGATAAACATTCATTTAATCTTCTTTTTGCAATGAAAATCCTAGCTACTAAGGAAAGAGAAATGAGATTATTTCAACATAGAGCAGAGAGCACACACTAGATGCACTGTCCTAAATCAAAATCAATAAGATGTCTAAATGCAAATGCACATGCATGTATTTGTTTTTAGCTTTCTTAATGTGTGAATGACAAAAAGAATGATAAATACAAACCTGAATTATCTCTTCTTTCAAAGCGACAGTACTAATGATTTTCTTTTCAAAAAATGAAAAGGAGACAAGATGACACTTTACGATTTTGAATTGAAAACTGCTTTCGACACTTGAAATACTTATAAATTCAGATCAAATACAAGAGTAACATTGTAATCGACTATCTAGAATAATATGATTCTTTTCTTTGACTAAAAACGACACTTGCGACACTTTCAAATCCAAAGACGACAGTTCGATTAAGCTACTTCTTCGTAAAAGAGAACTGTAAATGGCGCACAATACATAAAAACATTCACAATTATTTGTACAATGGAGGTTGGATGATGCAAAGAAAGGGGGTTTCAACAGTGGTCTACTGATCATAGATAGCAAAACTCCTGAATAAAGCTGAAGAGAATGAAGAAAAAACCAAAATCTAGAGGCAGATTTAGTCTTGTCTGATCATCACACCTGTAACACAGGGAAACAGGGATGCATCCCACCTACTGCACATGGGAGGTGTGATGCATCCAGATTGCCAAGAAGACAAGGTGCAATGGTCTAGGGACAAGACTTTAACTTGGTTTTTGGTCACAGTTTGCAGTTTAGTTCAGGGATTTAGGCCGAGCAAATGATAGTCATTAACTACAAAGTACAGGGGCTAATCTAATGAGGTTACTCAAGCTGCCTCTAGGGCACTTAGTATGTTTGCAAGTCAATTGTTCAGTTCATAAACAAATCTGGAGATTGACTAAAGCATCAATGATCTACTTTGCACTTCCATAGCAAATGCAGTTTGAAGGCTAGCTGGCTTAACTTCAGGCTCCGTCTGTGGTTTATGAATCAAACAAATAGAGACAAGCAATCAAACTAATCGCTCCCCAGTAGAGTCACCATTTTGTTATCCAGAAATCTTGTGTCTATTTAGAGCTACTAGTCCCGCTAAGACGGGTAGCTATCTTAGAAAAAACAGATTAAAGTCACTTGTTTTTCCTTTACGAGAGAGAGATGAGAAAGAAGCAGAGAGTTCCAACCTCAGTCTTCCGCTTGGATCCTTGCTTGTTTCCTTTCCCCTTTGACAGAATCTCACCACTGCTTCCTTACTTGTCCCGCTTCAAAGAGCACCTTTAGATTCACAATAGCATAATACCATCGAAGCATAGAGATCTTTGACTATAAACAATATAGGATCAGATATATATTGACCATACAAATTCATATACCAACACAATATTCAGAGATACACAAGAATATAGTGGAAAACTCAAATAGCTTTATTAGTAAAAGTAGTAGAAGAGAGGATTACAACCACTTGGTCTGACCCAGTGCCATCCTCCCAGCTTGAAAGCCCTCTTCACCTCACACAAAGCAAGATCACGCAACAATGTCTTCAAAGAGAAACTAGCAGCACCTATTTGCAAACTACCAAAGTCCAACCTCTGGATCTCTAGGATGAGGAATCCATATATAGATATTTGCAGAGGTGTGAGTCAGCTCTGGGTTTTTGATTAGTGTCATTCCACTGATAGTTCTTGGTTCCACTTGGAGATTTCATTGATCTCTTACTCATCCCTAGGCAAATTCTAAGAGGCAAGTGTCATATGAGAAGTTTCTAGAAGATTCCTTGATCATCCACTTAGGAAACTGTCTCTGCCACTTGTCTATTCTAGATCATTGCACCCTATAGAAGTACTTTTCAGTATGCATCACACCTCCCATGTGTAGTAGGTGAGATGCATCGCACCCTAACCATGGAGCAAGTGAGATGATCCTGTTTTGACTAGTTCTGAGCAGTTTTTCATGGAAAACTTTTGGGAGATGATGTAATCAACTGACCTTGTTCCTTTAGGGTATGAAACAACACTTTTAGGGACTTAGAAGCCCTTTGTTTATGGACATATGTGATTGGGGTTGCAGTGCCCAAATATGTCTATTACAAAGAGAAAGCTTGAGATCAAGCCTCCCTCAACCTTCTTCATTGATGGAGCTGCACAATCTCATGTGCGAGTAGGCACTATCTCAATAGACTATCCAGTTCCCTCTCATTAAGCAGTTCCACCATCACCCAGTGATGTTGAGGATCATGTTTGTACACCTTTCCATCCTTCACACTTTCGCAACATCACTCCACTCAATTTTTTCACATATTTGGTTGAGTCCTTCGAGTTCCCATATGCATTCTTTTCTTTAACTTCCGTCTTCACACTCAGGTGTTCCTCCAGATGATGTTGTCTTGTGTGCATACATTCCAGACTCTTCACTTGTTGTGAACAAGGAACATCCCACTGACGGATTTGGTGTTGCACAACTAGCATGCATTGTCATTCATGAAGAGTATGAGTGGGAGCTTGAACATCAACACTCGGTGAAGGATGACTCCCTTCCTTCTGAGCCCGCTCTATTCTTTCCTAGCCTCTTTGGTGAACCTACCATCCATGATTTTGCATGTGTGTCTTCATCCAAAAATGCACCCATTCTTGATCACTCACAGGACTCACCAAATGTTAGTCCATCATTCGACAATGGAGAGGATAAGTTTTTCATTGAAGATTCACTTGATCCTTCATTTGTCTTTTCCAGAAACATAGAGGATGAGTTTGTTCACTTTTCATCTATCCCTCTGTTTGATTCATCTCATCATGAGGATGCTGAAGAATTCATTGAATTTTCTGATCGTGGTAGTCATTGAATCTATCGTAGTTGACCTTTTGAAGCCATCGATGTATGATGATCTACTTGATGCTGAATTTGAGACACCTAAGACTATCAAACCACTTTAGCCCGAGTTGATGGTTATGTCAAGCCCTCGCTCTCTTGAGGTTAGTCTCACTTCTGATCAAGAAATCGTTCAATCACCCAAGGCTCCTCATCACTCATCTGTATGCATTGAAGATCCATCTCACACATAGATCACACTTCCTCCACTCGAACTGCATGATCCCATTGATCATGTTTTGGAGGAGTCTTACATTGCAAGCACTCATTCATGACGCAAGTTGTCTTTGCTTCTTTTGTTTGCTTACATGTCACAGTCAAGAGTGTGCTTATTCTTTAAAGTTGCACGTAGTGTCACACAACACCATGAGAAGTCCATGGACTGTCCGTCATGTGCTTGCACTCACTTATGTCACGTGGGCAGTTTGAAACACAAAGTGTGATTGTCTTCATTGTTATATCTTTCTTTCTTGTTGGTTTGCACCACTGGGTTGCTCGTGGACCAAGCCTTCACCAACATGGGTCTACCAATGCGCTGATGGCTGCATTGGAAGTATCACTTCATGTGATCTAACCCATCCACCCTTATTATAGGAGTAGGAGTAGTGTTTTCTTTTAGTTTTTGGCTTGCATGCTTAGTTGCTTATATGATTTGTTTGCATGTTTATTTGCTTGCTTGTTTACTTACTTGATTTTCTTTCACTTTAGCTTTTGCTTTTTCTTTGCTTTGATGTTTTTTGGTTCATTTGTTTCATTCGTAGCTTAGACTTGCATGAAACCATGTATGACTCTTGAAGCGAGTTGGGTAAAGTATAAGAGGACTTGTACAACTATCACTACTTGGTTATTTGTCATCTTGCCTCTGTATGATGAACTTGTTACTCTTAGTCCATGATACGTCAAAGGAAAATATGTAGTCTTCGAAGTGGACCTTGGTGTAAACACAATGCTTGCACACTAACTAGTGTCACCTTCTCTAGTCAATTTTTTTTTTGGGTTGACCGTTGTCAGCTCAGTCAAGTAGAGTAAGGTGAGGGGGAAAACCTCAACAAGCACATCAGAGATATAATAAACTACTTCTCTACTTGAACAACCTCCTCTACTCTCAATAAGTCAGGATCCCTCTTCCACCTCTGAAATTCATAAGTGCTATGCATAGTAAGAATGAAAAATGAAAAGTCCAAAAATTCAAAATGAAAATAAATAAGGCGAAAGAAGAGAAAGGCTTCCTGCGCAGGGAGGTGATGCAACTAACTCTATCGGGGTACTGACAAGGCTTGTTGGAAGCAAAGCCATGCTTGTGTTCCTATGTGACTTCACCAGGGTACTGTCCAGGCCTCCTGGTAGTGGAGCAATGCCAGAGATGAAACTAAGGCTCTGACGACTATACTTCTTGTGCACTTATATACTCCTCAACCCCAATTGAAACAATTGTGTTGCCTTGGCTTGGAATGTTTGTCAATCGATGAAGGGCTTGGCAGATTCTACATCTTACAATCAATTTAGTGTGAAACCAAGATGAGCTAAGAACTGAACAATAATTCTAGAGGTGTTAGACTTGCTTTTCAAGAAAAAGGTCTATGCAGAGAGCTGGAGTGCTACCAGTGTGTCGCAAAGTGTTGTAGCGTCTACAACCACCCTCCAAAATTTTTCCTTAGCCTGTTTTGGAGCCTCCCTACCAACCTTACACAACACTTTGTCTTGCTTTGTCAAGTACTCAAGATTCAGTGTTTTCCTCGCACAAAGGCAGCTTGTCAATCACAATCATTCCATTCCCCTCATAGGCTGCTTACCCAGACTTGGTCCAATTGCAGTCTAAGTAGCTTCACCTGGAAAATTGTTCATTTCTAGAGGGCAAGCAGTCTCTTCCCCCAAGAATTGTGTAATCCTCTTTGACAGCCAGTTGAGCTCTAGGATTGTGCAATCCTGCCAGCCAACCCTCCCAGCAGGATTTTCGCAAATTTTCCCAGCAGCAGCCTATTCAACCCAGGATTTGCACAAATTTGGGTAGGACTCAGCTGCTCTGCCCACAAATTGCACAAACCTCCTGTGTAGTCAGCCCAATTCCAAGGCAAGAATGTGCATTTTTCCTGAGCAATGGAGCATTGCATGCATGAACAGTCTGGTTGACCAGTTCCACCCAAGACTGAGGGAACTTGACTTGCATGCATGCATGACTTGATCTTCCTGAAATAACAAGAGAGAACATGTAGAAGGCATCCCATGACTTAGGGAGCTATTTTTAGTAGCTGGGTGTTACATGCAAAGCTCTTTTAGAAGTTTCCCTCCAAGTGTCGCTTTTTCCTAGATTTGTGGCATCCACGTCATCAGACCAAAATTATTTATTCGATGCATCAGAGCTCATTTAGTCACATTGATCTTGGAGCTCTCGCATCCCACAACACATCTAGGACTTTTTGACACATTTCACTCAGCTATTCATGTGTAAGTGGCCTCAACTTGTCTTTTTATACATTTCTGTCGCTTTTTGTGTATTCGCTTGTGTGAGTGCTGTTTTCTTGATTTCTTTGGATTCCTACTATCATTTACATATATTCTAGCTTGTCCTAGATTTTCCTCAGTTTTTATCACTATCTCACTTTTGTTGCATGCATGAAATTGTTTTTCACAGATGTTTGGTCAACTAGCGAATGACCTCACCCACATGCATGTTGATATGTTTGTTGGATCTTCCATTCATTTTTTTCATGCACTTTCTATCACTTAGTGTCACCTTGCATTTCATTCACTTACCTGCTTTCAGTTGCCCATCGGCAAGTCTGGCCAACCTTGGCCCAGTCTCTTCCTTCACCAAGGCTGTATTACACAATCTAGGGAAGGAAGGCTCACCTTCCTCTCTAGATTTGTGTATTCTAGCCCAGCGCTACCCTCCTAGACTATTTTGTGCATTCTTGGAGGACAGTGGTTGATTGGCCCAAGAAATTGTGCAAATCTGCCCCTGGGCTAGTAGTCCTTCCTCACTGGAATTGTGCATTGTGCAATCCTAGCAGCCAGCTACCAAAAGGAATTGCTCATTTCACATATCCAACAACTACTCTATCCTCTGAGACAAACTAGACTTCCTTTTGTGTAGTTTTGGCAGCTAGTTACTCAGCCTCCTAGTGAAATTTGAACAATCTTGCTCATTAATTTCCCAGGTATGTGTCGTGTCCTTCCCCAGATTTGCTTTGTTTTGATTGACATATTTCTTGCCATGCATGCTTCTTGTTTCTAGATCTTTCAGGTGTTCAGATGTCTTCATGGCTTCCAAGAGAACATGATCTCAAGACACTGATGGTATGGCAGCTGGAGCAACAGCTAAGTAGGTGTCCTCTGGTGTGCCGATCTATGAAGATACGAAGATGTATCTAGACAAGGACATCAAATTGAAGTGGCAAGAGGTGAATGAAACATTTGCAGGTAATTTTGGGGAAGAACTTGGAGACTCTTAGGTGTATGTGAACATTCATAAGTCTGGCCTATACCAAATTGCTTGCAGATACCCACGTTCCCATGTGTGGACATGATTGACTGGATTGTCTCTCACACTGACCCCGAGACGATGACCTTGAGCAGTGACAGTGGGACAAAGCTTGCAACCTTCTGGGCATGAGATTACAATGAGATGTATCAAATGACCGAACCCATGCCTATCATGACTCCCCTATTGAGCTTACCCAATAGCAGAGGCCACGCCAGAGACATTCTAAAGGATTAGGTAAAGGAGCCAGCTCATTTTATGATTACACCCAATTAGATTTATAAGATGAAGATATTGAGGAAGGCATACCAATACTTTGTCATATTTACATGCCGACTGAGTGGCCAAGCAATCATTGAGACCTTCCCTCAGAGTTGGGTGGCCGCGTTGGACCAACTGGCTAGAGAAGGAAGGACAGTGGTTGATTGGCCCAAGAAATTGTGAAAATCTGCCCCTGGGCTAGTAGTCCTTCCTCACTGGAATTGTGCATTGTGCAATCCTAGCAGCCAGCTACCAAAAGGAATTGCTCATTTCACATATCCAACAACTAGTCTATCCTCTGAGACAAACTAGACTTCCTTTTGTGTAGTTTTGGCAGCTAGTTACTCAGCCTCCTAGTGAAATTTGAACAATCTTGCTCATTAATTTCCCAGGTATGTGTCGTGTCCTTCCCCGGATTTGCTTTGTTTTGATTGACATATTTCTTGCCATGCATGCTTCTTGTTTCTAGATCTTTCAGGTGTTCAGATGTCTTCATGGCTTCCAAGAGAACATGATCTCAAGACACTGATGGTATGGCAGCTGGAGCAACAGCTAAGTAGGTGTCCTCTGGTGTGCCGATCTATGAAGATACGAAGATGTACCTAGACAAGGACATCAAATTGAAGTGGCAAGAGGTGAATGAAACATTCGCAGGTAATTTTGGGGAAGAACTTGAAGACTCTCAGGTTTATGTGAACATTCATAAGTCTGGCCTATACCAAATTGCTTGCAGATACCCACGTTCCCATGTGTGGACATGATTGACCGGATTGTCTCTCACACTGACCCCGAGACGATGACCTTGAGCAGTGACAGTGGGACAAAGCTTGCAACCTTCTGGGCATGAGATTACAATGAGATGTATCAGATGACCGAACCCATGCCTATCATGACTCCCCTATTGAGCTTACCCAATAGCAGAGGCCACGCCAGAGACATTCTAAAGGATTAGGTAAAGGAGCCAGCTCATTTTATGATTACACCCAATTAGATTTATAAGATGAAGATATTGAGGAAGGCATACCAATACTTTGTCATATTTGCATGCCGACTGAGTGGCCAAGCAATCATTGAGACCTTCCCTCAGAGTTGGGTGGCCGCGTTGGACCAACTGGCTAGAGAAGGAAGGACAGTGGTTGATTGGCCCAAGAAATTGTGCAAATCTGCCCCTGGGCTAGTAGTCCTTCCTCACTGGAATTGTGCATTGTGCAATCCTAGCAGCCAGCTACCAAAAGGAATTGCTCATTTCACATATCCAACAACTAGTCTATCCTCTGAGACAAACTAGACTTCCTTTTGTGTAGTTTTGGTAGCTAGTTACTCAGCCTCCTAGTGAAATTTGAACAATCTTGCTCATTAATTTCCCAGGTATGTGTCGTGTCCTTCCCCGGATTTGCTTTGTTTTGATTGACATATTTCTTGCCATGCATGCTTCTTGTTTCTAGATCTTTCAGGTGTTCAGATGTCTTCATGGCTTCCAAGAGAACATGATCTCAAGACACTGATGGTATGGCAGCTGGAGCAACAGCTAAGTAGGTGTCCTCTGGTGTGCCGATCTATGAAGATACGAAGATGTATCTAGACAAGGACATCAAATTGAAGTGGCAAGAGGTGAATGAAACATTTGCAGGTAATTTTGGGGAAGAACTTGAAGACTCTCAGGTGTATGTGAACATTCATAAGTCTGGCCTATACCAAATTGCTTGCAGATACCCACGTTCCCATGTGTGGACATGATTGACTGGATTGTCTCTCACACTGACCCCGAGACGATGACCTTGAGCAGTGACAGTGGGACAAAGCTTGCAACCTTTTGGGCATGAGATTACAATGAGATGTATCAGATGACCGAACCCATGCCTATCATGACTCCCCTATTGAGCTTACCCAATAGCAGAGGCCACGCCAGAGAAATTCTAAAGGATTAGGTAAAGGAGCCAGCTCATTTTATGATTACACCCAATTAGATTTATAAGATGAAGATATTGAGGAAGGCATACCAATACTTTGTCATATTTGCATGCCGACTGAGTGGCCAAGCAATCATTGAGACCTTCCCTCAGAGTTGGGTGGCTGCGTTGGACCAACTGGCTAGAGAAGGAAGGCCATGCAACTGGTCTGGCGTAGTAGCTCTTCAGCTGAAGGAGAAAGTCATGAAGGCTCGATAGTCACCCAAAGGCATGGATGCAAATATTTACATGCACGCATACATTCTAGATGCACTCTATGTCTGACATGAGTTCCCGAGCTTAGAGTGGGCATGATCACTAGTGAAGTCTATTGTAAGAACATATTTCAAGTTATTATCTGAGTGGAGCTTCAGAGGAGTGATCATATGGTTGTCTGACCATTTTTTCACCCTAGTGTACAGGTTGATATTCGAACAGGATCCACCCTACATGTCAGAGGAAGCGATGAAGATATTTTTAGGCATTGCAAATTGGTATGCCTCACCGTCCGACACGTTCATCCGAGTGTTCAATGTGGAGAAGTAGCTGCATGTACTGCCAAAGTTTTCTTTGGACGTGCTTATCATGTAGGAAGTAGCATATCATATCTCAGCAGGATTGACAGCTAGGCTGCAGTGGAAGAAGAAGGCATGTCGGCCCACTCTTCCATTGTAGATTGGGTTATACAAGATCCAGAGCATCAAGCAAGTGGATGTTGAAGCTGAATATATGAAGAAATACCCATACGACCTCCGAAGCCTCAACTCGTATGACCCACATTGCATTGTGAAGGATCAGTGTGTGAGATTTTAGTTAAATTGGATCCATGGGGAGTTTCATTGGGCTAAGGAAGACTCATGTAGGTATTGTTACAATTCCTCGAGACCCAATGAACAGGTCAATATTGTTGTAGACTGGTTGGGAAAGTAGCATGAAGCAACATCACGGAGAGCACCAGCAGTAGCAGCAACAACATAGGCAGTAGAGCCAAGCATACCTATGCATGAAAAAGGGAAGAGGAAGATTTTCAACCGCATGGAGGAGGAGAAAAGTTCCAAGTTTCGAGCAGATCCACTTGTAGAAAAATAAGCTATGGTTATTCAGGTGAAGAGGAAACAATGCATTAAGCGAATCGTGTGAATGTAGAGGGATAAGAAGAGAATGGAAGAAGCAGAGAAGGAGTTGCTTGAGCTGAGGGAGAAATTCTGGAAAGAATAAGAGTTGTGACAACAGGAGCAGGAAGCACAACTGTAACAGATTTAGCAGAGGGTGCATCACGTGTAGACAGACGAAGCAGTGCCCGTACAAGTAGTTGATTCATTTGAACAACTAGCATCAAGCGATCATGGTGAACTATCACAGGGGTAAAACTTTTCTCATGAGATAGAATGGGCACTTGAACAGTTGGATGCAGACATTTAGCAACAGGAGTTGGAACAGGATACCAACCTCATGCCTAGCCACAAAGAGGTCAACTCATTCGCTTCATTACATACCGATGATGAGCAAGTATTGAATGATGAAGGAGGCACTAAGATCCTTGGTGGTCAACCGGAAGCAGAGATGCATAACCTCTCCTTTGATGAATCCCATCACAGAGTTGTGTAGTCTCACAGAGTACCAACTCTGGAGAACCAAACATCCTCTGCATAATTTGAAGAGCAAGTGATCGTGATTGATGTGCACAAGCATCCAGCTATGTTGCCTGATGCAACTAGAGTGTATGCCGAAGCCACTAGCTCAACTGTTCATTTTCTCATAGTTGAGGATGACCGAATGATGCAGGAACTACAGGCAGCCAAGCAGGGAGGAAACTTGGTGACAATGTCTGTTCAATTGAAGAAGGAAATACAAGATGAAGTATTGTCCTTGGACATAGTTATGCAAGAATTGTACTCCAAGTTTGGTACCATTCATCAAGCGGTCATTCATCTCCACAGATGGGAGCAGTGGTGTGCAAGAAGAGTATGGATCTTGAAGAACATACATACTGTTGTTGATAACATGCGAGCATGGACAATGAAGTACAAGGGAGCCTCGCTTCACTTGCCAAAGATGATGAAGGCCAATGTAGTCGTGCTGCAAGCGCGTGTTCAGAGTCAAAGACAGAACTATGAATACCTACCACAACTCTTCAGTAGCATACAGGCTTCCCATGCATGAGTACTCAAATCATGGCGGTTATAGTTCACACTCATGTGATCCAATCACTTGGGACCCTCACCAAGGTGAAGACCAAGAATGAGGTCCAAAAAGAGCTTGACTCATACTTTGACGAGTTGATGCACACTACCACTAGCCCATATTTGCCTATCAGTATAGACATTATGCGCAAGTACATTGTTGGTCCGACCACACTAAAGAAAATGATGTGCATGCTCATAGAAAAGCTGGATAGAGGAGCCTGAGTAGTGTAACTAGATGCTATGGAGGCAAGGTTTAGGTTTTATATGGATGTCACAATAGAACGCACAGACACTCTCAAGGACTACTAATCTTGGCATCAATATTTCATTGTTGATCAACATGAGGATATCAAGTAGTTGGACTTCTATGGTTGTCTACGTCCAAATGATGTCTAGTTTGGCTTGTCCAAGCCATTGTTGACATGGGTACATGTGCATTGTAATGTTGAGTCATGTCGAGTGTAATTCAAGTATCAAGAATGCATGTAACCATTGTAGAGTAGGTGAAGAGTCATGAGGGTAGTTGAATGGTCAAAAATGGGAATTTTAAGGTTCACCCCACCCTTTGCTATAAATAGTTCCTCATAACTCATTGTAAGGGCTTTTGGTCAGCCAAGCTTCTACTAAGACTACCTTGAAGAAGGCTTGGACAGTATTGTAATGTAGGCAGATATGGTTTTAACATTCCAATGTTGGGGCTAGTAGGTTTACGTGGATGCATTGTATGATTGTGACTTACTCTTCTTTATATAATAAGAGCAAGCACATTTTCATGCATATGTTTCTATTGTAGTTGGATTGCTCCAGTTTCTTTAATGATATGTCTTGTTTAACTTATGTACTTGTGTATGAACTGATTCACATGCAATTATATGAATTTTGTTGTTAATGTGTTGCATATGTTGTTAATGCTATCAATGTTTGTGTTGACTACTCTATCAGACATCAGACAGACCTTTCACTTGAATCTTGCTATAACAACCATCGCACTCATCTTGGACTAATCTGTGAGTGATGTACATGTTATCTTTCCTTGCATGATGTGACTGCCACATCCGAGTGGACTGCTCCACCGGAAGTTGTGCATGTCCTTTGTGTTTTGTGTTCCTAACTAAGTTGGTACTGATCCGTTTCAACCTAGAACTCACCTTCACCTCCTTCCCCCTTCGAAGTGTTGGAACCTCTCATACACCTTCTTTGACTCACTTCATCAGTCACACCCTTGTTTCCGACAGAGTTATCCTACTTGCCTTTGTGTGACATCGCAGTCAAGGCATTACCTTACAACCCACTGCTAGGACTCCTACACCAAACGGTCTGAGGTCTAATTGGGACTTCTTACAAGGGAGATCCCCTTGACATGTTGGTTGGTCCAACACCATCACATAGAGGCACATTAGGAGAAAGGGTTGCAAGATGATCTAGAAACTCTGGAAAAGGAAGAATCATTGCAATAAGGATGAACATCGAAAACCTACATGCCAGACACTTCAGGGCCAAAAAGCACCCATGAAGGACCCAATCATTAAGGATATTCCACAAACAAACATGCCACAAGAAGATGACCCATTTACTTTATTAAGTAAAAGATGGTTTTTTTTATAGTAGCTTATTATGGCCATGGTTTATAAATCATGCATTGCAAGTAAATATAAAAAGTGATGGTGTGTTTTCCATCACTTCAAAATGCAACAATGATCTTTGTGGCCTTTTATTATGAGTAGTTTGGGTATTGGTTTCTATCATGTAAAACATGACCAAAGAGTGTATGTTATAAACTCTTGGCAAGTGTGGGGTTTTTTGAGTCATATATGGTTTGTATATGATTGCAAGGGATGTACCAGCTTTGTGCACAGGTGGTTGAAAGTGTGGTTTGGCAAAGACAAAGGAAGTGCACTAGATGTGTTAATGCTTTTGGTGGAGTATATTTGTGTGGGCTTAAAAAGAATGCATTTGTGTAAAGCTTAGTGAATGCGGGAAGAAAAAGTGAGGGAACAATTTCCTCACATGCCAATTGACTGAAAAGGATTTTGGCGGTCCAAAAGCTCTTAGTGGTGAGGATTGATCCAGGTGGATCTTTAAAGAAGTATCAATGGCATGGTAAAAGGCTCAAAACTCAAAGTGGAATAATTTGAATAAAATTAGCATCTAATTGAAGTTTTCGTCATCTTGATTCCAATGCTGTGAACGACACTCAAATATGAGTTCATACGAAGAAGTTAGATCAAGTCAAATTTTATGTTTGACTTGTCTAGGTGGTGGGAGGAGTGACATGGCAGACACTCTCAGCAAATGGGGAAGCACCAAGTGGGAGACTGCCATTGGTCCCACATATCACATATCACAGCAAGAAGAAGCTACAGCTTAAGGAAAATCGTCTAGGGTTGCGATGTGATTAAATCGCAATCACACATCACATAAGTTTAAGGAATCAAACCCCATAGTAAGTCAGGTTGCGATGCGATCAAATTGAAATCACACATAGCAAAAGTTTAAGGAATCGACCCCCAGAGAAAGTCAGGTTGTGATATGATAAGTCACAATCACAAATCATAGTGGGAGTAGTCAAATGTAGTACCATCCAGGTTTCCATCGATTGCAATTTTCGATGGGGATTCAGACCCGATATTTTATGGAGTATGCTTAATAATCCTGGAAGGTCCGTTGTTATCGCAGAATGCCTATATGGATCTGTACACCAATGGAATATACCAATTGTGATTTGTGATGGGGATTCAGACTCGATATTTTATACATCAGATTTAATAATCCCGGTGGGTCCTTGGTTCTCGTAGAGCACTTGATGTGTGGGTTGGTCTGTCTGTTGATTGGAAATGTTGATGGGTTATTAGTCTTGATAAAGTCATCGGGTTAAGGTAATTTCATGATCAAATCATTTAAGGGAGTTTCATGATGTTTGTAAGGGTTGTTGCTACATACTCTTCAAGGGCCCGAGAACCTCTGTTGACAAACGCCTGCATGCTTAACTTGGTCTATCGTTTGGAATTTCCTAGGTATTGATGGATTTTCTGCCATGCTTATATAAAGGACCATTTGTGTTGGAGGAAGGCGGAGAGGATTGGAAGATTAGTTCAGAACCTATTGAGCATAGTAGACCCTAACCTAGAAACAAGCCAAGACCTCACCTTGAGTAGTAGGGAGGTTCCGAGAAGTTGTAGAAGGACCAATTATCTTAATTGAGTGTTCAGATAGGCGTTTTTGCATGATTTTTCACCATGATTTCAGTGGTACTATCTATTTCTGAAGGTGGGCTCTCCATTATTCATCCATATTTGATCTTGGAGGTATAAGGATTGTAAATAATGTTGCTTGTACTTTTACCTTCTTTTTTGTGCCACTTAATGAATGAGGTCCTCCCCACTATTGAGCAGGGCCCAGAGACATAGTCCAAATAGGATGAAATCTGTAATCAAATCTTTATGTCATGGTTTTTTGCTCATCATGTTATTTTTGCATTTTTTATTTGCTTTTAAGTTTCGTGGTTTATAAGATCAGTTTCATGTAATTTTAATGCATCTATACCTAAAAGGTCTTGGATGATAGACCTAGACAAGGTCACTTTTAGAGAAAACCCTAGGTCATATAGTATTGTCATACTGGGATTTTAATCTTTTCTTATGAGCTTCATTCGTTGTGACTGCACCATGATGCTGCTCATTGAGATGTTCCAAATGAATAAGGTGTTCTTCAAGAATTGAAGTGCCTGGAAGAAGCTTGACTGCTAATTTGAGAGATAGAATTTCACATTCTACAGGAAAAGTTGATTCCAACCCATAAACTAGTTAAAGAGGAGTAAAACCTATAGCGGTCTTAACATATATTAGGTATGCCCAAAGTGTGGGATATAGCATGATGTGACAGTTGGACTTAGCTTGAATGATCATCCTTTGCAGGATGGTCTCAAGGGATTTATTAATGGCTTCTACTTATCCATTTGCTTGAGGATAATAAGGAGATGAATTCTCCTACCGAAATACCAACTTCAAATCCAACTCACACATCATCTTATTATGTAAGTGACTGCCATGATTAGTGACAATATTTTTAGGAATACCGAAGTTTGAAATGATTTGATTGAATAGGAAAAGAGTTTTTGTATCACTATTCTTATTGAAATTAGGCATAGATTCTACCCACTTGGTGAAGTACTCTACTGGTATGATGATATACTTGTGGCCATTAGCCTAAGTTGGTTTACATGTGGTTAATTCAATACCCCAATTGGTAAATGGACCAACAATGACAACGAAAAAAATTAGAGTTGGATGCGTGCACATTTTTCGATTATAAGCTCGAAAAGGATGGCATTTCTTGACCACTTCAATACAATATTTGAAAATCGAGGTCTAGAAGTAACCTTCATGCAATATTTTTTGGGTTGTATCAATCCCAGATAGATGACCTCCACAAGCTCCACTATGGAAGTCATTCAAAATTGACTCAACTTCTTCTAAGTTTAAACAACATCTAAGGATTGAGTCAATCCCTCGATGATATAGAGTATCACCAATGGTAAGGTAATGCTTAGCTAGGTGACACAACTTTCAATGTTCACCCTTAGAAAAATACTAAGGGAACTTCTAAGTCTAGAGATATATAATAATATCACCATACCAAGGATCTTGTGAAGAGATGAGAGAAAGATGCTCATCAAGAAATGATTCTTCATAAACAACCTCTCCTTCACAAGGTAATTATGAGATTAGTTCCACAGAGACCAAAGATTTATTTTACTTATCTAAGACAAACTCGAGATCAAACTCTTGAAAAATGACAATCCATTTATTATATTTTCCCCCAATCACTCGCCTACTGAGAACAAATTGAAATGCATTCACATCAGCCAATACAAAGTTTTTTCTGAGAGAATGTAATAACAAATTCATAGCACAACATGAATAGCTGCCAAAGACAATTTCTCAACATTAGAATACTGAAGTTCATGATCAACTATGTCATGTCTTAGACAATAAATCACATTCTCCTTAAGCGCATTGTCTTCCTGAACTAGAACCATACCAATGGTTGATTATGTAGTTGTAAGATACAAGAGGAAATCTCTTGTATAATCAGGCAGACTCAGAATAGGATAAGATTTCAGTTTTTCTTTCAAAGAATCGAATGAGAGTTGAGCAAAGTCATCCCAAATGAATGGAAATCCTTTCTTGAGTAAATGCATAAACTTTTTTGTGATCTCAGCATAATTTAGGATAAATCTCCTTAAAAAAATTATCTTTTTCTTGGAGACTTTGAAGTTGATGGACACTCAATGAGGGAGGAAACTGAATTATTTTGTCAACCTTGAAGCATTCTACATGAATCCCATCATTAGACATGATGAATCCCAATAACCGACCAGATGTAACTATGAAAAAACACTTTTTGGGGTCAATCAAATTTTGTAGTAATGACATCTTTGGAAGACTAAATGAAGGTGTTCTAGATGTTCCACTCTTTTGTGAGAGAGAGCAGATAAATCATCAAAATATGCTTCAATTATATGCTTGATATCATGGAAAGTGTAGAACATGGCCCATTGAAAGGTAGCTCCAACATTTTTTAGGCCAAAAGGAATTTTTATGTATGCAAACATACCCTAGGGGAAAATAAATGTCATCTTATGTTGGTCCTCAGGACAAATTTTTATTTGATTGTATCCATAGAATCTATCCATGAAGGAAAATATCTCATTTCGCACACACTCATCAATGATATGATCGATAAACAAAGTGGGGAAATTTTCTTTAGGACACAATTTATTCAAATCCCTAAGATCTATGCACACACGGATTGTTCCTTTCTTTTTATGAAGAAGGATTGTATTTGAAACCCATTCAGTCAAAGGAAAAGGGTAGATAAAATCTACCTTAAGGAACTTCTCTAACTTAGCCTTAATAGTCGCAACTTTCCTAGGATTAACTGGTTGAATCATTTTTCGTACAGGCTTTTCCTTTTCGTAGGTCTTCATCAAATTTTGAACTATCGAAGGATCGATTCTACACATTTATTCATAAGACCAAGTGAATAAAGCTCAAAACTTTTTAATGATATCAGTATATATTTTGGTTTCTTCACGAAAACATTGAGCTCTAAGGAATTCTCAATAACATTGGGATTCCTAGAAATGTTCACCAGAATGGTTTTTGAAATACTAGGCATGTTACCTTCAAAATAAATATGTGGTGGAGAGAAAGTATTATGAAAATTTCCATTAGAGGAAGGACTAGATAAGTTTGATTCAACTTCATGTAAATCAGGGAGAAAATAGGATCGATGATGCAAGGCATCCCATGGTCTTTCTACACCAGTCATTGATTCTATAATTTCCTCATTGGATGGTAAAATAATATCAAGGCAATCCATAGCCTAAGTATAATCAATTTTCGAGACTAGAGCCACATCACCATATTCATCCTCTGATGGGAGAGGGATGGGATCCAAATATGTAGGATTCACAATAGATTGATACAAAATTTCCGCTACAGATATTGGATAAGCCATTCCACCTACTTTCCCCTCTTCTAATGTGGCAGTTGGAGGGGCAAAGGGCCAAGGATAATAAAAATAATGAGTTCTGAAAGAACCATATCAAGGAATGACCTTGGAATATTAAATGGCATTGACATGAGAAACAGGAGATGGAAGATCAAAAATTTCCATCAAAGAAGAATACATTCCAACTCCTAAATTCTTAAAGGGATGCCTCGTATTTTTTACAAAGGGAACAATGGAGTCAACATATGCATTAGGATCGTTGCGAGAATAAGATAATTGATTAAGTGTAAAAATTATCCCTTTATGAGGGAGCCATAGGATGAAAAATAACAATGATATAATGGCATCCATTGTGTAAACCCAATTGTGTCCAACCAAAATATTGTAATTGAGATTAGCATCTACTATCTCTACTTCCACATTAGTGACCTTGCCCCCTACACAAATAGGGAAGGAAGGTATAATTCCATGAGGCTTATCAGAATGGCCATCGAATGAAGTTAAGAGAGTAGTATAGGGAACAACTTCAGGTGACCCAATATCCTTCCAATATGACATAGACATGATGCATATGGAAGCCTCTTCATCCACTACTATTCAAAAGATGGTCTTCTTTCGATATGTAGATTTAATCTGGAAAGCCATGTGATGAGGAGTCTAGCCTTAACATTTTACATATCAAAAGTGACTACAACATAATTCTTTGGGTTTACAAGTCTAACTGTAGTGAGTAAAGCACTTCTCTGTGCAAGACCCGATTGGAGTACATCTAATTTGACCTAGCACAATGTCTCTGAGTTAAATGTTCAACAATATAGTAGTTCTCAGTAGCCCTCGCATTGGTATTATAGGTCAAACATTTTGAGTAACCTTTCAACATTCGAGGCATAGGCTCTAATGCGAGACTCTAAATATCCAAAGGCTCTAAGGTATCAGAAGCAGTTTTAGATTTAAAAGGATCCGCCTCTCCATAATCATGAGCTCTCATTGAAATATCAACGTGAGACTTAACCATATATGCATTCGATGTAGATTCCCCATCTTGGGTGCCCCTTGTAGAGGTTCCAATCACTCTCATTTGCGCTAGAAAATAATTTATGCCCTTAGGGATGCTGGGTGTGTGTTATATTATTTCCACGACGGTGGGCACAACAGGGGTTCATAAGGGAGGTGAAACTCCCCCTGTTGAGGGGTTTCTAGGGGGTGGTAGCCCCCCTGCATGGGATTTGGGGAAGTGCCCTTGGATATATATGCATTGTAACATTGAAATGAATATAATGAAAAATCAATCTGGTAGTCCTGGTTTTGGGATCTAGGGGAAATATATTGGTATATGTATTTTATGTTTTGTCCTCTCGCCAATTTTTATTTTCTATTTTAAGAATTCATATGGAGGCAATTTTTGTACAGGGTTAAAACCTACATTTTGTATCAAAGTTCTTTTGGCTTCAAGGGGACAGCTTTGTTGTTGCAGGGTTTTGCATGGCCTTGTGTTAGACCCTATTTAATGGGAGATCTACGAGATCGATTCTTGTGGTGAAAGAAGATGGCGAGCAGTGGGAAAATAGAGATCGATAAATTTAATGGTCAGAGTTTTGAGTTGTGGAAAATCAAGATTGAGGATCTGATGGTGGATAAAGATCAGTGGATTATGGTAGATACGAGTACTAAACCAACAACAATCTTAACTGAAGACATGGCGAAGTTGGATCAGAAAGAAAAGAGCACAATAAAGTTGTGTATCTTAGATTCAGTATTGTTGAATGTATCAGGGGGAGATATGGAGAAGGATTTGTGGGAGAAGTTAGGGACTTTTTACCAATCTAAGTCTATGGTGAACAAATTATTCCTATGGAAAACATTGTATAACCTAAGGATGAAGGATGGAGACTCAGTCATAGTGCATCTAAAAAAATTTAATACTATGGTAAGCCAGTTGTTATCTATTGATAAAAAAATTTCAAATGAAGATAAGTTCATCTCTTTATTTTGTTCTCTACGAGATTCGTGTGATAGTCTAGTTGTTGCAATAGGTAGCAATATGAATACCTTGATGTTTGATGAAATAGTCTCATCCTTACTGTCAAAGGAGATGAGATGTAAAAATATAAAGAGCCAGAGTGCAGATGCCTTGTATGTACGAGGACAGTACTAGAAAAGAAATAGAAATAATTCCTTGAGTGGGAGATCTAAATCTCCAGGAAAACCTGTAATGCGGAAAGGAAGGGAACTTAAAAAAGGACTGTAGATCTAAAGAGTTTGAGAAAGGAAAGGGATATGATGATGCTCCTTTTGCAAAGGTGAAAACCACCTCAGATGAAGGTGGGGATGTGTACTTGTCTTATTCAAGTACACATGTAGATAATGAGGCATGGTTGATTGACTTGGGTGTATCCTTTCACTTCACTCCCCACAGGGAGTGGTTCTGTGAGTATGAAAAATATGATGGTGTTGATGTATTCTTAGGGGATGTCAGGAAGGCTAGAATCACTAGGCGTGGGAAATTCAAGATGATGTTACAAGGTAGAAGGATAAGAACACATCCGGGTGTTCTGCATATTCCTCCATCGGCCAAAAATCTGATTTTTGTAAGAAAGATGGATGACACAGGTGTAAAAGAATGTTCAAGAAATATACCTACAAGATGGTTTGGGAAGCACTAGTATAGATGCGAGGAGTTTAGATTGGAACTTTGTACAAGATTTTGGGTAGTATTGTTATTGATGGGTGCAATAGTTATGTGGTTCCTGAAAGTGGAACAGAAAATCTAGTGGTCTTTCGAGAAAATAAAATGTTATGAAATCAAAGCCTTTGACATATTGGAGAGAAGAGACATAAAATACTTCATGGTAATGTTATGGTAGAAGGTATGCCTAATTTCTCTCTCGATTTCGATTTCTATGAACATTTTTTATATGGGAAGCAAATCCAAGTGAGCTTTCCCTCTTGCTCTAAGAGGGTGAAAGGGATATTAGAGCTTGTGCACAGTGATGTGTTTGGACATATGTTGGTTCCATCACTGGATGACTCTCTGTACTATGTATCATTTATAGATGACTTCTGAAGGAATACATGGATATATTTTATCAATAATAAATCTAAAGTCTTTAACAGGTTTAAATAATTTAAGGTTATGGTGGAAAACTAGAAAGAGAAGAAGATAAAGGTGATGAGGAAAGATAATGGTGGGGAGTTCTACAAGAAGGAATTTGAAGAGTTCATTAAGAGGTGTGGTATCCCATGGAATAAAACTACTCCATACACACCTCAGAAAAATGGAGTTGCAGAAATAATGAATAGGGTGTTGATGGAAAATACAAGAAGCATTCTTAGTGGTGTTAGGTTAGGACAATAATTTTGGGCCTAGGCGGTCAAGACTGTATGTTACCTGGTTAATAGATCACCTTCATCAACGTTGGAGGATAAGCCTCCACATAAGGTATGGACTGGTAAGAGACCCTCTCTTTCACATATGAGGGTATTTGGATATCATGCATATGTACATGTTCTAAAGAAGAAAAGGACCAGGTTGGATAGTAAATCTGAAAACTACATCTTTATTGGGTATAAGGATGGTTTAAAAGGTTATAAGTTTTGGAACCTAGACAAAAGGAAGGTTGTGTATAGCCAAGATGTGGTGTTTCGAGAGGTGAAAGATGTTATTAAACATGAAGTCCTACCTAAGGAACCTGAGAAGATAGAGTTTGAGCTAATGGAGGAATAATCAGACTCTACAGCAACACAAGAATCAAAAGATGAAGAGCCACAAACTCTAGTCGTGAGAAGATCAGTTCGAGAAAGAACATAGCTACAAAGCTATAGTCCATATGATTTCTATTCAAATTTTTCTTTATATATCACTGTTGATGATCCCAAAACTATCATGGAGACAGTAGATTTAGAGGATGGTAAACTCTAGAAAGAGACCATGGTTGATGAAATGTCATCTTTGGAAAAAATGAGGCTTGGTATCTTGTGGAGTTGTCGGCTAGAAGGAAACCCATTGGAAGAAAATGAGTTTTTAAGAAGAAGATGAATGTAGAAGGCAAGGTGGACAAATAAAAAGCTTGGTTGGTAGAAAAAGGTTATTCTTAGGTGCCAGGAATTGATTTTGGTGATATTTTTTCTCATGTTGCTAAGGTATCTTCTATTATATTACTTTCATTTGTTGTTGTTGCTTTTGATTTTGAGGTAGAATAGATGCACGTGAAGACATCATTTATTCACAGGGATCTGGAAGAAGAGATCTACATGAAGAAATATGAAGACTTTGCAGTGAAGCGTAAGAAAGAACTGGTATGCAAGTTAAAAAAGTATTTGTATGGGTTAAAATAGTCACCAAGGATGTGATATCAAAAATTTGATACATTTATACGGGGACTTAGATTCACCAGAAGTAAAGTGGATCACAATGTGTACATTAAATTAATTGGTGACTGTGTTATTTATTTGGCCTTGTATGTTGATGATATGTTGTTGATTGGAAATGACAAAGAAATTATTCCAGATTTCAAGACCCAATTGTCCTCCAAATTTGACATGAAGGATATTGGTGCTGCAAAATATATTTTGGGCATGGAAGTTAAATGGGATCAGGAAAATATGAAGCTTTGGTTAAACCAGAGGAAGTATATCGAGCCAATCCACAGAGGTTTAAAATGTAGAATAGTAAATGGTTAAGGTTCTTATTCCTGTAGGCGTAAAGTTATCTGTTGAACAGTGTCCGAAGACACAAGAAGAGGAAGATGACATGCCCCATTTCCCATGGGAAAGTGAATCTGATAGCCTGATGTATGTAATGGTTTGTACTAGACTAGACATTGCACATGCGGTGGGATTATTGAGTGGGTATATGTAAAAAACAGGGAAGGAGCATTGGACAGCAGTGAGGTGGGTTTTCAGGTATTTATGGGGCACTAGTGATTATGGTTTGTGCTACCAAGGAAGACTGGGATTGGATATATTTTTAGACATCCATCGATTTTTTGATGCCAAGTGGGATGGATATATGGATCCAAGAAGATCTAAAAGTGGGTATATGGTTAACCTATTTGGAGGTGCAGTCGGTTGGATGAGAAAGAGATAGTCTATAGTGTCACTTTCAAAAATAGAGGCAGAATACATGATATCCACTCATGCCAGCAAGGAAGCAGTTTGGTTGCAAAGATTGTGTTCAAGTATGGGGTTAGTACAATGAGCTATAAGGATAGACTATGACAGCCAAAGTGCAATTTTCTTGGCAAAGAACCCTGCTTATCTTTCAAATACAAAGCACATTGATGTTCAATATCAATTTGTGAGGGATATCGTTCAGGACAAAAAGGTGTTTCTAGTAAAGGTGGACACTTTGAAGAATGTTGCAGATGCATTGATGAAGTCTCTGATCACTAAGAAGTCTTCTTGGTGTAGAGAAACAATGGGCATTGTAGGGGTAGACCAATGACTAATCTCTCTTGTGACCCATTGTGTGGAAAGAAAACAACAAGTAGGAGAATGTTGGGTGTGCGTTATATTAATTCCATGACTAGTCAGGCATAATAGGGGGGTTTGCAAAGGGGCAGTAGTGGACATACATATTAGGTGAGTGGACCTATGTATGGTTTTTTGCATGGGTTTTGTAGATTGTTTTGGGCATGAGTGTTTTTTACCCATGGTATATTATAGATCTCTTCAAGGAAACTATGGTTATGTTATAATCTAAGTTTAATGGATTGGGGTTTATGAATGCTTTGGTATGTATATATATGTATTGTAATATTGAAATGAATATAATGAAAAATCAATCTAGTAGTCCCGATTTTGGGATCTAGGGGAAAATCTGTATGTATACCTATTTTATGTTTTATTCTCTAGCAAATGTTTATTTTTCTTTTAGAATTTGTATGCAGGTAATTTATATACATGTTAAAACCTACATGGGGAAAAAGGTTGGTAAGCATAACTTGGGAACTAGAAGAACCTTGCTAAGCTTAGAAACACTAGGTGTCATGAATCTCGGTGCAAATATGGGTACGGTGATCCCCACTGCATAACATACATGGGGAACTAACCTTCTTCTTAGACTCCTTTTTTCCCTTACCAGTGTCATCACTTGATTTATTAGCATTTCCCTTCCCTCATATTTTTTCTTCCTATGTCCCTTCTTCTTCCCATTGGATTGTTGATTTCCTTTATCATTTGAGGACTGGACAACGTTAATTTCTAAAGGTTGAGAAGGAGCAGACACAGATGACGTAGTTTGTGTTGCAGAAATAAATTGTAAATATAACTATTGTAATTGATTTAATAAACTAGTTGCATTGATATCGATCGACCCTATAACTGTTGGAAAAAATAATAAGAGAGTGGGGTGAATCAGTATTTTCAAATCAATAAATTTTTCATTTCATATTCAGATTTTTATACACGACTTTTCTAAAAGGAACCTGCATGTGTACAAGACTGTTCTTAAGACAACTAACATAAATCCAACAAACTTATGATTCAGTTAATTCATCATATGTTGGTCTTCAACCAATGCATTAGTAATTTATTAAACATTAGATAGATAATAGCCATGTGATGTAAGAAAAAAATAAACCATCACACATAATCAACACACATGAACACCACAATTTAAGGTGGAAACCCAAAGCAGGAAAAAAAATCAGCTACTGCTATCAACTCTATCTTCCTTTTAATATAGAGAAGAATATTTTTAAAATATTGTACTTGTGGATACTCATACCAGTATGCAGGAACTCACCAGTAGAAGGCTACCACCTTCGCTTGATCTCAAACTTCTACTGGAAGGGAGCTCCAACTCCCTGATCTGATTACCAGCTACTACTGGCAAGAAGCTTTGACTTCCTCACTCAAGGCTCCAACCCTCAACAACATCCATGGATCATATTTCATAAATTTCCACACTGGATCAAATATCAACACTTATGCTCAACCATCACTATAATACAATCATCAATCTTTGACACACATAATCAACAAATCATTGAAACCCAATCAATTAACACTTAGAAAAAAACTCAACCAGTGAATTGGAAGAGTCAAGTCATTGTAACTAGTACACAAAATTGAATTCAGAATACTAAATCAACAGAAAGAATCAACTGAAACCCTGATCACTCAAATGAAAAAATGTATACAATACTTCTGTTAAGGCAACCTATGTGCATACATGATTTTATGTAGAGAAAACCACATACAGGTCTTAATATACTGAAAATTGATAACTTGTAATTTTGAATCAGACACAGAGATGACCAGAGACATTCTGAAATATTATATTAGCTTACAGAACCCTCATACAGTCAACAAAATCAGTTACCTTTTCAACCAATCAACATGTAAACAAATTCAACTTCATTATTCAATTAGTTCTACTTCAGACATTATCACTCAACATAGATCAACACGAGGATATCATTGACAAACAGTAGAGAAACAACATCACTAATCAAGTTGATTAGTCATTTATGAACATAAACCCCTTACTTTATATATGCAACTTTTAAGAAATGGACCCACATGTATACAAAATTTTCTTCCAAACCAATGAGTGTATAAATCTGCAAATTTTGACCTAAAATTGCATAGCTCTTCAGAACTTTAGAAAGACCTAGATCATAATATTCAGAGATAAAAGCATGCATAAATAGTTATATCTAGTCAATTAATGAGTAGATCATGCAATGAAAAATCATTTTAGGTCTCATGATCCTGATCCATCATTGTATTCGTCGGTGCATAATTATTTCATATCTACATGACAATTATGGCCCTTACAATGTAAATATACTTGAGATTGAAGTATTCATAAAAAATCCTTTTACTTGCACAATTAGCACTTTGATGTTCACCTCTTTATATAGTTTAGCCCTCATCTAATAGCAAGGGTCAAAACTACACCAGTGCTAGTGGTAATATTTGACATGATCAATATCCATTGTCATGCTCATTACTATGGGCCAATACCATGGTAAGGGCCACTGGTATTTATAATACCATGGTGCAAAAACCATATGTTGCTTTTCTTAGCTAAACTCACGTGTATACGCAACTTGGCCTTGATGAACCCGCGTATATATTTTCAAATATTAGCCTGTATCAAACTTCTGATTCTGATTTGCAAACCTTTGACCCATCATTCTGGTATTTTGTTCCATCATTTTGTCACCTCTGAATTGACCTGTGGATTCGTATAATTGCCATATACCTGTTATGTTACAAGTGAGTTTCCATCAAGGATAACACATGCATCATAATGCCAACAATATCCCCTTTTGGACTTGATGGAAACCATGTTGGTGTTGATCACTTCCGCTAGGGTCCTATAAATGTTTATAGGATTGTCTCATTATTACTTTTCATTATTATGTTTCAAATATTAAAAATAATATTTTACCCTTCAAATTATTTCCAAGGAGAAGCAAAGTATGAAGATCAGGAAAGTCTTTTGTATAGAAATGGTTGGGTCAGATCATCTTGTAGGTGTTTCCACCAGAAAGTGATTAGTAATAAATGTTTATAGGATTGTCTCATTATTACTTTTCATTATTATGTTTCAAATATTAAAAATAATATTTTACCCTTCAAATTATTTCCAAGGAGAAGCAAAGTATGAAGATCAGGAAAGTCTTTTGTATAGAAATGGTTGGGTCAGATCATCTTGTAGGTGTTTCCACCAGAAAGTGATTAGTAGCAGCTTTCTAACGATATATCTAGTCCTTCAAACCGACATCGAATCAAAGGCAAGAGCAAGTTGAAGACTACACAACAAAGAAGAGAAGATGGCATAAGTGAGAAATAATTTATTTTGAAGTTTTAAAATAAATCCAAAAAACAAATGAATAAATCAAAACTCTAAAGGACATGAAAAAATTGTTTATTTATTACACGTCGCCAAAACCAAAAGTCAAATCCTATGGCCCAACACATACACATGCATTAACTCCCCCAACGTTAAAGGCCTTGATATTTGTGCATATTAAAATGAAAGGTTATAAATATGTCTCGACCCCCCAACCCCTCCTACATTTAATGAAAGGGGGCTCTGAAAAGTGGTTTTCACTTTTACCATCCTTTACAGGTGTCACCCTCATGTTTTATCGAACCACCTCCCCCTAAACCTCTTACTACATTACGCCCCTCCGAAAACAATTAACCATATTGTTTTGACTTTTTAAATGTGGCAGGAATGGAATTTCATACGATTATGAAATAAATGCTATGTGGATGGGAGGCTAAGTGAAAGAGATGAGGCTAAACTAGATTTTAGAGGAAATTCAAAGATGGAAGGCTAAGTGGGTGAAATGAAATGACAAAGAAGTAAAATAATTTTACAGCTACAGGTAAAAAGAAATTCACGGGTGCAAGGAAAATGTATAGGTAAGAAAAATGAGCTTCATGAAAATGAGTTTGACAAATATAGGAGGATATGTAAAATAAGACTTATAGATGTAAAAAATAATTTACAGGTATATGGTGAAATTGATTTACATGTGAAACATAACATGGTTTTGGAAATCCATCCAAAGATTTATAGGAGAAAAATGAAATTTACAGGGGAAGGTAAAGATTTACCAGAGTAAAACGAAATTTACAGGGAAGGTAAAAGGAGAAACAAGACATGGATTTTGAAAACAACACATGGGTTTCAAAATCTATGGGAAGAGAAACAAGCCATGGATTTTTGAAAAAAAACATGGATTCAAAAGCAAGATGGACTTATAAATCATTCTAATAAATACTTTGAATTCTACATAAAGAATTTCATTTAAATATTTGGAAATATTAATTTAAATATATTATTTAAATCCAAATATTTTATGACAAAACAAAGTATTCAAAGGATGATGAATAAGACAATGCACAATCAGTCATCATATCTCCAGAAGGACATCAACAACCTGCTGCTATTTTTTAGGTCCAGACATCCACAACCTGCTGCTATTTTTCAAATCTAGTCATCAACAACTTACTGCTATTTTTGAGATCCAGTCATCAACAACCATCCTTGACAATAGTGCTAGTAGTTTCAGATTTCATAGATTTTGATTCTATTTTTGTAATAAGTTTGAAGATATTGTTTTGTAATTAATTCTAGATATTCTCCACTCAAAGTTTTTCGTAATAATTTTTATAAATACTTCATAATTTTGAAGTAATAGGCATTGAGATTTGTTTGAAGAACAAAACTAGTATTGGTTTCAGATTTCATAGATTTTGATTCTATTTTTATAACAAGTTTGAAGATATTGTTTTGTAATTAATTCTAGATATTTTCCACTCAATGTTTTTTGTAATAATTGTTATAAAAACTTCATAATTTTGAAGTAATAGGCATTGAGATTTGTTTGAAGAACAAAACTAAGTATTGTAAAGCTGCTCGTAGAACCATTGATCATATTTTCAGTAATACAGTACCATCATATCATTACAAGATTCTTGTGTCATTTTCATTGGAGAAGTGAATTTCTCCTTGTTAATTTGTTTACTATCTGTTATACATATCTTATTCCTAAGATCTGAATTATTTTACAAAAAGTTAATTTTTTTGAAAGATACTCTCTGATTCTTGTTGTGAATAATTTCTATGGTTTCTACTGAAAATTAAAAACAGAATTCTTAATTTCGCCTCTTTTAATTAGATTTTTGAATCTCTTTCTTCTCCTCCATGCCATAGATATTATAGGATCCAATGAAATTGCCTACCCTTCCCTGTAAGTTCAGCCTGTAAACTCTGCATTTGATTAATATAAACTTGTGACTCAATTGCCCAATGGCCTAATTTCCACTATCTCAACCCTACAACACAAAAAACCAAATATGACATTGATAACTAGCCTAATATATGCAGTCAAACAAAGCTAAATTATAAAGAGAGATCCCTCTCTGAAGCTAGCAGGGCTAGATCCCGGCTTCCAAAATGGTTTTGTGGTTACCTCTACAATTATTTCCCAGCCTTATTAAATTACAGAGCACTAACAAACTCAATGTGTAGACACCTGTTAGATACATTAAACACCAAGATGTTCTCCCCCTTTGACATCAAGGGCAAAGGGAGGATCAAACCTCCTCCTTTAGAGCTAATTTGCACTATATTGTCTATGCTCCCCTTGAGCACATGCTAAATCTTTAGAAAGTTTTTCAAATGAAGAACATGTCTCTATAACTCAACTGAGTATGACCTTTTGATCACCAAGGACTCATACTTACATCAATTACCCAACCAAATAGGGATATATATTTGACTCAACCATCGAACTAAGTGGGATTACATATTTGAAATAACTTCAAAAGTCCATACATGAATGAATATGACAATTATTACATCACAGGTCTCCACATGACCTTTACATTGAATGACAGATATGGCATTAATAGCTGAGACCAAAAGTTCTCAAAAGTAGCATATTTCAACAACCGGAATTCCAACAATGCATTATATTCTGCAAGGCTGATGCTCCCCCTGAACCTGTGATACTTGTTCATTTTCAACAACTCATTCATCAAAGGCATCTTCATCAATAAGATAAATATCAATGAGAAAAACATAACTCAATACCATATCAAGGGACTGTACCCATCAACACCAGACCAAGAAAAATGAAATCATAGTTGTCAGAAGAATGTCAGAGGTTGATCTTGAGTCTGTCCCACTATTTTTCTATCAGAGAAAAACATACATTACTATCTGCAAGGAAACTCATGTATATATGTGACTATACTTCATGAAACCCACATATAGATAGAATCCTTCTGAATTTTCACCTATAGAATGAGAAAACTAAATTAACAACAAAATGAGGTAGAGACAACTCCCAATTTTTGTCTAAGATATTCGAATGCTTCTCTATGAAGGGTCTTAGTAAATATATCAGCAAATTTTTCTTTGAAGGAAACATACTCTAATTTAACCTTTTTCTCAAGCACTTGTTCCCAGAGAAAGTGATACTTAATAGGAATATGTTTGGTCTTGGAGTGCACAACAGGATTTTTTGAAATACTTATAGCACTTATATTATTACATAGGATGGAGATGGGTGGAGAACATTTGATTTGTATATCCTATAATGTTTGCATCATCCAGAGAAGTTGTGTACAACAAGATGCCGTAGCTACATATTATGCTTTTGTTGTAGATAAGGCAATGGAACTTTGTTTCTTGCTGAACCAAGATACCAATCGAGGCCCCAAGTAAAATGCACCTCCACTAGTGCTTTTTTGGTCGTCAACATTTCCATCCCAATCTACATATGTGTATGCATGAGGGATAATATTTGCATATTTAGGATACCATAGAACAAAATATTGGGTTCCTTGGGGATATTTGAATATTATCTTTATAGCCTGAAGATGTGATTTCTTTGGATTGGCTTGGAAAAGTCTAACAATCCAAATTGCATGCATGATAGCTGTTGTGCTACATGTTAGATAAAGAAAATTGACAACCATAGACTTGTACTCTAGTTGGTTTACTGGGGGAGAATCATCATCAGAACTAAGGCTACATCATGTCATCATGGGAGTACATATAGGTTTTCAATCTTCCATCACATACTTCTTTATAATTTGCTTGAGATATTTTGTTTGTGAGAGAAATATGTAATCTTTTGCTTGTTGCACTTGTAGACAAAGAAAATAGGTTAGTTCCCCAAGTAAAGACATTTCAATTTCTTGTTGTATAACAGAAGATAATTTTTAAATCATAGATTCCTCATTACTTCCAAAGATGATATTATCAACATAAAAAGAAATGATTAATAGTTTATCACCCTCAATCTTTGTGTACAAGTTGTTGTCTATGGATATTTTCTTAAAACCTTGTTGTTGAAGATATTTGTCAAGACAATAATACCATGCCCGTGCAACTTTTTTGAGACCATATAAAGCCTTTTTGAGTTTGCATACAAGGTTTTCATAATTCCCCAAAATGAATCCTTCTGGTTGTTCAATATATACTTCTTCTTCTAGATCTCCACTAAGGAAAACATATTTTACATCCATTTGATAAAATTTGAAATTTCGAAAACTTGAAAATGCAAGAAACATTCTTATGGATTCAAGTCTTGCTACTGGTGCAAATGTTTCTTCAAATTCTATACCTTGTTGTTGAGCATAAGCTTTACAAACAAGCCTTGCTTTGCTTCTAATGACCTCTCCATTTTCATTCAACTTTTTTTTGAATATCCATTTTGTCCCAATAACATTTTTATCATGATGCCTTGGAACCAATTCCCAAGTATTATTATTTTTAATTTGATCAAGTTCTTCATTCATGGCCTTAACCCAACAGTCATGTTTACTAGTTGGATTTACATTTTTTGGTTCAATGGTGGATAATAAAGCTAGATAAGTAGAAGATCCTATTAGCACTCCTTAGTTTCCCAAGGTTGAGAAAGGAAACCAAAGGGGTAACCTCATACCAAATTTTGACTTGGTAGCTAGCCCTAACAAATCAGAGAGGGATTTCTCTAAAACAATTTCACAGGCAATGAAAATGACTAGAGAATATATGGATTTTAGGCTAGGTATCAGCTCAGTAGGGTTTGATTAGGGTCTGCTAGATAAAGAGCACTAGATCTAGGAACTAGGTCAAGCTTCCCTAAAGATTAGTCAGTCATAATATGGGGCAAGGTAGGTGTAATCAGTGACTCAAAATGGTTTTTCGTTGTGGTGTGGTGAGGAGAATGTAGCAGGAGTTAAGTGAGAAAGAGCATGAATTCACTTATTCAGATGAAAAACACTTAGATGCTTATCTTTAACAAAAAACAGAGCATAAAAGAATGATTTATGTTTTAAACCTTAAAAGATAAAGCATGGGAATTAGATGGCTTCTAAAAGGATCTAATAATCAAATATGTAAGAAAATATAGGAAATAAAGAGCCACTAACCACAACACAAGAATCCCTTGAAAATAGTTGCAATTCTCTCTTATATTTTTGCAAATAGCCAAGTACACTAGTCCAAGTTTGAGCTACAAGTATCCAACCCTTTCTTTGACTTCAATCTGTCTATATATACATGAAAAACAATTTCCCCCATCTAATGGGTCGAATCCTACCTCCTAGGAACTGATTACATGATTCTCTCTAACTAATGCCAAGACCTAGGGGAGTTAGAAACTACTTCCCCACTTACACTAACTCCATGAGTTTGTTTCCCAAAGCCTTAATTACAATCCTCTTTTCATATTTAACTCCTAACAAGCTTAATTACATCAGATGATTTCATGAAGTAACCTATTACATCAATCTAGTCTCACCTTTGACCATTATAAGCAATGAAATAGTCAAACTCACAAAAACACGGTAAATTAGCAAAAACGCGACAGAAGTTTGGAGAGTGTTTTAGAGGCCTTCCTGGATGATTTTTTGCTGAAAAAGGTATGGTTGGAAATTTGATGATGTCAACTACACCATGAAGTCATAAAGAACTGCAAATACCTGCTCCAAACCCCTTGAAAAGTTTGTTGAAGCCAAACTGTCCTGAAAGCGCAGCGAGTGGACTGAAATAGTGGCAGAAAGGTAAAAAATATGGACTATTTTGTCAATTTCTGAAAATATATGAATCTTGAAGCTTCCCCAGGTAATTTTATGACATCCGTGAATCATAATCCATCTCCACTTGCTTGAAATTTTTCATTTAGACCTCCTAGGAAAAAGTGCAACAAGTACTCGGTGTGTTTCTGTACACTAGTTTTGCCCGTGTGACAAAAACTTCAAAATTTTCAAAATTTTACAAAAAATGGTTTCCTTTCCTTATTTATGTCATGGCATCAAAAAAATAATGATGCATCAGACAAGAGATCAAGGCTATCTCTCTCTATGAGTCTCCTCTTCACTATTTTCATCCTTGCTTTGTAAACCATGCTCCTAGCATAATAGTGTGTTGCCATATTTCTTTACATGGCGACATCCCTACTTGCCTTTTTCAAAAGCTTCTCTAAGTGATCATTCACTTTCTCAAGCCAATATTTCTAGTTCTTTTCAATTTAATCCATTAATGAGTTATCTAAGGTGTTTAGGGTTTGAGGAGGAGAAGTATTTTCTGCTTGTTGTCCCTATTTGACCATGGCTCTAGTTGTAGGTCTCCTAGGTTGTACTTGTGTGTGTCCATCCTATTGTTCTGTATCAATAACAACATTACCTTTATCCTTTGCTTCCAAAACATCTCCCTTACTAGATGATGGAGCGTCCTCCTATGATTTACTCTGTTGCATTAACCTCAATTTCAATTGTCTATTCTCTTGTTGCACGAAAGCCACCATGAAATTCGCTTTGGCAAGGTCGTTTTTTAGCTCCCTAATCTTTGCCTGTTTCTCTGTGATTATATCATCTGCTACCTTATCTCCATGGTCATCCATCTCTGTCTCTGGAGGTACCTCTTCATGATGTTGCAAGGGTAAATCATCTACGTCTCTAAGTGATTCCTCTCTCACAGCTTCAATTTGCACCTCTTTAATAACAACCTCCTAAGGTATTCTCTTTTCTTGAGACCTAGCTCTAGGTTTAGGTCTAGGCATCTCTTCTATTTTAGGGGAAAAAACCAGCCTCTTACCTCTTCTATATGTCTTTTAAATCTCTCCTCTTGGTTGTTTTTTGGTGATTGATGGCTTACTTGATGACCCAACCTCCTATGGTTTAGATGATGCTAAGTGAGTACTCTGACTTTTTGGTTGACTTGAGGCAGGTAGAAAAGTAGATGCCTTCAAGAAAGCCTCCCATGGCATGTTGATCTTTTATAGGCTAGCTAAATGATATCTTTCCTTTGACTGAAACTTTTCTGTCATTTTTACCAAACTTCTAAACAACTAGTAAGGTAGGCTTTAGGATTTTTGGGAAGTGAAATGCATGAATAACCTGATATTATACTGATACAACCTGCTGAACCTGCACCCATAGGTGAAGTACTCCATGGTAGTCCTCATGAAGGGGGTGTATTTTTCCAACAGTTTCCTTCTAGGAAAGATATGAAAAGGGGACTCGTTGTACTCTGGTTTCAAGAAAGTCTTATTGTGCTTAATGTCTAAATCCATCCCCTTGAACCAAATTTCTCCTTCATTAGGGATTGTGGTTGCTGAATATATGATCTATGCTAACACCATAAAATTTACCCCTGCAATTGTGACATGATCCCTTTTTAGATTATTAGTAAACAAACTTGTTAGATCAGGATTATAACTCACTTCTTGCACTTTCCCAGAAAACCCTAGGCAACCTTCCTGCTCAAATGATCTCTTTATAAAATCTGATGAATTTGCCTCCTTCATATGAAAGGGTTCATATATTGAGATCTCTCCTCCTTTTAATTTCTTCTTTTTTTCTGGTATCTACCATGTTTTACATTTCTTTTAACAATAAACTCTAGTTTCAAGGAAGAATGGGCAAAGGGGACTTAGCTGCAAAACAAGGGTAAAAGAACAACATGTTTGGGTGAGGAAATGAAGGGCAAGGGAGATAGGATAATTCCTAAAGAAATTATGGGGAGTAGGTACATGTTTTAGGAAGACAATGAAAGTGGAACTCCTCAATTTGAGTGATGGAAAGGGGGTGAAAGAGGAAAACACAGTCCTAGTCTAGAAGCGCAACAACTAGATAGGGTTGTGTGAGAAAATGATGAAATAATTGAAACTGAGTTAGGGGAATTGTGGGGAGTGTCTAGTGAGGGATATTAGGGATGTATACACTTAGAAACTAGGAACATTCCCTGTTAAGTGAAGCAAAACCAATGAAACTGCAAAAGTGCAACGAAAGCACATTAAAAAACCCTAGGCAAAGACTTTAAGAATTTTCTGAAGAGATTGACTGAAGCAAGCATTTGTAAGGGCCCCACTCACTTGTTTGAATATGTTTGAATCTTTGTAATCGATTTTTCACCTGTTCTTTCCCTCCTTATGCATCCAAAACAAAAGCACATCAACCCTTCTAGAAATGCAGTAGAAGCGTAGCAAGCTTGTGAACTCAACAATTGGTGATGGAATCTGAACTTCTAATGGTTGTGGAAAGTCTCACAATGGATGAGAGGAGCTCCTGAAGACATGGAAGGATATAGTGAAGTCTTGAAATGTTTTATTTCTCCTTTATATCTCATAACTCGATTTTGGCTCATGACATTAGATGTACTTTTGAAAGAATGACTATTAACTGATGTGATTGCAGCATAATTTCTTCAAAATGAAATGTTACCTTGTTTCACTATATTCCCTAATTTTCTAACTCCCATGATGGTGATCAAAATCATGACATGAATCCCTTGTTTACCTTTGATGACTGATATGATGATGACAATCAAAGGTGAATCCTAGACCATGACCTATATGATGACACATTAACTATTTTGATGACCTAGGACATGGGATGATAACATGACCATGATGGTGATGGTGACCTTGAGCAAGTGGATGGAGTAGCAATGACCTAGACTGTAACCAATGACCATTTGACAACCAAGAGGTATCAAATTTTATTTGAAAATTTTGTCTGAAAATATAACAATTTGACCTAATGACCCTATCAACCACATGGAAAGAGTACATTTGATCACCGTGACTATTGGACACTAATAGATCCTACAAGGGTTCTTCTTGTTTGAACCCCAGATTGCTTTCCTCCTAGAATTTGAGTTTCTAGATGATTATTTTGTACCCGGATGGAGCCTTTTCTTTATCTAATGTATCTTCTTCTGTTGGTTCATCAATATCTTCTTCTATATCATTGTGATTTGATGTTGGAAAGAATTCACCATTATCATCCTCATTTGTTGATGTTACCTTTTTGGGCCTTGTGCGTGCTTCATCAATCACAATGTCAATTCACTCAACAATTTTCCGAAGTTTCTTATTGTAACATTTGTGTCCTTTGCTTCTAGATGACTATCAAAAAAAGTATTCCTTCATCTGATCTAGCTTCAAACTTACCAAGCTTTTCATAATTATTTTTTGATGAAACATTTGCTTACAAAAACTCTGAAATGCTTTACAATGGCAGGCTTGCCATACCAAAGTTCATACAAAGTTTTATCACTATTCACATGAACATGAGCCTTGTTGAGAATATTTACTGCAGTATGTGCATACTCACCCCATGAGGTGTCAAGAGTTCCAAAATCATCAAGCATAGCACGAGCCATTTTTTAAATAGTTCTATTAATTCTTTTGCCAGGCCATTTTGTTGAGGAGTTTTAGCTACAGAAAATTATCTTTTTATGCCATGTTGTTAACGGAAATCAAAGAATTCATCTGATAGGTATTACCCTGCTCGGTCAGATCCAAGATATTTGATTTTTAGATCTAATTCATTTTCAACTAATGCCTTGAAGACTTTAAATTTTTAAAATTCTTCATCTTTTTGTTTCAATAAACCAATCTATTACATTCTAGAAAAGTCATCAATGAATAAGATATAGTATTGCTCTCCATCAGGTGACATTTTCCTTACTGGTCCACACAAATCAATATGTATAAGTTCAAGAGGCTTACTTGTTTATCCATCTTAGGCATTGAACTGAACGCTGGTTTTCTTACTGAATTGACATGACTTGCATATGGTACCTTCTAGTATGGTGATGTAGGGTAGACCATGAAAAAATTTGATGCTTCATGATTTACTTATTTGAGAGAAGCTTAGATGTCCCAACCTTCTGTGCCATAACCAGTTTTCTTCAACCTTGCCTAGGTAACATTGTTCTTGGTCACCTTTCAATATATATTGATTGCTTGGGTTCTTGTTCCTTTTAATATGATGTTTCTTGTGTTAAGTTCATGAACCACACATTCTTGTGATAGGAATACTACCTCATTTCCTTGATCAAACATTTGGCTAACACTCAAAAAATTATGCTTTAATCCATCAACATACATAACATTACAAGTTTTAACTTTTTCTTTTAGAAAAACAAAACCTTTACCCTTAATGACAGCAGGTGAGTCATTTCCAAAAGTGACATTATTTTCTTTCTCTAAGGAATTTTATGAAATAAGTTTATATTTATCACCTTCCACGTGTTTTGAGCATCCACTATCAATGTACCATTGATTTTTTTGTCCTTCTGGAAAAAATTTTATGCCGCAACTTTCAAATTGTAACTCCTTCCTTTTCCATACCTTAGAACTTGTTGATATTTTCTCCTTTTGAGATATCAGTTGTAATTTTCTCCTGCATTTAGATTCTTCATGTCCAAAGATATTGAAAAATGAGAATTCAAGTTCATCTATAATAGGTGAGAAGATATTATAAGTGTTCTTCTTGACTCCTATCTCATTCCTTTATTTTATTGCTTCTCTAGTCATGGTAGTTTTGTATGCAACACATTGAGCAACCTTATGTCCAATATTATGACATGAAAAACATTATCCATTAAGGAAGAAAATATTATGATCATAGAATCTTCTGGTGTTGTTTACCTTTTTATTGGTGCCTCTATTATTGTTCATCCTTGGATTGGAGTGAACATGATTTTCCTATGGAATGCCTTTATTATTTTGCTGAGGTCTGAAGCTTTTCTCTCTAGTTTCTGATGCATTAAGGAAGCTTTGTTCACTGATTTTTGTTGCATTACTAAAGCTTTCTTGACTGGGTTTTGTTGCATTACTAAAGCTTTACTGAGTAATTTTTGTTGCATTACTGAAGCTTTTCTCACTAGTTTTTGCTGCATTAGGATAACTTCCGGTGGTGGCTGAAGAATTTTCTATTTGTGATGTTTCTCCAATGTATCCAAGACCTGTCTTCATAAGAAGAGAGCATTGTACCTTGATAATTTCATCTAAGGTTTCAGATCCTTTAGCAAATCTAAGTTTCAATTTTTTTATTTTCTCAAGTTCCTTTCTTAGACTTACTACTTCACATTCTAACTTCTCATTATGATTTTCCTTTTGTATGAGTTGATGCTTCAAAGTATCTATGGCTATTTTGTTTTCTTCCAAGCAAATTTTGAGTTGAGTAATTTCTTCAAAGAAATATTTTTCTTCTAAATAATCCACAAAATTATCATTAGAATCATTAGTATTTTTCTCAAAATCCATGAGTAATTTAAGATCTTGATCATATTCACCTTCTTCCCTATTTGACAAGCCATCACTTTCTTCATGAGTATAATAACTTTCTCTACTATCAAACCGTCTCCAATTATCTTTTGCAGTATCATTCCCTTCTTCATGGTTGTCTTTATGAGGACATTTAGTAGCATAAAGACCAACTCTACCACAAGCAAAACATTTGAAGGGAAGCTTACCTCTGAATCTTCCGGTGCCCAGTTGAAGTTTCTTTACAAAGTTCACCTCATCTTCTAATGATATGTAACTAGATTCCTTATGTTATTCTTTTTCTTTTCCTTTTGTAGATGATTTAAGTGTAACTTCTGTAACTTGTGAGGCACCTCCTTTCCTCATTTCAAAAGAAATCAGGATCCCATGAAGTTGAACAACATTAAGAGTCTGTAAATTCTACTTTTCTTCAATGGCAGACACTTTTGACACAAATTTAGGAGTTAGAGATATCAATATTTTCTCAAATAAAGTAGTTTCCTTTATATCTTCACCCATATTTTTCATGCTATTTAGAATCTCATCTATATGTAGAAAGAAACTAACAATACTTTCATCATTATGGATTTTTAGAGTTTCATGTTGAATTTAAGAGTTTGGAGTTTAGCACTTTTTACCTTGGCAACGCCTTCATAGATTTGAATGATTATGTCCCATATTTATTTTGTCTTGTTTAGTTGCATAACTTTGACAAATTTTGATTCTGTCATACTTCCCAATAATGCATTGACAACTTTGGCATTGGTTTCATACGTCTTCTTTTCTGTGGAATCTATGGTAACTAAAGATGGATATCCATAACCTCCTTCCAAAATTTCCCAAACATCAGCTACAAGAGATTGAACATATGATTTGGTTATTTTCTTCCACTATATACAGTTGTGGTCTGATAGGTTCCGTTCCCTCTTGATAGCTCATCATTGGAGATCTTCTTTCAAGCAATCAAGCTTATTCTAAAGGACCTGCTTTGATACCAATTGTTGGGAAAAATATGTGACTTTACTAAAAGGAAACCTCGTGTGTATGTGACTGTTCCTAGGACAACTAGCATACATCTAGTAAACTTATAATTTAGTTAATTCATCATGTGTTGGTCTTTAGCTAATGCATCAGTACTCTATTAAACATTAGTTAGAGAGTAACAATGTGCTTTAAGAACAAAATAAACCATCACACATAAGAAACACACATGAACATGAAGATTCAAGGTGGAAACCCAATGCTGGAAAAAAAAAACCGTCCTCTTTTGTCATCTCTATCTTCTTTTTAATATAAAGAAAATTATTTTTACAATATTGTACTGGTGGAGACTCATACCGGTATGCAAGTACCCACCTACAAAAGGTTATAACCTTCGCTTGTTCTCCATCTCCTACTGGAATAGAGATCTAATCCCCTGATATGATCACAAGCTACTAATGAAAAGAAGCTTCGACTTCCTCACTAAAGGCTCCAACCCTCAGTAACATCCATGGATCACATTTCATAAATTTTCACATTGGATCTAGTATCAACACTTATCGTCAGTCATCGTTGTAATACAATCAAGCATCTCTGACACACATAATCAACCAATCACTGAAACCCAATCAACTAACACTTAGTCAAAACTCAACCAATGAACTGGAACAGTTAGATCATTGTAACTAATACACATAACTAAATTCAGAATACTGCATCAACACATAGAATCAACTGCAACCCTAATCATTAAAATGCCAAAATGTATACGCTTCTTCGCTTAAGGAAACCCGCATGCATACACACTTTTCTATAGAGAAAACCATGTATAGATCTTAATCAGGGAAAATTTTAGGTGCTAATATTCGCAGGTGGGCTAATTTTCCATGATATTTCCAAAAAAAAGATTCACCCAAATTTTATAGTATAAAATTATTTCACCTTAAAATCGCCAAAATTTTATGTATAGTATATACAATTATTAGAAATTTTAGTACTTTTACAAAAATATTGTCAAACATTTTATAGATTGCATATGATGGACTATGAGATTCGCCAAGGTTTCTAAACTTGAAGATAAATTTACATCCTTAAAATTTTCCCTGACCTTAATATACTGAAAACTGATAACTTGTAATTCTAAATTAGACACAACGTTGACTAGAGATATTATGAAATATTTTGTTAGCTTACGAAACCCTCAGAGAGTCAGGAACATCAATAATATTTCAACCAATCAACATGTAAACAAATTCAACTTAATTATTCAATCAGTTTTACTTTAGACATTATCAATCAACACAAATCAACATGAGGACATCATTGACAAACAAAAAAGAAATAGAAGCACTAATCAGGTTGATCATTCATTTATGAGCATAAACCCCTTACTTTATATATGTGACTTTGAAGAAGCAAACCCACATGTATACCTTCTTTTCACGACACCAACCAACATATAGATCTGCAAATTTTGACCTAAAATTGCACAACTCTATAGAACTTCAGAAAGACCTAGATCATAATATTTACAGATAAAAACATGCGTCATTACTTAGATCTAGTCAATCCATGAGTATATCATACAATGAAAAGTCATTTCAGGTCTCATGATCCTGATCCATCATTGTATTCATCGGTGCATAATTATTCTAGATCTATGTGAAAATTATGGCCCTTACAATGTAAATATACTTCAGATTGAAGTATTAATAAAAAATCATTTTAATTGCACACTTAGCACTTTGATCTTCACCTCTTTATATAGTTTATCCCTCATCCAATACCACGGGTCAAAACTACACTAGTGTCTATGGTAATCTTTCACGGGATCAATATCGGTTGTCGTGATTATTACTATGGTCCAATAACATAGTAAGGACCCCTGGTATTTGGAATACCATGGTGCAAAAACCATACACTACTTTTCTTCACTAAACTCGCATGTATGCGTGACTTGGCCTTAACGAATCCACATATATATTTTCAAATATTCATCTGTATCAAAATTCTGATATTAATATGTAAGCCTTTGACCCATCAGTCTGGTATTCTGTTCCATCTTTTTGCCACCTTTGAACTAACCTATAGATTCATTTAGTTACCATATACTTGTTCTTTCACAAGTGAGTTGCCATCAAGGACAACACATGCATCATAATGCCAACAATAACACCATCAACATGGCGACCCACTTTCGGCTTGACGAGTTCGATTTTTGACCTAGGATCATAAGAAAGGAAAAATATTATAAATAACTCCCAACTGGGAGTAGATGAGCTCTAATAGTTGGGCTATGAATATATCTTGTTCTTCAGTGAACAACCCAAAAATTCACACATCCTTAGAAATCTCTGGTTGCGATGATTTAAAAAACCATCCTAGAAGAAATTCATCAGGGATATAGGCCTTGATCATTCTCTTCCTTTTGCACCGTTCTTGGATGTGGTAAAAAATATGTGTAGACTTGTCTTGCTCAAAATCAGCTAGAAGCTCAATTCCGGCATCATAACGAATAGGAAACTAAAAATGGTTCAGAAACATTATGGCTCAATAACCATACATAGAAAACTTACCCCTCCTTAACTTGATGTATCATTTAGCTACATTTCCAGTTAAAGTTTGTTGGAATAATCTCAACGTAATTAAGTCATCAATGAGGGAGTTAGAGGAACACCATAAATGGAAAGTGGTTATATGGTCAGTCGGATCCTCACTGGACCTACCATCAAATTTAGGAATATCAGACGAAAGTTTAGTAGGTACCAAAGGCCAAGCCATGTTATAATGGATCAGACTATTAGTTAATTTTGAAAGACATGGAAAATTAAGTGTTTCTAGGAATGGTAAGCATGGAAGAACATTAGAATTCCAACTGGAATTTCGAACATTCGAAAAAGAGTTTCCTAGATTTGGAGTGGCACTAAGTTTCCACGGATTACTCATAGAAATACCTAAACCATAAGGAAAACCTTGTAGTCTACAGGTATACGAATGGTATCCACCCCCTACCGTAGGATTACTTGTCATAAGAAGACTTCTTCCTAGTGAAACATTATATGAAGGGAAAATGCCCTTATAAGGATTCCATGCACTAGCTAAAGGAGGAGAAATTTCTAAAGTACCAATAGTAGTGAAGGGCATATCCCCTATTTACCAAATAGATGGGAAAAAATACTTGACCCAAAATCACTCACAGAAGGATATTCCAAGCCTGGTTCCCTTGAAAAGGATTAATGTTTTGAGCATGACAAGTAAAAGGCATTGCTCCTAATTTTGACGATGGATCAGAAGGAGGAACATGTCAACTTCCAAATTTAAAACCTTGTAAAGGAACTAAAAAAGTAGCCATCGAAGTCATAGATGTAGAAGCAGTAGAGGGTAAAGTTGAAAACAGAGAGAGAATCCCACTAGATGGCATTCCAAAAGGATAAGCTCCCATGAAAGGAGCTAAAGGTTTTATGCCTCCACTCAAAATCGAGATGGAGGTATAGCCAACAACTATTGTACTAGGTTTAATAGTAGATATAGGAATAGTACCTCCTCCTACAACTAAGGGAGGATTATGTACACTAGTATTATCGGCAGAGTGACTAAAATTGGCCGTTGAGAACAAATAAGGAGAGTGAATAGGGCTATCCATTTATGATTTAGAGTACCCACATATGAAAAAACATAAGGAAGTTTAGAAGGAGTAGGTTTTGTAGGAGTTTTAGAAGGCTTTGAAACACCTTCAATTTCTACTTCATCTTCCAACTAGAATAACACTCTAGCAAGTAATGGAGCATTATCGTCTAGATCATGGACCAAACTAGGTTCGCCTTGTGAAATGCGAGCCATCAAAGAAGGATTTGTCTCCATTGCATTAGCTAACACTGGTTCAAAAGCACCAGTGCAATTACTCCTACGCCTTCTAGGCGAAAGCTTGGCACTCACATGTGAATGACAACGAGGCCTTCTAGACCAATGAATTGGTCGGTCAACCACTTTTTTATATTAAGAGAATTTAAAGACTCAAAACACATATGGCAAGCTAGGATCACAGAGTACTCACTAAAACGATCCTACATATACAACCAAGAAAAAGATTCTACGTATTTCTGGTCCGAGTGATTAGGACCAGACACCAAAATAAAATAAAGTGAAGATAAGGATATCCTGAAGGTAGTTTGGGATAAGGACGGTCCAATTCCACCAATGAATATATCAGAAGTAGTTACGCTGACCTCCATACAATAGCCTTTGTCGGTGCAAGTACCTAATATTCACAATGGTAACCTCGAGAAGTACTATGAAAGTGATGCAACGTCTGCCTCAAGTACCACGAGAATTTCTCCCTATAATCACCTCTGTGGTCCCTAGGAAAGGAAACTAAGTTCACTAGTTCATGATCAGAAGTTGGGCGAAATAGCCATGGCCCCATGATCCAACAATTAGGAGATGGGTTATCTCTCTTTCCTTATCTTCACACATCCTTGTGCTCAACTCATGTGTTAGAAGAGCTTTCCCGGACAGCTTAACGAGATTGGATTTCCACTCTTTAGTAGAGTTATATACTTTTAGTTCAAGTGGCCTTGGAGAGTTTACTCTCCACACACCTATTCCAAGTCCTTAACGCCCTAGACTAGTTGATGTTACTATGAAAAAAATAAAAATTCTAGTTCATTTTAATTAAGTTCTTATTTTAATTGGTTTTTATTTAGGACAAGGGTAGTGTAAGTGAAACTAATGATGTTATGACACAAAATAAATGAATAGAAAACCTACGCTACATGTAAATGAAACACTTAGTTTTCTTCAATGAAAGCGATTTCTACACAGGTTTAATGAGAAAGCTAAGAAATCAAAACTATTTTTATTTTTCTTTTCAAGAATTCACACATTCAAGACCTAATGAAAAAAATAAATGATGTCTATAATGCAACTTACCCTAATGCACACTAGAATGTAAATGAAAGATTCAAGCAAAGCTACAAAACAAACAAAGTTGAACTCAAAAGAAAAAGCCAATTTATCAAGAAACAAGAAGCAATTCTCAAGAAAGAAATACTTATTAAAGAAATAATTCTCCTAGCCCTAAAAGAAGAATTCATACCTTTGTCAAAAACTCAAAAATCAGAAAGCCAAAGAAAGGAAACACAAAACAATTTTTTTTCCTTTTCTTCAAAATATTTAAAGACTAAAAGTTTCAAAAAGTGAAATCAAGTATCAAATTCAAGACCAACAAAAAGAGAGACACTCAAGTCTCACTAGTCATTAATTATACAAAAAATTAAAATACTAATGTGAATAAGAGACTAAAACACCTTGAATGATTTGGTCGGGAAGATACAAGGAATTCTAGAGATCAAAAAGATTCCAGAGAACTGAAATCTCTCATTTACCCAAGAATTTCAAACACTTTTCTCAAACAACCAATGAAAATCAATAACAAGCCAACTTCAAGAATGTAAAAGAAGAAATCAACAATACTAGGTTATAAACAAGGTACAAGAACAACCAACTATTCGAAAATAACAGAACCATTATACACTTCTCAAAGAAATTCTGAAACCCAACTTTAAGTATAAAAAGCTCAAAAACTAAAAACCCTTGGTTGAAATAGGTTTTTCACAAAAGATATGGAAGAAAGAGACAACAAAAGATAGAAATATAATTCCAAGCCCCATTATAACCAGAAAGACTCAAGAAAATATGGTCAAACCCCTAGCAAAATCGAAAAATGAAAAAAATCAGTTTTTCAAATCCATACGTGACACTGTAACTCCAAAAATGTGTATGTATGCAATTTTACCTGAAGAACCTAATGTATACCTAGGCTTATTTGGAAGAAAACATGTATATACAGTTATGTATACAACCAAAAGCACATATAAATGGAAAACTAGGAAAAAATAAAAATACAGTCCTGATCCAAGAGATTAGGCTGAATGACCAAATTGCCTAAGAGTTAGGAAGGCTAGAAAAATTAAGAAAAAAAAAACCAAAATCCATATCAAAAAATAACAACCCTTCTAGGAAATACTTGATGGTATTCTTGAGTGGATTCACCAATTCTGTTCGCCGGAAAAGTTCCCTAAGGTAAGGGTTGAAAATCTCAACACAACAAAACAAGATAATCAAAAAAGTGTAGTCAAGCAAGCATGAAAAACCTGTGAATTACTAAATGTGGAATAGGAAACATATTGGAAGGTCCTATGTTAGATGATGTGCCTATATGGTCCAAATGAGCAGGAATGCAAGTCAATTCACTAAAGCATATACATGATAGATAATTCAATGTGCATACATAAAATATATGTTAGATCATCATATATAAAAATACAAATTACTATTCATGAGATAATAACATATTAAGAACAAGGCATGATCTTCGTTATTGATTAACAACAACAGGTATAGGAAAGGTACAGCCTGATCCAAGCCAAAGCTCCAACGAAGCCTTCCTCCAAATCCATTCAGCCTGATCCATGAAGACAACATCTCTAACAAATGCAAGGAGATGCTATGAAGATGATGAACATCTTTGCAAAGGAAACCAGTGTCTCCATAGAGACTGGGAATGCAGGAGGCACGGGAAAATCATACTTGATCTAGGAGAAAAATGGGTATAATGTTGATAGCCCTTCTCTTATATATTTTGGGCCTACCCAAGGGGTGTATATATACCACCTAAAAGTAGATCATTCATTTGTGCTATAGGCTCTTGTAGGTGGGCTCTTCGTAGAACCTATGAACCCCACTCAAAAAATAGCATAATGTTTTATTTTTTCATATTTTAAAAGGTATATAGTTATAGAACCCATAGGAATTTACAGGCTAAGTTCCTTAGATAGAACCACAAATGGTGCCGCTCATAAACAGATCACAAATTAGTACACTAGTATTCTTGAAGTAGTTAATACCCTCCAACAAGGAAATAGTCCACGGCCTGAGCCAACGTGGCCACTTCAGGAAATTTATTAATGTAAAAGAAAGAAAATTTACATAAGGTTCTCTCATGAACGTTCACCTAACAAATAACCCTCCATGCTCTTTAAATAGAGATTGTGGACCAATCAAGTGTTAAGAAACAAATCAAGTGGCAATAATACCAAGGAGAGAATGAACTCTTGGATCACTTCATGTCCAAAACATATCATGACCATCATTATAGGTTAAAAAAGTACATATTAGGGAAACACACTTTACCTAACTATACACTAGACCAAGTTATACTTAATTATTTCCTGTGTGTCGAAATATCCTAACATCCCCCTTAAGAACAACTTGGGATAAGATTGAATGATGTACAAAGATGACATAGTAGGAGAAGGAAGGAGGCATTAGAGCCTATCCCCCCTTAGTGACAACTTCTTGAACTTCAACCATAAATCAAAGTTTAGTAAACTTTGCCTCCGTGAGATCATTTGTAAAGATGTCCGCAACTTGAACATTGGTTGAAAAATATTGCACTTCAAGAACATGGTCATGAATGAGCTTTCTGATGAAGTGCATGTGTGGTTCAATGTGTTTACTGCATTGATGTTGGACTGGATCTTTGCATAGTTGAATGGTTCTTCGATTATCACACGAAAGTGTAGTCGGATGTTGCTTCTGAAAACCATACTCTGGCAAGATCTGACAAAGCCATAGGAATTCCTTACAAGCTTCAATGATGCCATGATACTCTACTTCTACTGAAGAAAGAGAAATTTCACTTTGTTTCTTGCAAGCCCATTTAATAGGTCCAGAACCAAGAGTGAAGACATAACCTATAGTAGACTTTTGATCATCAGGGTCATGAGCCCAATCAGAATTAGTGAAACCAACCAATAGAAGAGATTCTTCTTCACTACAATGAATCCCAAACTAAATTGTACCTCAAACATAATGAAGTATTATTTTAGCTGCTTTCCAATGACTTTCATGTGGATTTTTCATAAACCAAGCAACAATGCCAACAACAAAGGAAAGGTCAGGAGAGGTATGGGTCAGATACAAAATTTTCCAACAAGATGATGGTATAAGGTAGTATCAACTTCAGGGGAAGTACAAGTGAATGAAAGTTTGGCTCAAGACTGAAAGGGAGAAGGGGTTGGCTTACATTCTTCCATGTGAAAGTGTCATAGAAGATCACATGCATACTTTGACTGGGAAAGGGAAATGCCTTCTTTGGATTGCAAGACTTGAAGGCCAAGAAAATAATGCAAGTGTCCCAATTCTATCATTTCAAACTTATTTTTAAGGCTGGACTTCACATGGTTTATAAGGTTGGGATCACTACCAGTAAGGATAATATCATCAACATAAAGAAGAAGAATGATAAGAGACTTAACCACTTTCTTGGTGTAGGTGGTATTGTCAGAATGAAACCTAGAAAATCCAGTATCTAAAAGAAAGCTATCCATTTTGGCATACCAAGCCCAAGAGGCTTGCTTGAGACCATAAAGTGATTTCTTAAGCCAAAATACAACGCTAGAGTATGTTTGTATAAAGCCAGGAGGTTGTTCCATATATATTTCTTCATGCAAGTGCCCATGCAAGAAGGTGGATTTAACATCCATTTGATGGACTTCCCATTTGAAAGAGGCAGCAAGGGAAAGAAAAAGGTGGATAGAGCTCATTTTGGAAACAGGGGAGAAGATTTTAGTATAGTCAATGCCTTAAACTTGTGAAAAAACCTTAACAACAATATCTTTATGTTTATTAACCTTTCCATCTAGTCCAAACTTGGTTTTGTAAACCCATTTGCATCTAACAAGATTCCATCCCTTTGGAAGAGGAACTAGGTCCCATGTATCATTTTCCAATAGTGAACAATATTCTTCATTCATAGTTGTCTCCCAATCTAGATGGCCTGAAGCTTCTGTAAAGCTGTTAGGATCATAATTTGCTGAAGCTTGAGCCAGTAAAGAAGTGTCTTTATCAAACTAAGAACGTGTATGACACTAATTTGCAGGATCACCTGCAAGAGCACCTGCTGCATCCTAAGTAGTATGAACCCATTTTGGAATTTGAGGAGCTAAAGGAGGATCCTGAGAAGGTGGGGGAGGATTTTCATCTTCACTGTCATCATCTGAAGAAGGAATATTTTCAAAAGTAGAAGGGATAGAGAGAGGTGGCACATCCGTCGAACTAGGTTCATAGGCTGATATATTTTTAGCAAACTTTACATCTCTTCTAATGATAACATTTTTGGATTTAGGATGAAGAAGTCTATATCCTTTAACATATTCTCTATATCCAACAAAAATACATTTTTCACTGTTAGGTTCTAAGGCTTTCTGTTTCTCATCTGGAATATAGGCCCATGGTTCACTTCCAAAAACATGGAAGTAATTTGTAGGAGTGTGATTTACTATGTAATTTGCACAGTTAATTACTTTTGCCCAAAATGTAAGACTATTTCCTTTAGATTGAAGCACACAATAAGACTATTTCCTTTAGATTGAAGCACACAATTATACATTTCCTTTAAGGTGTGATTCTTCCTTTCAGAAACACCATTTTTCTCTGGAGTATATGGAACAATATGTTGCAATTTAATTCCATGCTCAATGCAAATGTTCATGAGTTTGTTGTTAACATATTCTCCACCATTATCAGATCTTAGATTAATAATTTGATGTCTAGATTGTTTCTCAACAAAGGCCTTAAAGGCCAAGAACATGTTAAAGACTTCACTCTTGAGTTATAAGAAGTATACCTAGGTGCATCTAGAGAAATAATAAGTGAAAGTTAAGAACTACTTGTAGCCACAGAATGAAACAACAAGAAGTGGACCACATAAATCACTATGCACAAGTTGTAAAGGGGTTGAGGCATTACAAGAGGCACATTTTTCAAAACTATACCAATGATGTTTTCCGAGTACATATCTGGAACAAACTCCATCTCTGCAAGATACCATAGGAAGACCTGTCACCATATTTTCTTTACATATATTTTGAAGGGAGTGATAGTTTAAGTGACCAAATCTCTCATACTATAGTTTGCTCACTTCATCATTATGAGAAACAAATACCGAGGGAAGAGTTGATGACCCAAAGTTTTGAAATTTATACAACCTTGTAGAATCATCAACAATGTCGGTAACTAAAATTTGTCTAGGATCTCTTAGGTCCTTAATTACAAACTCATGAGGTGAAAATTCAATAGCTTTACCTTCACCTAAATGAGTTATTTGATATACAGATACAAGGTTGCAGGATAGCTCTTAGACATCTCAAAATCCTCTTAGAAACTAATAGATTACATTGTTTTGGGGTAGAATAATACCTTGCAACCACACCAACAACTTGCATAATGTATGTCGAAGAGGCTATGAGTTACATATTACTACCAATTATTATTCTATACACTACTCGCTTTACTGTTGGTGACTGATCATCCTTGCTGAGCTTAAATCCAATAATCATAGGAGTAATAACAAGATAACGTTCTTCCTTTCCAAATTATTTAATATTTCCTTTAGGTACTTGCTTTGGAAGATAAAATATACATTTTTCTAATTCATTGATTTTCAACCCAAGAAAAAATGATATTTCTCCACGAATGGACATGTTAAATTATTTTTGCATGTGTGTAGCAAATTCCTAACTAAGTAAATATGCATTACTATCAAATATGATAGTGTCAACATAAACAACAATGACTAACAAATTATCATTCTAATATTTAATATATAGATTAATGTTTTCTTCTCATTTTTTGAATCCTCGTTGTTGTAAATAGTTTATGTTTGTATTATGGCTAATGTGTTGTCCTTGATGGTAACCTGCTTGATAAAGATGTCAAGATTGTCATAATATGAAGATTGATAAATATTTTACACGTGATATGGATAAAGGAATGTCAGTTCAGAGACAAATGAATGGTAAAGGTAAAGTTTGAGAAATTATACATGAGCCTTTAGAAGCAAGTTCACATACATACACAATTATTGTGAAGAAATGTTGCATACAGAATCCACACCATGGTAATATGGATACTAGGGGTCTTTACCATGGTATTTTCCCATAGTAATGGGTGCAATAATGATTATTTGATCCCATCAAGGAATACCAATGAAATTACTAAGGGATTGGCCTAAGTTATTGAATAAGGAAAAAGATTTATAAAGAGATGGAGATCAAGGTGTTGTATGTGTAAGTTTTGGGTTCTCTATGAATGATTGAATCTGAAGTAGGTGTACACCAGTGATCAAGGAGAAGACTCAAATCTGAAATATCTCAAATATGTTGACATATATGGTTGATTTCTTTACTTGTTGCAAATGTATAAGTGGCTAATATTGATGAAACTATGATATTGTGATCTAAATGATTTATTTAGAAGTTAGTAGTATAAATAGTAAAGGTTGTGAAAAGTGAAATTGTATTTGCAGTGATTTGGTTTTTTCAAATATGTATGTAGGAATGATTGGAAATAGTTGCATAAATAAGAGGATCCATCTTTGAGGGGTTGCATATATATTATTCTAAATAATTTTCAGTGTGTAGATATTATACACAGGTGTTGTGCATAGTAAGCAGGTACATATGCAGATATTTCTTGTGGAAGTAGTAGATACAAACAAGGGTTTGATTGGAATATTGATGTTTACAGTTGATTTTCTCTAGTTTATTTGTTGCTTTCTGTCGATGATGTCTCTATCATGATGATTTATGTCTGACAGTGAAAATTGATGTGACTTGGTTGAATTGATCATTTTTTAATAGTTTAGAAGTTTGAGTGGGTGTATGATTTATGATCTATAATCTGTGATTGCTTCAATGATCTGTAACTAGTGAAGTGGTCTATGTATGTTTCATATATTAATGATTTCGTGTTCAGTATTATGATATTTGTACGTAGGTTTTATACAAAGAAAGCACATATATACACGAGTCTTATTGAGTACAATCGCGTATATAATTTGATATTTGTTGTTTCTAGTTGGGTTCTGCATCCAGTGACTTGATGCTTCAAAATTTCAGTTGATTTCTGGTATGACAGTTCCTCAGATTCAATGCTTCAATTTGTTTGGGTTTATGGTTGATATGGGTCTAGTTTTAAAACTTGATGCATGGTGGCCTGCGAGTTGTGTGATGATTTTTTGACAGGTGGATCCAGTCTAAAATATTTAGAAAAATGGTGCACAAGGAGATGAGGGTTGTAGCCTTTAGAAAATGGGGTAGGAGTTCTGTGGCCATAAAAGTTGGTAAATGAGTTAATTGGGTTGTAGCTACCTTCTAATGGGTGCTAGAGAACGAAAGAAAGATGAAACCTTCTGTAGTTTGGTTCTTACGTACTAACAAGAATCTGCATCAGTACAAGCGTAATATTTTTCTTTATATTATCTGAAAGAATACATAGACAACAATAGCAGTGATTTTCTCCAACATTGGGTTTTGACCTAAAATATTGGTGTTATATGTGTGTTGTTCATTTTTTGTGATTTCTTTATGTTCTTTAATGCATACTAAAAGTAACTAATCTACTGATGAAATGGTAAAAGGTGGGGAAACTTAGTATACTGGATATACAGTGGTTTCCTTCTCTGAAGTAGCATAGATACACATTTTTTCTTAATAACAGTAGCGTATATTTTTCATAATATAAAATTTTGATGTTTAAATTTCAAAATATTGATTCACCCCCCGAAGTATTTTTCCCAACAATTGTTGTCAGAGCAGGTCCCTCAGAGGGAGCTTGATTGCTTCAAGGGAAATCCATCATGATGAGAATCCAAGAGGGAGTATCTTCTATCAGACAACGTATTTTTAATGGAACTAACTTTTTTATTTTGGAAAGTCAGAATGAAAGCATATTTGCAGTCAATTGGAGTTGATGTATGGGTAATCGTTGAAGGAGTATATCAATATCTATCCTCTATTTCCACAAATGATACAGGGAAGAAATAATATGAGACCAATGAAAAGGAAGCCAATGCTCTCTTAGGATGCTTGGAAGAATCATAATTTATGAAGTCCATGCATCTGATTACAACAAATACTATATGGGACTCTCAGAATACACGATGATGAAATTATTGCAATATTTTTCCTTAGAGTAGACAATATCGTTAATTCAATGAAAAAACTTGGTGATGAAATAAGATACTCTACTGTGGTTGAGAAAATCTTAAGATATATAACCTCAAATTTCAACAACAAAATCTCTTCCATTGAATAAATGCAGGATTTAAACAATCTTATTATTGAACAACTCCATGTGATTTTAATAGCTTGTGAAATGAGAAAAAGGGATCCATCAGATATCAAAGAAGAAAAATTCAAAGATATACACAAAGGAAAGGAAAGGGAATACCTTAAGGAAATAGGTTACATTTCAGACGAAGAAGAAGCGAATTTTGTGAAGAAAATTCAAGTAGGAACTGGCAGGTTTAGAGTTAAAACTCCTTTTAAATGTTTTTCACGAGGAAGATTAGTTAATTATGTTTCAAAATTTCCTTATAAAGAAAATCATGATAAAGGGAAAAATGTTCCGAAGGAGAGTGCTAATAGAAGGTTTGATAACAATAGAAAATTTATACTCGTGAAGATAGTGACTATTCTTCCAAGAATGAGGATATTGAATCTGATCAAGATTATCAGTTTCTTATGACATTTGAAGAAAAATGTATAAATGAATCTGATGATTACTTTATGGATGTTGTAGGAGTAAAGAAAATATTTATAAAAAGTACACTTATTGAATAAATAACTAAGCTAAAAATTGTTTAGAAGAAGCTAAATTAACTAAAGAAGCTTTGAAGAAGCAAGTTCTAGAAAAGGAAAGGCACTGTAAAAAATTAGAAATCAAAATAGTGGGTCTAAGAAAGGAACTTGAAAAACCAAGGAATCTAAATAGTATATTTGCTAAAGGATCTAAAAATTTAGATGAAATAATCAAATTTCAATGCTCTCCTCTAATCAAGACAAGTCTTGGATATAATTCAAATGGTGAATTATAAAAAACTATAAAATCCACTAAATTAGATACAGGAAGTTATGTTAATGGAGTGAAAGGAAGTAGTCATCATAATTATAGCTCTAAGCAAAAGAATGAACGATCAATACCTCTCAAGAAAAGACACCTTACCATAATCAAAGGGAAATATACTCAAGAAGGTATTATTATCCCACATATTCCTACTTCAATGGGAAATGCTTCACTTGTCACAATTTTGGTCACAAAGTTGTTTAGTGTGTTGTTTATAAAACTATTATGACTAGAGAAGCAAGAAAACAAAAGAATGAGATCAGGGCAAAGAAATATTCTTATAATATTTTCGCACCTCTTCAAAATGAAATTGAATTTTCTCTTTTCAATAACTTTGTTCATAGAGAAACTGATTGCAGAATTAGAATGGGAACATCTTACCAGCATGAACAAAAGATAATACCCCCCAAGGTATGGAAGAAAAAATTACAGTTACTGAAATTTTGGTCTAGCTTTTTATGCATGAGATCAAGAAAATATATGGTACTCTGACAGTATATGTTCAACGCATATGACACGTGACGTAACTTTTGGTAATAAAGAAAGAAAATAATGTAACTTTTGGTAATAACTCACCTACTGCTATCAAAGGGAAAGGAATTGTGTTGTTAAAAGAAAAGGTCAAGGTTGGAAATGTTTTATTTGTTGATGGATTAAGGCATAAGTTGTTAAGTGTCAATCAAATGTGCAACCAAGGCCATGAAGTTGTTTTCAAATCAAATAATTGTTTGGTAAGAAATCTACATACAGGTAAGATCATAATAAAGGGAACAAGAAATCCAAGCAATGTTTATGTCTTGGACGATAGCCAAGAGCATTTTTACTCAAGAAAATCTGAAGAAAGTTGGCTTTGGCACAAACAAGTTGGGACACATTAGCTTTTCTCAATTGTACAAATCAATTAGAATGAGAGAAGTTCGTGATTTTCCCAAGATTACTCCACTTGAGAATATCATTTGAAAATCACACTAATTTGGTAAGAAAACCAGAGTTCAGTTTAAATCTAAAGAAGGTACTTCAAGTAAGCCACTTGAACTTATTCATATTGATTTATGTGGTCCTATGAGAAAGAAGTCTCCTCGTGGCAAATAATACTTCATAGTATTCATTGATGGTTTTACAAGAATGTTGGATTGGCTTACTAAAACATAAAGATGAAGCATTTGATAAATTTAAAGTTTTCAAGGCTCTGGTAGAAAATGAGTCAGATTTGAAAATCCAATGTCCTAAATTTGATAGAGGGAGGGACTTGATATTAGATGATTTTTTTAATTTCTTTGAATAACTTGGCATTGAAATACAATTTTATATAGCTAAGACTCCTTAACAAAATGGAGTAGCTAAAAGAATGAACAAAACAATCCAATAAATGGCACATGCCATGCTTGATGAGTCAGGAACACGTCATACCTTCTCGGGGTAGAGACACATATAACCATGAATATACTTAACAAAGATCATGTTCAAGTAAACAATGATAAAAATCCACATGAACTATGGTATGGTAAGCCTGCAAATGTCAAAAACTTTAAATTTTTTGAAAGAAAATGTTAAATAGAGAAAAATGATGCTAATATTGGGAAGTTTGAATCTAGATGGAGTGTATGTTTGTCCATCAAATGCTTTTAACGTCGTCAACGATCGTGACAAGGGTGGTGAGCCTAAATTTTTCCAGCAACTCATTGACATAATGCATGTAGATGTCCCCTCATCGATAATTGTTTGATGAACAGTTTTGTTGAGGGCTTTCACTTGAATGAAGAAAGTGAGCTGAGCTGGTAACTGCTGGTCATGTCCTTTATGATTAAAGGCCACAAGATTGGAATCCGTTGGGTCAATCCCACCTATTGCTGATAATAAAGCTTGCTTTTGGGAGGGGAAATTTTGCAGTACCTCAAGTGTCAACATAGCGGATGGTGATTGGGCCAGGTCCTCTACTATATTATAATTTTGTGCCACTCTGGCATGAGGATTAAATGTCGATTTGTGTACAACTCCCTTTGGTGGCTTTATCGTTAGCTCAGGAATGATGGGTGGCACAACTTCGGTCAAAGTTGTTATCGAACTACTAGGTTGATCAGTAGCCTTGTTGTTCGATAGCTGTGGATTCCCGTAATCTTTATTCCTTGCCGATATCAAAGCATCATTTTTCTATTTCGAAATGGACATCATAAAACCTTGGGATGGGTAAGAATTATCACTAGCAACTAGATTGGTTCCTGGGTTTGGAAATGGATCAGTCAATACTGCTGAGGTTTTTGAATTCTTAAAGAATTTCTTAACTTCAGCTTTATATGGACAATCTCTCATCCAGTGATCCTCATCACATATGAGGCATGGCTAAGTAGGTTTCTTTTGCCCAGAAGGGTTTGCAGAAGATTTTTCAGGAGACATATCATCCTGTTTCTTCTTTTTGCTATTCCCTTTCTTCTTGCCTCTTGGTTGCTTCGGTTCTTTGCTTTTGTCAGTTGACACGGCATTAACCTCTGTGGCGAGAATTTCTTCATTTTCATTTTGATCAGAAATCTTACGGGCTTTCTTAGATGTGGTCTTTGTCGATTTTGTGTTCTTCGTACCTATCATGCCATCGCCGGCATGAGAGTCTTTGTTTGATTTAGGAGGAGGAGGAATGGAAAATTCTCGTCTCGGAGCATGAGGGATTTTTTCATAGAGTGTGCCAGACTGAGTGTAGATCAAGTCTACATATTGCGCATGAGCAATGACTTGCTCTTCAGTGATGACCCCTCCCTTTGCCACATCTTCTGTTATAGAAGGTAACAAAGACTTAATAAACCGTTCAGCTAGTAGCTGATCAGGGACATATGTTTTTACCATTCTACGACAACATCGCCATTCATGAATATGATTGGATATGTAAGTGGCCATTGTTTACTTGAAATTGGTAAGAAGCTTTGTTCCTGTTCATACCTTATTGGTAATTGAAAATGGGTTAAAAAGGTTACGGCAAGGGCGCTGAAGTTATCAAATGAAGCTCTAGGCAATTCGATGTACCATTTTGCTGCGGGACTAGTTAACATTCACTGAAAAAGGCGAAGCCGAATTGAATCATCATTGAGAGTGTTGGACGAACACCACAGATGAAAGGTCATCACATGATTCGATGGGTCTTCACCCAGATTTCCATTAAATTTAGGAATATCTGACAGAAGTTTATGAGGAATCGCCGGCCACCAAGGGGCATAAGCGATTGGATCGTTCGTTAGCCGATTTAGATCTGGTAACTCTAGAGTCACCACAAAGGGCAACTGTTGATTCAGGTTCGGCGAAGCGTGCCCAGGATAAGATGGGATTGCCTGAGCAGTGGGTCTTTGCATACCAGCATAAATCACTTGATGCTGATAACTTTGATAAGGTGGTTGGGCATAACCAATTTGAGACGATTGGTGATAACCTTTTTGAATATACGACTGTCCATTACCTGCAAAGTTTTGTTGCTCAGGTCCTTGGTAAGCTTGTTGGAATTGCGGTTGTTGATGTTGCACCAGCCATGGTTGTGAAACCATTTGCTGTTGCCCAATACTGGACATTTGAGCAAGATGAGGGGTAATAGTAACCATTTGAGCCTGACTCGCTCCAGTTAAGGAGCCACTAACTGGCGATTTTGGTTGTGGTGCGGAGACAAGAGGTTGTTGTACAACAACCTGAGAAACTTGAGGTTGGAATGCAATAGGCAATTCTTGTACTTGTGACACTGTCACAATAGCTGGTGTAGTGGGGATATTTGACATAGGTAGACTCGGTTGCATTGAGTATACATATCTTGGTTGTTGAGGCAGTATTGGCACCCAACCGTTGGATGTGATTCCAATTTGACCTGAATTCGGTTGTGAACTCTCATATGGTTGTTCTCCCGGAGGGAACAATGAAAGGGTGTAGTGGCCTCCATATGGCAGCAATCCAGTGCTCAAGGGAATGATTGGCCTTTGGGGACCAGACTGCCCAAATTGATATTGTTGTGAAGAACCAATTTGTTGAGATTCAACATAAGATATTCTAGATACTATTCTGGATGAACAAACAAGAACAGACCATACTGTCGAAATAGTCCCTGGGTGGACTCCTTCTAGCTGTTGAGAGCTAGTCAGGACAGATCGTATACCAGTGAACATCATCGAAGTGGTGGAAGGAGGTTCTGCTACCGTTGTATCGCGCGAGATAGTCCTAGATGTCAATGGTTGTCCAGACATATCGAGTCTATCCAAAAGACTTCCTAGGGATTCTACAGGAACTTGCGATGAAGGGGTATTGACTTCTGAAGTAGAAGGATATAGGTGGATCCCTATCCTAAAATGCAATGGAGTAGTAGATGGAGGATCCTTCGTAATCTCTTCTATGGAAATCAATCTGGGTGGAAGAGGTAGACCATCAGGTCTGTAAAATATTTCTGGTGCCGAAGAAGGTATAGATTCTGTAGTGACAGATGTTGGAGGGGTAACACCTTCTGAATCAACTCTAGATGAAGCTGGTTCATGAATCAAAGTGTTTACTATTACACTAGGATCAGTTCCAATGTCCTCTTGTAACTGCAGAACTTCTTATGTAGAGGCAGGGATACCAGAAATGGTTGGAGCCACTGGAGTCTCAGAGGATGTTGAAACACAAGTTTCAAACAAACTAGGAGACTTTGACCCAGTTAAACGAGTTTTCTTGGCCCGGAATGGTTTCATTTCCGGTGTCAAAAACAGTTGAATCGTTAGTCTCTGCGAACGATGGGGTTTTGATTGACTTTCTTCCACGATTGCGGATTATTTGTTCAACTCAAAATAAGAGGGGAAAATGTTATTCCGAATTAAATGAATTTTAGATGATTTGACACAACTTACTTTTTCAATTTTTAAGAGTCGACAAAAGCTAAAGATGACTCTAGTCACCTTCGATTTTTAATGAGCCTGAAGTGACAAGTGCTCAGATGGACCTTTTCTTTTAAGGAGTCTGAAAAGGAACAAAAGAGACTACTCTAAAAATCTAGACAGAGGGATTACCAAACCAATCGTAAAACTACAGAATACGTTTTATGGTATGGCAGTCAATCTTCCCGAATGCTATGTTCAGTGCATTGCGATCGATAGGGCGGCAGACATAGCTTCCTAAGGATAAAGGATATAGCCTATAGTGGTCTCCCAATATATACTCGATGGTACATGGGTGCACAAGTTCGTGTTGGCACTTTTCATCTCAAAGAGGAGGAATCACCCAACCTACGGTGAAAGCGACAGTTACAAAGCTTTACGACGCCAGAATACGTCTCTAGCCTAGACTTCTAGATGTTGTGCGTTAGGTTCCAAAGCGTTTTTATGTTCATTGAATTTATTTTACAGTTGATCTTTCTTAAGAAATTTACCTTTCAGGTTCACCGTGTGATGTAGATATACAATTCCTAAAATGAAATCTAAGATGATAAACATTCGTTTAATCTTCTTTTTGCAATGAAAATCCTAGCTACTAAGGAAAGAGAAATGAGATTCTTTCAACATAGAGTAGAGAGCACACAATAGATGCACTGTCCTAAATCAAAATCAACAAGCAATCTAAATGCAAATGCACACGCATGTATTTGTTTTCAGTTTTCTTAATGTGTGAATGACAAAAAGAATGATAAATACAAACCTGAATTATCTCTTCTTTCAAAGCGACAGTACTAATGATTTTCTTTTCAAAAAATGAAAAGGAGACAAGATGACACTTTATGATTTTGAATTGAAAACTACCTTTGACACTTGAAATACTTATAAATTTAGATCAAATACAAGAGTAACAGTGTAATCAACTATCTAGAATAATAGGATTCTTTTCTTTGACTGAAAACGACACTTGTGACACTTTCAAATCCAAAGACGACAGTTTGATTAAGCTACTTCTTCGTAAAAGAGAACTGTAAATGGCGCACAATACATAAAAACATTAACAATTCTTTGTACAATGGACGTTGGATGATGCAAAGAAAGGGGGTTTCAACAGTGGTCTACTGATCACAGATAGCAAAACTCCTGAATAAAGCTGAAGAGAGTGAAGAAAAAACCAAAATCTGGAGGCAGATTTAGTCTTGTCTGATCATCGCACCTATAACACAGGGAAACAGGGATGTATCCCACCTACTATACATGGGAGGTGCGATGCATCCAGATTGCCAAGAAGACAAGGTGCAATGGTCTAGGGACAAGACTTTAACTTGGTTTTTGGTCACAGTTTGCAGTTTAGTTAAGGGATTTAGGCCGAGCAAATGATAGTCAGTAACTACAAAGTACAGGGGCTAATCTAATGAGGTTACTTAATCTACCTCTACGGCACTTAGGATGTTTGCAAGTTAATTGTTCAGTTCATAAACAAATCTGGAGATTGACTGAAGCAGCAATGATCTACTTTGCACTTCCATAGCAAATGGAGTTCGAAGGCTAGCTGGCTTAACTTCAGGCTCCGTCTGTGGTTTATGAATCAAACAAATAGAGACAAGCAATAAAACTAATCGTCCCCCAGTAGAGTCACCATTTTGCTATCCAGAAATCTTGTGTCTATTTAGAGCTGCTAGTCCCACTAAGATGGGTAGCTATCTTAGAAACAAACAGATTAAAGTCACTTGTTTTTCCTTTACGAGAGAGAGATGAGAAAGAAGTAGAGAGTGCCAACCTCAGTCTTCCGCTTGGCTTCTTGCTTGTCTCCTTTCCCCTTTGACAGAATCTCGCCACTGCTTCCTTACTTGTCCCGCTTCAAAGAGCACCTTTAGATTCACAGTAGCATAATACCATCGAAGCATAGAGATCTTTCATTATAAACAATATAGGATCAGATATATATTGACCATACAAATGCATATACCAACACAATATTCAGAGATACACAAGAATATAGTGGAAAAATCAAATAGCTTTATTAGTAAAAGTAGTAGAAGAGAGGATTACAACCACTTGGTCTGACCAAGCGCCATCCTCCCAGCTTGAAAGCCCTCTTCACCTCACACAAAGCAAGATCACCCAACAATGTCTTTAAAGAGAAACTAGCAACACCTATTTGCAAATTACCAAAGTCCAACCTCTGGATCTCTTGGATGAGGGATCCATATATAGATATTTGCAGAGGTGTGAGTCAGCTCTGGGTTTTTGATTAGTGTCATTCCACTGATAGTTCTTGGTTCCACTTGGAGATTTCATTTATTTCTTACTCATCCCTGGGCAAATTCTGAGAGGCAAGTGTCATATGAGAAGTTTCTAGAAGATTCCTTGATCATCCACTTAGCAAACTGTCTCTGCCGCTTGTCTATTCTCGCTCATCGCACCCTATAGAAGGACTTTTTAGTATGCATCGCACCTCCCGTGTGTAGTAGGTGAGATGCATCGCACCCTAACCATGGAGCAAGTGAGATGATCCAGTTTTGACTAGTTTTAAGCAGTTTTTCATGGAAAACTTTTGGGAGATGATGTAATCAGCTGACCTTGTTCCTTTAGGGTATGAAATAACACTTTTAGGGACTTAGAAGCCCTTGGTTTATGGACATATGTGATTGGGGTTGTAGTGCCCAAATATGTCTATTACAAAGAGAAAGCTTGAGATCAAGCCTCCCTCAACCTTCTTCATTGATGCAGCTGCACAATCTCATGTGCGAGTAGGCACTATCTCAACAGACTGTCCAGTTCCCTCTCATTAAGCAGTTCCACCATCACCAAGTGATGTTGAGAATCATGTTTGTACACCTTTTCATCCTTCACACTTTCCCAAAATCACTCCACTCAATTTTTGCACAGATTTGGTTGTGAGTCCTTCGAGTTCCCATATGCATTATTTTCTTTAACCTCCGTCTTCACACTCAGGTGTTCCTCCAGATGATGTTGTCTTGTGTGCATACATTCTAGACTCTTCACTTGTTGTGAACAAGGAACATCCCACTGATGGATTTGGTGTTTCAAAACTAGCATGCATTCTCATTCATGAAGAGTATGAGTGGGAGCTTGAACATCAACACTCGGTGAAGGATGACTCCCTTCCTTCTGAGCCCGCTCTATTCTTTCCTAACCTCTTTGGTGAACCTACCATCCATGATTTTGCATGTGTGTCTTCATCCACAAATGCACCCATTCTTGATCACTCACAGGACTCACCAAATGTTAGTCCATCATTTGACAATGGAGAGGATAAGTTTTTCATTGAAGATCCACTTGATCCTTCATTTTTCTTTTCCAGAAAAATAGAGGATGAGTTTGTTCACTTTTCATCTATCCCTCTATTTGATTCATCTCATCATGAGGATGCCGAAGAATTCATTGAATTTTCTGATCATGGTAGTGGTGATCCATTTTCTTCCAATTTTGATCATGATCATGAATCTATCGTAGTTGACCTTTCGAAGCCATCGATGTATGATGATCTACTTGATGTTGAATTTGAGACACCCAATACTATCAAGCCACTTCAGCCCAAGTTGATGGTTATGTCAAGCCCTCGCTCTCTTGAGGTTAGTCTCACTTCTGATCAAGAAATCGTTCAGTCGCCCAAGGCTCCTCATCACTCACTGTATGCATTGAAGATCCATCTCACACGTAGATCACACTTCCTCCACTCGAACTGCACGATCCCATTGATCATGTTTTGGAGGAGTCTTACATTGCAAGCACTCATTCATGACACAAGTTGTCTTTGCTTCTTTTGTTTGCTTACATGTCACAGTCAAGGGCGTGCTTATTCTTTAAAGTTACACGTAGTGTCACACAACACCATGAGAAGTCCATGGACTATCCGTCATGTGCTTGCACTCACTTATGTCACGTGGGCAGTTTGAAACACAAAATGTGATTGTCTTCATTGTTATATCTTTCTTTCTTGTTGGTTTGCACCATTGGGTTGCTCGTGGACCAAGCCTTCACCAACATGGGTCTACGAATGCGCTGATGGCTGCATTGGAAGTATCACTTCACGTGATCAGACCCATCCACCCTTAGTATAGGAGTAGGAGTAGTGTTTTCTTTCAGTTTTTGGCTTGCATGCTTAGTTGCTTATATGATTTCTTTGCATGTTTGTTTGCTTGCTTGTTTACTTGCTTTTCTTTCACTTTAGCTTCTGCTTTTTCTTTGCTTTGATGTTTGTTGGTTCATTTGTTTTATTCGTAGCTTAGCCTTGCATGAAACCATGTATGACTCTTGAAGCGAGCTGGGTAAAGTATAAGAGGACTTGTACAACTATCACTACTTGGTTATTTGTCATCTTGCCTCTGTATGATGAGCTTGTTACTCTTAGTCCATGATACGTCGAAGCAAAATATGTACTCTTCAAAGTGGACCTTGGCGTAAACACAATGCTTGCACACTAACTAGTGTCACCTTCTCTAGTCGATTTTTTTTTGGGTTGACCCTTGTCAGCTCAGTCAAGTAGAGTAAGGTGAGGGGGAAAACCTCAACAAGCACATCAGAGATATAATAAACTAATTCTCTACTCGAACAACCTCCTCTACTCTCAATAAGTCAGGATCCCTCTTCCACCTCTGAAATTCATAAGTGCTATGCATAGTAAGAATGAAGAATGAAAAGTCCAAAAATTCAAAATGAAAATAAATAAGGCGAAAGAAGAGAAAGGCTTCCTGCGCAGGGAGGTGATGCAACTAACTCTATCGGGGTACTGACAAGGCTTGTTGGAAGCAAAGCCATGCTTGTGTTCCTATGTGACTTCACCAGGGTATTGTCCAGGCCTCCTGGTAGTGGAGTAATGCCAGAGATGAAACTAAGACTCTGACGACTATACTGCTTGTGCACTTATATACTCCTCAACCCCAATTGAAACAATTGTGTTGCCTTGGCTTGGAATGTTTGTCAATCGATGAAGGGCTTGGCAGATGCTACATCTTACAATCAAGTTAGTGTGAAACCAAGATGAGCTAAGAACTGAACAATACTTCCGAAGGTGTTAGACTTTCTTTTCAAGAAAAAGGTCTATGCAGAGAGCTAGAGTGCTACCAGTGTGTCGCAAAGTGTTGTAGCGGCTACAACCACCCTCCAAAATTTTTCCTTAGCCTATTTTGGAGCCTCCCTACCAACCTTACACAACACTTTGTCTTGCTTTGTCAAGTACTCAAGCTTCAGTGTTTTCCTCGCACAAAGGCAACTTGTCAATCACAATCGTTCCATTCCCCTCACAGGCTGCTTACCTGGACTTGGTCCAACTGCAGTCTGAGTAGCTTCACCTAGAAAATTGTGCATTTCTAGAGGGCAAGAATCCTCTCCCCCTAGGAATTGTGTAATCCTCTTTGACATCCAGTTGAGCTCTAGGATTGTGCAATCCTGCCAGCCAACCCTCCCAGCAGGATTTTCGCAAATTTTCCCAGTAGCAGCCTATTCAACTCGGGATTTGCACAAATTTAGGTAACAGTCAGCTGCTCTGCCCAAAAATTGCACAAACCTCCTATGTAGTTACCCAAATTCCAAGCCAAGAATGTGTATTTTTCCCGAGCAATGGAGCATTGCATGCATAAACAGTCTGGTTGACCAGTTCCACCCAAGACCGAGGGAACTTGACTTGCATGCATGCATGACTTGATCTTCCTGAAATAACAAGAGAGAACATGTAGAAGGCATCGCATGACTTAGGGAGCTATTTTTAGTAGATGGGTGTTACATGCAAAGCTCTTTTAGAAGTTTCCCTCCAAGTGTCACTTTTTCCTAGATTTGTGGCATCCACGTCATGAGACCAAAATTATTTATTTGATGCATTAGAGCTCATTCATTCACATTGATCTTGGAGGTCTCACATCCCACAGCACATCTAGGACTCTTTGACACATTTCACTCAGCTATTCATGTGTAAGTGGTCTCAACTTGTCTTTTTAAACATTTTTGTCACTTTTTGTGTACTCGCTTGTGTGAGTGTTGTTTGCTTGATTTCTTTGGATTCCTGCCATCATTTACATATTTTCTAGCTTGTCCTATCTTTTTCTTAGTTTTTATCACTATCTCACTTTTGTTGCATGCATGAAATTGTTTTTCACAGATGTTCGACCAACTGGCGAATGACCTCACCCACATGCATGTTCATCTGTTTGCTGGATCTTCCATTCATTTTTTTCATGCACTTTTTATCACTTTTTCTATCACCTAGTGTCACCTTGCATTTCATTGACTTACTTGCTTTCAGTTGCCCATCGGCAAGTCTGGCCAACCTTGGCCCAGTCTCTTCCTTGACCAAGGCTGTATTACGCAATCTAGGGAAGGAAGGCTCACCTTCCTCTCTAGATTTGTGTATTCTAGCCCAGGACTACCCTCCTAGACTATTTTGCACATTCTTGGAGGACAGTGGCTGATTGGCCCAAGAAATTGTGCAAATCTGCCCCTGGGCCAGTAGTCCTTCCTCGCTGGAATTGTGCATTGTGCAATCCTAGAAGCCAACTACCAAAAGGGATTGCTCATTTCAAAAATCCAATAACTAGTCTATCCTCTGAGACAAACTACACTTCCTTTTGTGTAGTTTTGGCAGCTAGTTACTCAGCCTCCTAGTGAAATTTGAACAATCTTGCTCATTAATTTCCTAGGTATGTGTTGTGTCCTTCCCCGGATTTGCTTTGTTTTCACTAACATATTTCTTTCCATGCATGCTTCTTGTTTCTAGATCTTTCAGGTGTTCATCTGTCTTAATGGCTTCCAAGAGAACATGATCTCAAGACACTGATGGTATGGCAGCTAGAGCAACAACTAAGTAGGCGTCCTCTGGTGTGCCGATCTATGAAGATACGAAGCTGTATCTAGACAAGGACATCAAATTGAAGTGGCAAGAGGTGAATGAAACATATGCAGGTAATTTTTGGGAAGACCTTGAAGACTCTCAGGTGTATGTGAACATTCATAAGTCTGGCCTGTACCAAATTGCTTGCAGATACCCACATTCCCATGTGTGGACATGATTCACTGGATTGTCTCTCACACTGACCCCGAGATGATGAACTTGAGCAGTGACAGTGGGACAAAGCTTGCAACCTTCTGGGCATGAGATTACAATGAGATGTATCAGACGACCGAACCCATGCCTGTCATGACTCCCCTATTGAGCTTACCCAATAGCAGAGGCCACGCCAGAGACATTCTAAAGGATTAGGTAAAGGAGCCAACTCATTGTATGATTACACCCAATTAGATTTATAAGATGAAGATATTGAGGAAGGCATACCAATACTTTGTCATATTTTCATGTCGACTGAGTGGCCAAGCAATCACTAAGACCTTCCCTCAAAGTTGGGTGGTCGCGTTGGACCAACTAGCTAGAGAAGGAAGGCCATGCAACTGGTCCGACATACTAGCTTCAGCTAAAGGAGCAAGTCACGAAGGCTCGACAGTCACCCAAAAGCATGGATGTAGATATTTACATGTGCGCCTACATTCTAGATGCACTCTATGTCTGACATGAGTTCCTGGTCTTAGAGTGGGAATGATCACCAGTGAAGACTGTTAGCACATATTTCAAGTTATTATTTGAGTGGAGCTTCAGAGGAGTGATCATATAGTTATCCAACCATTTTGTCACCCTAGTGTATAGGTTGATATTCGAACAGGATCCACCCTGCATGTTGGAGGAGGCGATGAAGATATTTTTAGGAATTGCAAATTGGTACGCCTCACCGTCTGACACGTTCATCCGAGTGTTCAATGTGGAGAAGTAGCTGCATGTACTACCAAAGTTTTCTTTGGACATGGTTATCATGTAGGAAGTAGCATATCATATCTCAGCAGGATTGACAACTAGGTTGTAGTGGAAGAAGAAGGCACATCGGCCCACTCTTCCATTGTAGATTGGGTTATACAAGATCTAGAGCATCAAGCAAGTGGATGTTGAAGCTGAATATATGAAGAAATACCCATACGACCTCTAAAGCCTCAACTCGTACGACCCACATTGCATTGTGAAGGATCAGTGCGTGAGATTTTAGTTAAATTGGATCCATGGGGAGTTTCATTGGGCTAAGGAAGACTCATGTAGGTATTGCTACCATTCCTCGAGACCCAATGAATAGGTCAATATTGTTGTAGAGTGGTTAGGAAAGCAGCATGAAGCAGCATCACGGAGAGCACCAGCAGTAGCAGCAACAACAGAGGCAGTAGAGCCAAGCATACCTGTGCATGAAAAATGGAAGAGGAATATTTTCAACCACATGGAGGAGGAGAAAAGTTCCATGTTTCGAGTAGATCCACTTGTAGAACAATAAGCTATGGCTATTTAGGTGAAGAGGAAACAAAGCGATAAGCGAATTGTGTGAATGTAGAGGGATAAGAAGAGAATGGAAGAAGCAGAGAAGGAGTTGCATGAGCTGAGGGAGAAACTCCAGAAAGAATAAGAGTTGTGACAACAGGAGCAGGAAGCACAACCGTAACAGATTTAGCAGAGGGTGCATCACATGTAGACAGACGAAGCAGCACCCGTACAAGTAGTTGATTCATTTGAACAACTGGCATCAAGCGAACATGGTGAACCATCACAGGGGTAAAACTTTTCTCATGAGATAGAACTGGCACTTGAACAGTTGGATGCAGACATTTAGCAACAGGAGTTGGAACAGGATACCAACCTCATGCCTGACCACAAAGAGGTCAACTCATTCACTTCATTGCATATCGATGATGAGCAAGTCTTGAATGATGAAGGATGCACTAAGATCCTTGGTGGTCAACCAGAAGCAGAGATGCATAACATCTCCTTTGATGAATCCCATCACAAAGTTGTGTAGTCTCATAGAGTACAGACTCTGGAGAACCAAACATCCTTTGCACAATTTGAAGAGAAAGTGATCGTGATTGATGTGCACAAGCATCCAGCTATGTTTCCTGATGCAACTAGAGTGTATGCCGAAGCCACTAGCTCAACTGTTCATTTTCTCATAGTTGAGGATAAGCGAATGACGCAGGAACTACAGGCAGCCAAGCAGGGAGGAAACTTGGTGACAATGTCTGCTGAATTGAAGAAGGAAATACAATATGAAGTATTGTCCTTGGACACAGTTATGCGAGCATTGTACTCCAAGTTTGGTACCATTCATCAAGTAGTCATTCATCTCCACAGATGGGAGCAGTGATGTGCAAGAAGAGTATGGATCTTGAAGAACATACATACAATTGTTGATAACATGTGAGCATGGACAATGAAGTACAATGGAGCCTCGCTTCACTTGCCAAAGATGATGAAGGCCAGTGTAGTCATGTTGCAAGCGCGTGTTCAAAGTTAGAGACGGAACTATGAAGACCTACCACAACTCTTCACTAGCATACAGGCTTCCCATGCACGAGTACTAAAAATCATGGAGGTTATAGTGCACACTCATGTGATCCAATCACTTGGGACCCTCACCAAGGTGAAGACCAAGAATGAGGTCCAACAAGAGCTTGACTCATACTTTGACGAGTTGATGCGCACTACCACCAGCCCATACTTGCCTATCAGTATAGACATTATGCGCAAGTACGTTGTTGGTCCGACCACACTAAAGAAAATGATGTGCATGCTCATAGACAAGTTGGATAGAGGAGCCCGAGTAGTGTAACTAGATGCTATGGAGGCAAGGTTTAGGTTTTAGATGGATGCCACAATAGAACACACAGACACTCTCAAGGACTACCAATCTTGGCATCAATATTTCATTGTTGATCAACATGAGGATATCAAGTAGTTGGACTTCTATGGTTGTCTAAGTCCAAATGATGTCTAGTTTGGCTTGTCCAAGCCATTATTCACATGGGTACATGTGCATTGTAATGTTGAGTCATGTCGAGTGTAAGTCAAGTATCAAGAATGCATGTAACCATCGTAGAGTAGGTGAAGAGTCACGAGGGTAGTTGAATGGTCAAAAACGGGAATTTTAAGGCTCACCCCACCCTTTGCTATAAATAGTTCCTCATAACTCATTGTAAGGGCTTTTGGTCAGCCAGGCTTCTACTAAGACTACCTTGAAGAAGGCTTGGACAGTATTGTAATGTAGGCAGATATGGTCGTAACATTCCAATGTTGGGGCTAGTAGGTTTGCGTGGATGCATTGTATGATTGTGACTTACTCTTCTTTATATAATAAGAGCAAGCACATTTTCATGCATATGTTGCTATTGTAGTTGGATTGCTCCAGTTTCTTTAATGATATGTCTTGTTTAACTTATGTAATTGTGTATGAACTGATTCACATGCAATTATATGAATTTTGTTGTTAATGTGTTGCATATGTTGTTAATGCTATCAATGTCTATGTTGACTGCTCTATCAGACATCAGACAGACCTTTCACTTGAATCTTCCTATAACAACCATCACACTCATCTTGGACTAATCCGTGAGTGATGTACATGTTATCTTTCCTTGCATGATGTGACTACCACATCTGGGTGGACTGCTCCACCGGAAGTTGTGCATGTCCTTTGTGTTGTGTGTTCCTAACTAAGTTGGGACTGATCCGTTTCAACCTAGAACTCACCTTCACCTCCTCCCCCTTCGAAGTGTTGGAACCTCTCATACACCTTCTTTGACTCACTTCATCAGTCACACCCTTATTTCCGACAGAGTTATCCTACTTGCCTCTGTGTGACATCACAGTCGAGGCATTACCTTACAACCCACTGCTAGGACTCCTACACCAAACGGTCTGAGGTCTAATTGGGACTTCTTACCAGGGAGATCCCCTTGACATGTTGGTTGGTCCAACACCATCAACACAGAGGCACATTGGGAGAAAGGGTTGCAAGACGATCTAGAAACTCTGGAAAAGGTAGAATCATTGCAATAAGGATGAACATCAAAAACCTACATGCCAGACACTTCAGGGCCAAAAAGCACGCATGAAGGATCCAATCATTGAGGATATTCCTCAAACAAACATGCCACAAGAAGATGACCCATTTACTTTATTAAGTAAAAGATGGTTTTTTTAGATAGTAGTTTATTATGGCCACGGTTTGTAAATCATGCATTGCAAGTAAATATAAAAAGTGATGGTGTGTTTTCCATCACTTCAAAATGCAACAATGATCTTTATGGCCTTTTATTATGAGTGGTTTGGGTATTGGTTTCTATCATGTAAAACATGACCAGAGAGTGTATGTTATAAACTCTTGGCAATTGTGGGGTTGTTTGAGTCATATATGGTTTGTATATGATTGCAAGGGATGTACTAGCTTTGTGCGCAGGTGGTTGAATGTGTTGTTTGGCAAAGACAAAGGAAGTGCACTAGATGTGTTAATGCTTTTGGTGGAGTATATTTGTGTGGGCTTAAAAAGAATGCATTTGTGTAAAGCTTAGTGAATGCAGGAAGAAAAAGTGAGGGAACAATTTCCTCACATGCCAATTGACTGAAAATGATTTTGGCGGTCCAAAGGCTCTTAGTGGGGAGGATTGATCCAGGTGGATCTTTAAAGAAGTATCAATGGCATGGTAAAAGGCTCAAAACTCAAAGTGGAATAATTTGAATAAACTTAGCATCTAATTGAAGTTCTCGTCATCCTGATTCCAATGGTGTGAATGACACTCAAATATGAGTTCATACGAAGAAGTTAGATCAAGTCAAATTTTATGTTTGACTTGTCCAAGTGGTGGGAGGAGTGACATGGCAGACACTCTTAGCAAATGGGGAAGCACCAAGTGGGAGGCTGCCATTGGTCCCACATATCACATATCACAGCAAGAAGAAGCTACAACTTAAGGAAAATCGTCTAGGGTTGCGATGCGATTAAATCGCAATCACACGTCATAGAAGTTTAAGGAATCAGACCCCATAGTATGTCAGGTTGCGATGCGATCAAATTGAAATCACACATAGCAGAAGTTTAAGGAATCAACCCCCAGAGAAAGTCAAGTTGTGATATGATAAGTCACAATCACAAATCATAGTGGGAGTAGTCAAATGTAGTACCACCCAGGTTTCCGTTGATTGCAATTTTTGATGGGGATTCAGACCCGATATTTTATGGACTATGCTTAATAATCCTGGAAGGTCCATTGTTATCGCAGAATGCCTATATGGATCTGTACACCAATGGAATATACCAATTATGATTTGTGATGGGGACTCAGACTCGATATTTTATACATCAGATTTAATAATGTCGGTGGGTCCTTGGTTCTCGTAGAGTACTTGATGTGTGGGTTGGTCTGTCTGCTGTTGGAAATGTTGATGGGTTATCAGTCTTGATAAAGTCATCGGGTTAAGGTAATTTCATGATCAAATCAGTTAAGGGAGTTTCACGATGTTTGTAAGGGTTGTCGCTGCATACTATTCAAGGGCCCGAGAACCTCTGTTGACAAACGCCTGCTTGCTTAACTTGGTCTATCGTTTGGAATTTCCTGGGTATTGATGGATTTTCTGCCATGCTTATATAAAGGACCATTTGTGTTGGAGGAAGGCGGAGAGGATTGGAAGATTAGTTTAGAACCTATTGAGCATAGTAGACCCTAACCTGGAAACAAGCCATGACCTCACCTTGAGTAGTAGGGAGGTTCTGAGAAGTTGCAGAAGGACCAATTATCTTAATTGAATGTTTAGATATGTGTTTTTGCATGATTTTTCACCATGATTTTAGTGGTACTGTCTATTTCTGAAGGTGGGCTCTCCATTCTTCATCCATATTCCAACTTGGAGGTATAAGGATTGTAAATAATGTTGCTTGTACTTTTACCTTTTTTTTTGTGCCACTTAATGAATGAGGGCCTCCCCACTATTGAGTAGGGCCCAGAGACATAGTCCAAATTGGATGAAAGCTGTAATCAAATCTTTGTGTCATGGTTTCTTGCTTATCGTGTTATTTCTGCATTTTTTATGTGCTTTTAAGTTTCGTGGTTTATAAGATCAGTTTCATGTAATTTTAATGCATCTATAACTAAAAGGTCTTGGATGATAGACCTAGACAAGGTCACTTTTAGAGAAAACCCTAGGTCATATAGTATTGTCATACTGGGATTTAAATATTTTCTTATGAGCTTCATTCATTGCGGCTGCACCGTGATGCTGCTCATTGAGATGTTCCAAATGAATAAGGTGTTCTTCAAGAATTGAAGTGCCTGGAAGAAGATGGACTGCTAATTTGAGAGATGGAATTTCACATTCTACAGGAAAAATTGATTCCAACCCATAAACTAGTTAAAGAGGAGTAAAACCTATAGCGGCCTTAACATATATTAGGTATGCCCAAAGTGTGGGATATAGCATGATGTGACGGTTGGACTTAGCTTGATTGATCATCCTTTGCAGGATGGTCTTAAGGGATTTATTAATGGCTTCTACTTATCCATTTGCTTGAGTATAATAAGGAGACGAATTCTTCTACCGAAATACCAACTTCAAATCCAACTCACACATCATCTTATTATGTAAGTGACTACCATGATCAGTGACAATATTTTTAGGAATACCGAAGTGTGAAATGATTTGATTGAATAGGAAAAGAGTTTTGTATCACCATTCTTATTGAAATTAGGCATAGATTCTACCCACTTGGTGAAGTACTCTACTGCTACGATGATATACTTGTGGCCATTAGCCTAAGTTGGTTTACATGTGGTTAATTCAATACCCCAATTAGTAAATGGACCAACAATGACAATGAAATAAATTAGAGTTGGATGCGTGCACATTTTTCCATTATAAACATGAAAAGGATGGCATTTCTTGACCACTTCAATACAATATTTGAAAATCGAGGTCTAGAAGTAACCTTCATGCAATATTTTTTGGGTTGTATCAATCCCAGATAGATGACCTCCACAAGCTCCACTATGGAAGGCATTCAAAATTGACTCAACTTCTTCTAAGTTTAAACAACATCTAAGGATTGAGTCAATCACTCGATGATATAGAGTATCACCAATGATAAGGTAATGCTTAGCTAGGTGACACAACTTTCGATGTTCACCCTTAGAAAAATACTAAGGGAACTTCTAAGTCTGGAGATATATAATAATATCACCATACCAAGGATTTTGTGAAGAGATGAGATAAAGATGTTCATCAAGAAATGATTCTTCATAAACAACCTCTCCTTCACAAGGTATTTCTGAGATTAGTTCCGCAGAGACCAAAGATTTATTTTACTTATATAACACAAACTCGAGATCAAACTCTTGAAAAATGACAATCCATTTATTATATTTTCCCCCAATCACTCACCTACTGAGAACAAATTGAAATGCATTCACATCAGCCAATACAAAGTTTTTTCTGAGAGAATGTAATAACAAATTCACAGGACAACATGAATAGCTGCCAAAGACAATTTCTCAACATTAGAATACTGAAGTTCATGATCAGCTATGTCATGTCTTAGACAATAAATCACATGCTCCTTAAGTGCATTGTCTTCCTGAACTAGAACCATACCAATGGTTGATTATGTAGTTGTAAGATATAAGAGGAAATCTCTTATATAATCAGGCAGACTAAGAACAGGATAAGATTTCAGTTTTTCTTTCAAAGAATCGAACGAGAGTTGAGCAAATTCATCCCAAATGAATGGAAATCCTTTCTTGAGTAAATGCATAAACATTTTTGTGATCTTAGCATAATTTAAGATAAATCTCATTAAAACAATTATCTTTTTCTTGGAGACTCTAAAGTTGATGGATACTCGATGAGGGATGAAACTGAATTATTTTGTCAACCTTGAAGTGTTCTACATGAATCCCATCATTAGACATGATGAATCCCAATAACCGACCAGATGTAACTATGAAAAAGCACTTTTTGGGGTCAATCAAATTTTGTAGTAATGACATCTTTGAAAGACTAAATGAAGGTGTTCTAGATGTTCCACTCTTTTGTGAGAGAGAGTAGATAAATCATCAAAATATGCTTCAATTATATGCTTGATATCATGGAAAGTGTAGAACATGGCCCGTTGAAAGGTAGCTCCAACATTTCTTAGGCCAAAAGGAATTTTTATGTATGCGAACATACCCCAGGGGAAAATAAATGTCATCTTATGTTGGTCCTCAGGACAAATTTTTATTTGATTATATCCATAGAATCTATCCAGGAAGGAAAATATCTCATTTCGCACGCACTCATCAATGATATGATCGATAAACAAAGTGGGGAAATTTTCTTTAGGACAAAGTTTATTCAAATCCCTAAGATCTATGCACACACGGATTGTTCCTTTCTTTTTATCAAGAAGGATTGTATTTGAAACCCATTCAGTCAAAGGAAAAGGGTAGATAAAATCTGCCTTAAGGAACTTCTCTAACTTAGCCTTAATAGTCGCAACTTTCCTAGGATTAACTGGTTGAATCATTTTTCGTACAGGCTTTTCCTTTTCGTAGGTCTTCATCAAATTTTGAACTATCGAAGGATCGATTCTACACATTTATTCATAAGACCAAGTGAATAAATCTCAAAACTTTTTAATGATATCAGTATAGATTTTGGTTTCTTCACGAAAACATTGAGCTCCAAGGAATTCTCAATAACATTGGGATTCCTAGAAATGTTCACCAGAATGGTTTGTGAAATACTAGGCATGTTACCTTTAAAATAAATATGTGATGGAGCGAAAGTATTATGAAAATTTCCATTATAGGAAGGACTAGATAAGTTTGATTCAACTTCATGCAAATCAGGGAGAAAATAGGATCGATGATGCAAGGCATCCCATGGTCTTTCTACACCAGTCATTGATTCTATAATTTCCTCATTGGATGGTAAAATAATATCAAGGCAATCCATAGCCGAAGTATAATCAATTTTCTAGACTAGAGCCACATCACCATATTCATCCTCCGATGGGAGAGGGATGGGATCCAAATATGTAGGATTCACAATAGATTGATACAAAATTTCCGCTACAGATATTGGATAAGACATTCCACCTACTTTCCCCTCTTCTAATGTGGCTGCTGGAGGGGGAAAGGGCCAAGGATAATAAAAATAATGGGTTCTGAAAGAACCATATCAAGGAATGACCTTGGAAGATTAAATGGCATTGACATGAGAAACAGGAGATGGAAGATCAAAAATTCCCATCAAAGAAGAATACATTCCAACTCCTAAATTCTCAAAGCGATGCTTCGTATTCTTTACAAAGGGAACAATGGAGTCAACATATGCATTAGGATCATTGCAAGAATAAGATAATTGAGTAAGCGTAAAAATTATCCCTTTATGAGGGAGCCATAGGATGAAAAATAACAATGATATAATGGCATCCATTGTGTAAACCCAATTGCGTCCAACCAAAATATTGTAATTGAGATTAGCATCTACTATCTCTACTTCCACATTAGTGACCTTGCCCCCTACACAAATAGGGAAGGAAGGTATAATTCCATGAGGCTTATCAGAATGGCCATCGAATGAAGTTAAGAGAGTAGTATAGGGAACAACTTCAGGTGACCCAATATCCTTCCAATATGACATAGACATGATGCATATGGAAGCCTCTTCATCCACTACTATTCAAAAGATGGTTTTCTTTCGATATGTAGATTTAATCTGGAAAGCCATGTGATGAGGAGTCTAGCCTTAACATTTTACATATCAAAAGTGACTACAACATAATTCTTTGGGTTTAAAAGTCTAACTGTAGTGAGCAAAGCACTCCTCTGTGCAAGACCTGATTGGAGTACATCTAATTTGACCTGGCACAATGTCTCTGAGTTAAATGTTTGAAAATATAGTAGTTCTCAGTAGCCCTCGCATTGGTATTATAGGTCAAACATATTGAGTAGCCTTTCAACATCCGAGGCATAGGCTCTAATGCGAGACTCTAAATATGCAATGGCTCTAAGGTATCAGAAGCAGTTTTAGATTTAAAAGGATCCGCCTCTCCATAATCATGAGCTCTCATTGAAATATCAACATGAGACTTAACCATATATACATTCGATGTAGATTCCCCATCTTGGGTGCCCCTTGTAGAGGTTCCAATCACTCTCATTCGCGCTAGAAAATCATTTATGCCCTTGGGGATGCTGGGTGTGTGTTATATTATTTCCACGATGGCGGGCACAACAGGGGTTCATAAGGGAGGTGACACCCCCCCTGTTGAGGGGTTTCTAGGGGGTGGTAGCCCCCCTGCATGGGATTTGGGGAAGTGCCTTTGGATTTTTTTTTTGTAACCTATATTAGGTGGGTAGACCTACCTATGAATTTGTGCATGGGTTTCTCACATGGTTTTGGGCATGAGGATTTTATGCCCATGGTATCTTGTAGATCCATTCAAGGGAACTATTGTTATGTTCTAATCCAGGGTTAATGGATTGGGTTTTAGGAATGCTTCAGCATGTATATATATGCATTGTAACATTGTAATGAATATAGTGAAAAATCAATCTGGTAGTCCTAGTTTTGGTATCTAGGGGAAATATATTGGTATATATATTTTATGTTTTGTCCTCTCACAATTTTTTATTTTCTATTTTAAGAATTCATATGGAGGCAATTTCTGTACAGGGTTAAAACCTACATTTGGTATCAAAGTTGTTTTGGCTTCAAGGGGACACCTTTGTTGTTGCAGGGTTTTGCATGGCCTTGTGTTAGACCCTATTTAATGGGAGATCTACGAGATCGATTCTTGTGGTGAAAGAAGATGGCGAGTAGTGGGAAAATAGAGATCGATAAATTTAATGGTCAGAGTTTTGAGTTGTGGAAACTCAAGATTGAGGATCTGCTGGTGGATAAAGATCAGTGGATTGTGGTGGATACGGGTACTAAACCAACAACAATATTAGCTAAAGACATGGTGAAGTTGGATCAGAAAGAAAAGAGCACAATAAATTTGTGTATCTTAGATTCAGTATTGTTGAATGTATCAGGGGGATATATGGAGAAGGATTTGTGGGAGAAGTTAGGGACTTTTTACCAATCTAAGTCTATGATGAACAAATTGTTCCTATGGAAAGCATTGTATAACCTAAGGATGAAGGATGGAGAGTTAGTCATAGTGCATCTAAACAAATTTAATACTATGGTAAGCCAGTTGTTATCTATTGATACAAAATTTTCAAATGAAGATAAGTTCATCTATTTGTTTTGTTCTCTACGAGATTCGTGTGATAGTCTGGTTGTTGCAATAGGTAGCAATACAAATACCTTGATGTTTGATGAAATAGTCTCATCCTTACTGTCAAAGGAGATGAGACGTAAAAATATAGAGAGCCAGAGTGCAGATGCCTTGTATGTACGAGGACAGTACTAGAAAATAAATAGAAATAATTCCTTGACTGGGAGATCTAAATCTCCAGGAGAACTTGTAATGCGGAAAGGAAGGGAACTTCAAAAAGGACTGTAGATCTAAAGATTTTGAGAAAGGAAAGGGATCTGATGATGCTCCTTTTGCAAAGGTGAAAACCACCTCAGATGAAGGTGGGGATGTGTACTTGTCTTATTCAAGTACACATGTAGATCATGAGGCATGGTTGATTGACTTGGGTGTATCCTTTCACTTCACACCCCACAGGGAGTGGTTCTGTGAGTATGAAAGATATGATGGTGTTGATGTATTCTTAGGGGATGTAAGGAAGGATAGAATCACCAGACATGGAAAATTCAAGATGATGTTACAAGGTAGAAGGATAAGAACACATCCGGGTGTTCTGCATATTCCTCCATCGGCCAAAAGTCTGATTTTTGTAAGAAAGATGGATGACACAGGTGTAAAAAAATGTTCAAAAAATATACCTACAAGATGGTTTGGGAAGCACTAGTATAGATGCGAGGAGTTCAGATTGGAACTTTGTACAAGCTTTTGGGTAGTATTGTTATTGATGGGTGCAATAGTTCTGTGGTTCCTGAAAGTGGAACAGAAAATCTAGTGGTCTTTCGAGAAAAGAAAATGTTATGAAATCAAAGCCTTTGACATATTGGAGAGAAGATACATAAAATACTTCATGGTAATGTTATGGTAGAAGGTATGCCTAATTTCTCTCTCGATTTCGATTTCTATGAACATTGTTTATATGGGAAGCAAATCCAAGTGAGCTTTCCCTCTTGCTCTAAGAGGGTGAAAGGGATATTAGAGCTTGTGCACAATGATGTGTTTGGACCTATGTTGGTTCCATCACTGGGTGACTCTCTGTACTATGTATCATTAATATATGACTTCTGAAGGAATACATGGATATATTTTATCAATAATAAATCTAAAGTCTTTGAAACGTTTAAATAATTTAAGGTTATGGTGGAAAACTAGATAGAGAAGAAGATAAAGGTGACGAGGAAAGATAATGGTGGAGAGTTCTACAAGAAGGAATTTGAAGAGTTCATTAAGAGGTGTGGTATCCCATGGAAGAAAACTACTCCATACACACCTCAGAAAAATGGAGTTGCAGAAATAATGAATAGGGTGTTGATGGAAAATACAAGAAGCATTCTTAGTGGTGTTAGGTTAGGACAATAATTTTGGGCCGAGGCGGTCAACATTGTATGTTACCTGGTTAATAGATCACCTTCATCAACATTGGAGGATAAGCCTCCACATAAGGTATGGACTGGTAAGATACCCTCTCTTTCACATATGAGGGTATTTGGATGTCATGCATATGTACATGTTCTAAAGGAGAAAAGGACCAAGTTGGATAGTAAATCTGAAAACTACATCTTTATTGGGTATAAGGATGGTTTAAAAGGTTATAAGTTTTGGAACCTAGACAAAAGGAAGGTTGTGTATAGCCAAGATGTGGTGTTTCGAGAGGTTAAAGATGTTATTAAACATGAAGTCCTACCTAAGGAACCTGAGAAGATAGAGTTTGAGCTAATGGAGGAATAATCAAACTCTACAGCAACACAAGAATCAAAAGATGAAGAGCCACAAACTCTAGTCGTGAGAAGATTAGTTCGAGAAAGAACATAGCTACAAAGGTATAGTCCATATCATTTCTATTCAAATTTTTATTTATATATCACTGCTGATGATCCCAAAACTATCATGGAGACAGTAGATTCAGAGGATGGTAAACTCTAGAAAGAGACCATGGTTGATGAAATGTTATCTTTGGAAAAAATGAGGCTTGGTATCTTGTGGAGTTGTTAGCTAGAAGGAAACCCATTGGAAGAAAATGAGTTTTTAAGAAGAAGATGAATGTAGAAGGCAAGGTGGACAAATAAAAAGCTTGGTTGGTAGAGAAAGGTTATTGCTAGGTGCCAGGAATTGATTTTGGTGATATTTTTTCTCATGTTGCTAAGGTATCTTCCATTATATTACTTTTAATTGTTGTTGTTGCTTTTGATTTTGAGGTAGAATAGATGCACGTGAAGACATCATTTATTCACAGGGATCTGGAAGAAGAGATCTAGATGAAGCAATATGAAGACTTTGCGGTGAAGCGTAAGAAAGAACTGGTATGCAAGTTAAAAATGTATTTGTATGGGTTAAAATAGTCACCAAGGATGTGATATCAAAAATTTGATACATTTATACGGGGACTTAGATTCACCAGAAGCAAAGCGGATCACAATGTGTACATTAAATTAATTGGTGACTGTGTTATTTATTTGGCCTTGCATGTTGATGATATGTTGTTGATTGGAAATGACAAAGAAATTATTCTAGATTTCAAGACCCAATTGTCCTTCAAATTCGACATGAAGGATATTGGTGCTGCAAAATATATTTTGGGCATGGAAGTTAAATGGGATCGAGAAAAGATGAAGCTTTGGTTAAACCAGAGGAAGTATATCGAGCCAATCCACAGAGGTTTAAAATGTAGAATAGTAAATGGTTAAGGTTCTTATTCCTGTAGGCATAAAGTTATTTGTTGAACAGTGTCCCAAGACACAAGAAGAGGAAGATGAAATGCCCCATTTTCCATGGGAAAGTGAATCTAATAGCCTGATGTATGCAATGGTTTGTACTAGACTAGACATTACACATGCGGTGGGATTATTGAGCGGGTATATGTCAAAACCAGGGAAGGAGCATTGGACAGCGGTGAGGTGGGTTTTCAGGTATTTATGGGGCACTAGTGATTATGGTTTGTGCTACCAAGGAAGACTGGGATTGGATATATTTTTAGACATCCATCGATTTTTTGATGCCAAGTGGGATGGATATATGAGTCCAAGAAGATCTACAAGTGGGTATATGGTTAACCTATTTGGAGGTGCAGTCGGTTGGATGAGAAAGAGATAGTGTATAGTGTCACTTTCAAAAATAGAGGCAGAATACATGATATCCACTCATGCAAGCAAGGAAGCAGTTTGGTTGCAAAGATTGTGCTCAAGTATGGGGTTAGTACAATGAGCTATAAGGATAGACTATGACAGCCAAAGTGAAATTTTCTTGGCAAAGAACCCTGCTTATCTTTCAAATACAAAGCACATTGATGTTCAATATCAATTTGTGAGGGATATCGTTCAGGACAAAAAGGTGTTTCTAGTAAAGGTGGACACTTTGAAGAATGTTGCAGATGCATTGATGAAGTCTCTGATCACTAAGAAGTCTTCTTGGTGTAGAGAAACAATGGGCATTGTAGGGGTAGACCAATGACTAATCTCTCTTGTGACCCATTGTGTGGAAAGAAAACAAGAATTAGGAGAATGTTGGGTGTGCGTTATATTAATTCCATGACTAGTCAGGCATAATAGGGGGGTTTGCAAAGGGGTAGTAGTGGACATACATATTAGGTGAGTGGACCTATGTATGGTTTTTTGCATGGGTTTTGTAGATTGTTTTGGGCATGAGTGTTTTTTACCCATGGTATATTATAAATCTCTTCAAGGAAACTATGGTTATGTTATAATCCAAGTTTAATGGATTGGGGTTTATGAATGCTTTGGTATGTATATATATGTATTGTACTATTGAAATGAATATAATGAAAAATCAATCTTGTAGTCCCGATTTTGAGATCTAGGGGAAAATCTGTGTGTATATCTATTTTATGTTTTATTCTCTAGCAATTGTTTATTTTTTCTTTTAGAATTTGTATGTAGGTAATTTATATACATGTTAAAATCTACATGGGGAAAAGGGTTGGTAAGCATAACTTGGAAACTAGAAGAACCTTGCTAAGCTTAGAAACACTCGGTGTCATGAATCTCGGTGCAAATATGGGTACGGTGATCCCCACTGCATAACATACATGGGGAATTAACCTTCTTCTTAGACTCCGTTTTTCCCTTACCAGTGTCATCACTTGATTTATTAGCATTTCCCTTCCCTCATATTTTTTCTTCCTATGTCCCTTCTTCTTCCCATTGGATTGTTGATTTCCTTTATCATTTGAGGACTGGACAGCGTTAATTTATAAAGGTTGAGAAGGAGCAGACACAGATGACGTAGTTTGTGTTGTAGAAATAAATTGTAAATATAACTATTGTAATTGATTTAATAAACTAGTTGCATTGATATCGATCGACCCTATAACTGTTGGAAAAAATAATAAGAGAGTGGGGTGAATCAGTATTTTCAAATCAATAAATTTTTCATTTCTTATTCAGATTTTTATACATGACTTTTCTAAAAGGAACCCGCATGTGTACACGACTGTTCTTAAGACAACTAACATAAATCCGACAAACTTATGATTCAGTTAATTCATAATATGTTGGTCTTCAACCAATGCATTAGTAATTTATTAAACATTAGATAGACAATAGCCATGTGATGTAAGAAAAAAATAAACCATCACACATAATCAACACACATGAACACCACAATTTAAGGTGGAAACCCAAAGCAGGAAAAAAAATCAGCTACTGCTATCAACTCTATCTTCCTTTTAATATAGAGAAGAATATTTTTAAAATATTGTACTTGTGGATACTCATACCAGTATGCAGGAACCCACCAGTAGAAGGCTACCACCTTCACTCGATATCCAACTTCTACTGGAAGGGAGCTCCAACTCCTTGATCTGATTACCAGCTACTACTGGCAAGAAGCTTTGACTTCCTCACTCAAGACTCCAACCCTCAACAACATCCATGGATCATATTTCATAAATTTCCACACTGGATCCAATATCAACACTTATGCTCAACCATCACTGTAATACAATCATCAATCTCTGACACACTAATCAACAAATCATTGAAACCCAATCAATTAACACTTAGAAAAAAACTCAACCAATGAATTGGAATAGTCAAGTCATTGTAACTAGTACACAAAATTGAATTCAGAATACTAAATCAACACACAGAATCAATTGAAACCCTAATCACTCAAATGAAAAAATGTATACAGTACTTCTCTTAAGGCAACCTGCGTACATACATGATTTTATGTAGAGAAAACCACATACATGTCTTAATATACTGAAAATTGATAACTTGTAATTCTGAATCAAACACAGAGATGACCAAAGATATTCTGAAATATTATATTAGCTTACAGAACCCTCATACAGTCAACAACATCAGTTACCTTTTCAACCAAACAACATGTAAGCAAATTCAACTTCATTATTCAATTAGTTCTACTTCAGACATTATCACTCAACATAGATCAACACGAGAATATCATTGACAAACAATAGAGAAACAACATCACTGATCAAGTTGATTAGTCATTTATGAACATAAACCCCTTACTTTATATATGCAATTTTGAAGAAGTGGACCCACGTGTATACAAAATTTTCTTCCAAACCAATGAGTGTATAAATCTGGAAATTTTGACCTAAAATTGCGTAGCTCTTCAGAACTTCAAAAAGACCTAGATCATAATATTTAGAGATAAAAGCATGCATAAATAGTTATATCTAGTCAATCGATGAGTAGATCATGCAATGAAAATTCATTTCAGTCTCATGATCCTGATCCATCATTGTATTCATCGGTGCATAATTATTTCATATCTACATGACAATTATGGCCCTTACAATCTGAATATACTTGAGATTGAAGTATTCATAAAAAATCCTTTTACTTGCACAATTAGCACTTTGATATTCACCTCTTTATATAGTTTAGCCCTCATCTAATAGCATGGGTCAAAACTACACCAGTGCTAGTGGTAATATTTGACATGATCAATATCCATTGTCACGCTCATTACTATGGGCCAATACCACGGTAAGGGCCACTGGTATTTATAATACCATGGTGCAAAAACCATATGCTAGTTCTCTTAGCTAAACTCACATGTATACGCAACTTGGCCTTGATGAAACTGCATATATATTTTCAAATATTAGCCTGTATCAAACTTTTGATTCAGATTTGCAAACCTTTGACCCATCATTCTGGTATTTTGTTCCATCATTTTGTCACCTCTGAATTGACCTGTGGATTACTCTAATTGCCATATACCTGTTATGTTACAAGTGAGTTTCGATCAAGGATAACACATGCATCATAATGCCAACAATATCCCCTTTTGGACTTGATGGAAACCATGTTGGTGTGGATCACTTCTGCTAGGGTCCTATAAATGTTTATAGGATTGTGTGATTATTACTGTTCATTATTATGTTTCAAATATTAAAAATAATATTTTACCCTTCAAATTATTTCCAAGGAGAAGCCAAGTATGAAGATCAGGGAAGTCTTTTGTATAGAAATGGTTGGGTTAGATCATTTTGTAGGTGTTTCCACCAGAAAGTGATTAGTAGCAGCTTTCTAACGATATATCTAGTCCTTCAAACTGACATCGAATCAAAGGAAAGAGCAAGATGAAGACTGTACAACAAAGAAGAGAAGATGGCATAAGTGAGAAATAATTTATTTTGAAGTTTTAAAATAAATCCAAAAAACAAATGAATAAATCAAAACTCTAAAGGACATGGAAAAATTATTTATTTATTACACGTCACCAAAATCCAAAAGTCAAATCCTATGGCCCAACACATACACATGCATTAACTCCCCCATCGTTAAAGGCCTTGAGATTTGTGCATATTAAAATGAAAGGTTATAAATATGTCTCGACCCCCTAACCCCTCCTAGATTTAACGAAAGGGGGCTCTGAAAAGTGGTTTTCACTTTTACCATCCTTTACAGGTGTCACCCTCATGTTTTATCGAACCACCTCCCCCTAAACCTCTTACTACATTACGCCCCTCCGAAAACCATTAACCATATTGTTTTGACTTTTATATGGAATTTCATACGATTATGAAATAAATGCTATGTGGATGGGAGGCTAAGTGAAAGAGATGAGGCTAAACTAGATTTTAGAGGAAATTCAAGGATGGAAGGCTAAGTGGGTGAAATGAAATGACAAAGAAGTAAAATAATTTTACAGCTACAGGTAAAAAGAAATTCACGGGTGCAAGGAAAATGTATAGGTAAGAAAAATGAGCTTCATGAAAATGAGTTTGACAAATATAAGAGGATATGTAAAATAAGACTTACAGATGTAAAAAATAATTTACAGGTATATCATGAAATTGATTTACAAGTGAAACATCACATGGATTTGGAAATCCATCCAAAGATTTACAGGAGAAAAATGAAACTTACAGGGGAAGGTAAATATTTACCAGAGTAAAACGAAATTTACAGGGAAGGTAAAAGGAGAAACAAGACATGGATTTTGAAACCAACACATGGGTTTTAAAATCTATGGGAAGAGAAACAAGCCATGGATTTTTGAAACAATACATGGATTCAAAAGAAAGATGGACTTATAAATCATTCTAATAAATACTTTGAATTCTAAATAATGAATTTCATTTAAATATTTGGAAATATTAATTTAAATATGTTATTTAAATCCAAATATTTTGTGACAAAACAAAGTATTCAAAAGATGATGAATAAGACAATGCACAATCAGTCATCATATCTCTAGAAGGACATCAATAACCTGCTGCTATTTTTTAGGTCCAGACATCCACAACCTGCTGCTATTTTTCAAATCTAGTCATCAACAACTTACTGCTATTTTTGAGGTCCAGTCATCAACAACCATCCTTGACAATAGTGCTAGTAGTTTCAGATTTCATAGATTTTGATTCTATTTTTGTAATAAGTTTGAAGATATTGTTTTGTAATTAATTCTAGATATTTTCCACTCAAAGTTTTTCGTAATAATTGTTATAAATACTTCATAGTTTTGAAGTAATAGGCATTGAGATTTGTTTGAAGAACAAAAGTAGTATTGGTTTCAGATTTCATAGATTTTGATTCTATTTTTGTAACAAGTTTGAAGATATTGTTTTGTAATTAATTCAAGATATTTTCCACTCAAAGTTTTTTGTAATAATTGTTATAAAAACTTCATAATTTTGAAGTAATAGGCATTGAGATTTGTTTGAAGAACAAAACTAAGTATTGTAAAGCTGCTCACAGAACCATTGATCATATTTTCAGTAATACAGTACCATCATATCATTACAAGATTCTTGTGTCATTTTCATTGGAGAAGTGAATTCCCCTTATTAATTTGTTTACTATCTGTTATACATATCTTATTCCTAAGATCTGAATTATTTTACAAAAAGTTGATGAACAGATTTTTTTGAAAGATACACTCTGATTCTTGTTGTGAATAATTTCCATGTTTTCTACGGAAAATTAAAAACAGAATTCTTAATTTCGTTTCTTTTAATTAGATTTCTGAATCTTTTTCTTCTCCTCCATGCCATAGATATTATAGGATCCAATGAAATTGCCTACCCTTCCCTGTAAGTTCAGCCTATAAACTCTGCATTTGATTAATATAAACTTGTGACTCAATTGCCCAATGGCCTAATTTCCACTATCTCAACCGTACAACAAAAAAAACCAAATATGACATTGATAACTAGCCTAATATATGCAGTCAAACAAAGCTAAATTATAAAGAGAGATCCCTCTCTGAAGCTAGTAGGGCTAGATCCGGGCTTCCAAAATGGTTTTGTGGTTACCTCTACAATTATTTCCCAGCCTTATTAAATTATAGAGCACTAACAAACTCAATGTGTAGAAACCTGTTAGATACATTAAACACCAAGATGTTCTCCCCCTTTGACATCAAGGGCAAAGGGAGGATCAAACCTCCTCCTTTAGAGCTAATTTGCACTATATTGTCTATGCTCCCCCTGAGCACATGCTAAATCTTTAGAAATATTTTCAAATGAAGAACATGTCTCTATAACTCAACTGAGTATGACCTTTTGATCACCAAGGACTCATACTTACATCAATTACCCAACCAAATAGGGATACATATTTGACTCAACCATCGAACTAAGTGGGATTACATATTTGAAATAACCTCAAAAGTCCATACATGAATGAATATGACAATTATTACATCACAGGTCTCCACATGACCTTTACATTGAATGATAGATATGGCATTAATAGCTGAGACCAAAAGTTCTTAAAAGTAGCATATTTCAACAACCAGAATTCCAACAATGCATTATATTCTGCAAGGCTGATGCTCCCCCTGAACCCGTGATACCTGTTCATTTTCAACAACTCATTCATCAAAGGCATCTTCATCAATAAGATAAATATCAATGAGAAAAACATAACTCAATACCATATCAAGGGATTGTACCCATCAACACCAGACCAAGAAAAATGAAATCATAGTTGTCAGAAGAATGTCAGAGGTTGATCTTGAGTCTGTCCCACTATTTTTCTATCAGAGAAAAACATACGCTACTATCTGCAAGGAAACTCATGTATATATGTGACTATACTTCATGAAACCCGCATATAGATAGAATCCTTCTGAATTTTCACCTATAGAATGAGAAAACTAAATTAACAACAAAATGAGGTAGAGACAACTCCCAATTTTTGTCTAAGATATTCGAATGCTTCTCTATGAAGAGTCTTACTAAATATATCAGCAACTTTTTCTTTGAAGGAAACATACTCCAATTTAACCTTTTCCTCAAGCACTTGTTCTCAGAGAAAGTGATACTTAATAGGAATATGTTTGGTCTTGGAGTGCACAACAGGATTTTTTGAAATACTTATAGCACTTATATTATTACATAGGATGGAGATGGGTGGAGAACATTTGATTTGTATATCCTAAAATTTTTGCATCATCTAGAGAAGTTGTGTACAACAAGATGCTGCAGCTACATATTATGCTTTTGTTGTAGATAAGGCAATGGAACTTTGTTTCTTGCTGAACCAAGATACCAATCGAGGCCCCAAGTAAAATGCACCTCCACTAGTGCTTTTTTGGTCATCAACATTTCCATCCCAATCTACATATGTGTATGCATGAGGGATAATATTTGCATATTTAGGATACCATAGACCAAACTATTGGGTTCCTTGGGGATATTTGAATATTATCTTTATAGCCTGAAGATGTGATTTCTTTGGATTGGCTTGGAAAAGTCTAACAATCCAAATTGCATGCATGATAGCCGATGTGCTACACGTTAGATAAAGAAAATTGCCAACCATAGACTTGTACTCTGGTTGGTTTACTGGGGGAGAATCATCATCAGAACTAAGGCTACATCATGTCATCATGGGAGTACATATAGGTTTTCAATCTTCCATCACATACTTCTTTATAATTTGCTTGAGATATTTTGTTTGTGAGAGAAATATGTAATCTTTTACTTGTTGCACTTGTAGACAAAGAAAATAGTTTAGTTCCCCAAGTAAAGACATTTCAATTTCTTGTTGTATAACAGAAGATAATTTTTAAATCATAAATTCCTCATTACTTCCAAAGATGGTATTATCAACATAAAAAGCAATGATTAACAGTTTATCACCCTCAATCTTTGTGTACAAGTTGTTGTCTGTGGATATTTTCTTAAAACCTTGTTGTTGAAGATATTTGTCAAGACGATAATACCATGCCCGTGCAAATTTTTTGAGACCATATAAAGCCTTTTTGAGTTTGCATACAAGGTTTTCATAATTCCCCAAAATGAATCCTTTTGGTTGTTCAATATATACTTCTTCTTCTAGATCTCCACTAAGGAAAACATATTTTACATCCATTTGATAAAATTTGAAATTTCGAAAACTTGAAAATGCAAGAAACATTCTTATGGATTCAAGTCTTGCTACTGGTGCAAATGTTTCTTCAAATTCTATACCTTGTTGTTGAGCATAAGCTTTACAAACAAGCCTTGCTTTGTTTATAATGACCTCTCCATTTTCATTCAACTTATTTTTGAATATCCATTTTGTCCCAACAACATTTTTATCACGATGCCTTGGAACCAATTCCCAAGTATTATTATTTTTAATTTGATCAAGTTCTTCATTCATGGCCTTAACCCAACAGTCATGTTTACTAGTTTGATTTACATTTTTTGGTTCAATGGTGGATAATAAAGCTAGATAAGTAGAAGATCCTGTTAGCACTCCTTAGTTTCCCAGGGCTGAGAAAGGAAACCAAAGGGGTAACCTCATACCAAATTTTGACTTGGTAGCTAGCCCTAACAAATCAGAGAGGGATTTCTCTAAAAAAATTTCACAGGCAATGGAAATGACTAGAGAATATATGGATTTTAGGCCAGGTATCAGCTTAGTAGGGTTTGATTAGTGTCTGCTAGATAAAGAGCACTAGATCTAGGAACTAGGTCAAGCTTCCCTAAAGATTAGTCAGTCATAATATGGGGCAAGGTAGGTGTAATCAGTGACTCAAAATGGTTTTTCATTGTTGTGTAGTGAGGAGAATGTAGCAGGAGTTAAGTGAGAAAGAGCATGAATTCACTTATTCAGATGAAAAACACTTAGATGCTTATCTTAAACAAAAAATAGAGCATAAAAGAATGATTTATGTTTTAAACCTTAAAATATAAAGCATGGGAATTACATGGCTTCTAAAACGATCTAATCATCAAATATGTAAGAAAATATAGGAAATAAAGAGCCACTAACCACAACACAAGAATCCCTTGAAAATAGTTGCAATTCTCTGTTATATTTCTGCAAATAGGCAAGTACACTAGTCCAAGTTTGAGCTACAAGTATCCAACCCTTTCTTTGACTTCAATCTATCTATATATAGATGAAAAACAATTTCCCCCATCCAATGGGTCGAATCCTACCTCCTAGGAACTGATTACATGATTCTCTCTAACTAATGCCAAAACTTAGGGGAGTTAGAAACTACTTCCCCACTTACACTAACTCCATGAGTTTGTTTCCCAAAGCCTTAATTACAATCCTCTTTTCATATTTAACTACTAACAAGCTTAATTACATCAGATGATTTCATGAAGTAACCTATTACATCAATCTAGTCTCACCTTTGACCATTATAAGCAATGAAATAGTCAAACTCACAAAAACATGGTAAATTAGCAAAAATGCGACAGAAGTTTGGAGAGTGTTTTAGAGGCCTTCCTGGATGATTTTTTTGCTGAAAAAGGTATGGTTGGAAATTTGATGATGTCAACTACACCATGAAGTCATAAAGAACTACAAATACCTGCTCCAAACCCCTTGAAAATTTTGTTGAAGTCAAATTGTCTCGAAAGCGTAGCGAGTGGACTAAAATAGTGGCAGAAAGGTAAAAAATATGGACTATTTTGTCAATTTATGAAAATATATGAATCTCGAAGCTTACCCGGGTAATTTTATGACATCTGTGGATCATAATCCATCTCCACTTACTTGAAATTTTCCATTTAGACCTCCTAGGAAAAAGTGCGATAAGTCTCGCTGTGTTTCTGTACAATATTTTTGCCCGTGTGACAAAAACTTCAAAATTTTCAAAATTTTACAAAAAATGGTTTCCTTTCCTTATTTATGTCATGGAATCAAAAAAATAATGATGCATCAGACAAGAGATCAAGGCTATCCCTCTCTATGAGTCTCCTCTTCATTATTTTCATCCTTGCTTTGTAAACCATGCTCCTAGCATAATAGTGTGTTGCCATATTTCTTTACATGGTGGCATCCCTACTTGCCTTTTTCAAAAGCTTCTCTAAGTGATCATTCACTTTCTCAAGCCAATATTTCTATTTCTTTTCAATTTCATCCATTAATGAGTTATCTAAGGTGTTTAGGGTTTGAGGAGGAGAAGGATTTTCTGCTTGTTGTCCCTATTTGACCATGGCTCTAGTTGTAGGTCTCCTAGGCTGTACTTGTGTGTGTCCATCCTACTGTTCTATATCAATAAAAACCTTACCTTTTTCCTTTACTTCCAAAACATCTTCCTTACTAGATGATGGAGCGTCTTCCTGTGATTCACTCTGTTGCATTAAGCTCAATTTCAATTGTCTATTCTCTTGTTGCACGAAAGCCACCATGAAATTGGCTTTGGCAAGGTCGTCTTTTAGCTCCCTAATCTGTGTCTCTTTCTCCGTGATTATATCATCTGTTGTCTTATCTCCATGGTCAGCCATCTCTGTCTCTGGAGGTACTTCTTCATGATGTTGCAAGGGTAAATCATATACGTCTCTAAGTGATTCCTCTCTCATAGCTTCAATCTGCACCTCTTTAATAACAATCTCCTAAGGTATTATCTTTGCTTGAGACCTAGCTCTAGGTTTAGGTCTAGGTGTCTCTTATATTTCCGGGGAAAAAACCAGCCTCTTACCTCTTCTATATGTCTTTTAAATCTCTGTTCTTGGTTGTTTTTTGGTGATTGATTGCTTACTTGATGACCCAACCTCCTATGGTTTAGATGATGCTGAGTGAGTACTCTGACTTTTTGGTTGACTTGAGGTAGGTAGAAAAGTAGATGCCTTCAAGAAAGTCTCCCATGGCATGTTGATATTTGATAGGCTAGCTAAATGATATCTTTCCTTTGACTGAAACTTTTCTGTCATTTTTACCAAACTTCTAAACAACTAGTAAGGTAGGCTTTAGGATTTTTGGGAAGTGAAATGCATGAATAACCTGATATTATACTGATACAACCTATTGAACCTGCACCCATAGGTGAAGTACTCCATGGTAGTCCTCATGAAGGGGGTGTATTTTTCCAACAATTTCCTTCTAGGAAAGATATGAGAAGGGGACTCGTTGTACTCTGGTTTCAAGAAAGTCTTATTGTGCTCAATGTCTAAATCCATCCCCTTGAACCAAATTTCTCCTTCATTAGGGATTGTGGTTGCTGAATATACGATCTATGCTAACACCATAAATTTTACCCCTACAATTGTGACATGATCCCTTTTTATATTATTGGTAAACAAACTTGTTAGATCAGGATTATAACTCACTTCTTGCAATTTCCCAAAAAACCCTAGGCAACCTTCCTACTCAAATGACCTCTTTATAAAATCTGATGAATTGGCCTCCTTCATATGAAAGGGTTGATATATTTAGATCTCTCGTCCTTTTAATTTCGTCTTTTTTCTGGTATCTACCATGTTTTACATTTCTTTTAACAATAAACTCTAGTTTCAAGGAAGAATGGGCAAAGGGGACTTAGCTGCAAAACAAGGGTAAAAGCAAAACATGTTTGGGTGAGGAAATGAAGGGCACGGGAGATAGGAAAATTCTTGAAGAAATTATGGGGAGTAGGTATGTGTTTTAGGAAGACAATGAAAGTGGAACTCCTCAATTTGAGTGATGGAAAAGGGGTGAAAGAGGAAAGCACAGTCCTAGTCTAGAAGCGCAACAACTAGCTAAGGTTGTGTGAGAAAATGATGAAATAATTGAAACTGAGTTAGGGGAGTTGTGGGGAGTGTCTAATGAGGGATACTAGGGATGTATACACTTATAAACTAGGAACATTCCTTGTTAAGTGAAGCAAAACCAATGAAACTGCAAAAGTGCAACAAAAGCACATCAAAAAACCCTAGGCAAAGACTTTATGAATTTTCTAAAGAGATTGACTGAAGCAAGCATTTGTAAGGGCCCCACTCACTTGTTTGAATATGTTTGAATCTCTGTAATCAATTTTTCACCTGTTCTTTCCCTCCTTATGCATCCAAAACAAAAGCACATCAAACCTTCCAGAAATGCAGTAGAAGCGCAGCAAGCTTGTGAACTCAACAATTGGTGATGGAATCTGAACTTCTAATGGTTGTGGAAAGTCTCACAATGGATGAGAGGATCTCTTGAAGACTTGGAAGGATATAATGAAGTCTTGAAATGTTTTATTTCTCCTTTATAGCTCATAACTCGATTTTGGCTCATGACATCAGATGTACTTTTGAAAGAATGACTATTAACTGATGTGATTGCAGCATAATTTCTTCAAAATGAAATGTTACCTTGTTTCACTATATTCCCTAATTTTCTAACTCCCATGATGGTGATCAAAATCATGATATGAATACATTGTTTACCTTTCATGATTGATATGACGATGACAATCAAAGGTGAATCCTAGACCATGACCTATATGATGACACATTAACTATTTTGATGACCTAGGACAGGGGATGATAACATGACCATGATGGGTGATGGTGACCTTGAGCAAGTGGATGGAGTAGCAATGACCTAGACTGTAACCAATGACCATTTGACAACCAAGAGGTATCAAATTTTATTTGAAAATTTTGTCTGAAAATATAACAATTTGACCTAATGACCCTATCAACCACATGGAAAGAGTACATTCGATCACTGTAAGTATTGGACACTAATAGATCCTACAAGGGTTCTTCTTGTTTGAACCCCAGATTGCTTTCCTCCTAGAATTTGAGTTTCTAGATGATTATTTTGTACCCGGATGGAGCCTTTTCTTTATCTAATGTATCTTCTTCTGTTGGTTCATCAGTATATTCTTCCCTATCATTGTGATTTGATGTTGGAAAGAATTCACCATTATCATCCTCGTTTGTTGATATTACCTTTTTGGGCCTTGTGCATGCTTCATCAATCACAATGTCAATTCACTCAACAATTTTCTGAAGTTTCTTATTGTAACATTTGTGTCCTTTGCTTCTAGATGACTAACAAAAAAAGTATTCCTTCATCTGAACTAGCTTCAAACTTACCAAGTTTTTCATAATTATTTTTTGATGAAACATTTGATTACAAAAACTCTAAAATGCTTTACAATGGCAAGCTTGCCATACCAAAGTTCATACAGAGTTTTATCACTATTCACATGAACATGAGCCTTGTTGAGAATATTTACTGCAGTACGTGCATACTCACCCCATGAGGTGTCAAGAGTTCCAAACTCATCAAGCATAGCACGAGCCATTTTTTAAACAGTTCTATTCATTCCTTTTGCCAGGCCATTTTGTTGAGGAGTTTTAGCTATAGAAAATTATCTTTTTATGCCATGTTGTTAACAGGAATCAAAGAATTCATCTGATAGGTACTACCCTTCTCGGTCAAATCCAAGATATTTGATTTTTAGATCTAATTCATTTTCAACTAATGCCTTGAAGACTTTAAATTTTTAAAATTCTTCATCTTTTTGTTTCAATAAACCAATCTATTACATTCTAGAAAAGTCATCAATGAATAAGATATTGTTCTCCATGAGGTGACATTTTCCTTACTGGTCCACACAAATCAGTATGTATAAGTTCAAGAGGCTTACTTGTTTATCCATCTTAGGCATTGAACTAAACGCTGGCTTTCTTACTGAATTGACATGACTTACATATGGTACCTTCTAATATGGTGATGTAGGGTAGACCATGAAAAAATTTGATCCTTCATGATTTACTTATTTGAGAGAAGCTTAGATGTCCCAACCTTCTGTGCCATAACCAGTTTTCTTCAACCTTGCCTAGGTAACATTGTTCTTGGTCACCTTTCAATATATATTGATTGCTTGGGATTCTTGTTCCTTTTAATATGATCTTTCTTGTGTTAAGTTCATGAACCACACATTCTTGTGATTGGAATACTACCTCATTTCCTTGATCAAACATTTGGCTAACACTCAAAAAATTATGCTTTAATCCATCAACATACATAACATTACCATCATTAACTTTTTCTTTTAGAAAAACAAAACCTTTACCCTTAATGACAGCAGGTGAGTCATTTCTAAAAGTGACATTATTTTCTTTCTCTAAGGAATTTTATGAAATAAGTTTATATTTATCACCTTCCACGTGTTTTGAGCATCCACTATCAATGTACCATTGATTTTCTTGTCCTTTTGGAAAAAAAAATTATGCCACATCTTTCAAATTGTAACTCCTTCCTTTTCCATACCTTAGAATTTTTTGATATTTTCTCCTTTCGAGATGTCAGTTGTAATTTTCTCCTGCATTTAGATTCTTCATGTCCAAAGTTATTGAAAAATGAGCATTCAAGTTCATCTATAATAGGTGAGAAGATATTATAAGTGTTCTTCTTGACTCCTATCTCATTCCTTTATTTTATTGCTTCTCTAGTCATGGTAGTTTTGTATGCAACACATTGAGCAACCTTATGACCAATATTATGACATGAAAAACATTTTCCATTAAGGAAGAAAATATTATGATCATAGAATCTTCTGGTGTTGTTTACCTTTTTATTGGTGCCTCTATTATTGTTCATCCTTGGATTGGAGTGAACAAGATTTTCATGTGGAATGCCTTTATTATTTTGCTGAGGTCTGAAGCTTTACTCTCTAGTTTCTGATGCATTAAGGAAGCTTTGTTGACTGATTTTTGTTGCATTACTGAAGCTTTCTTGACTGGGTTTTGTTGCATTACTAAAGCTTTACTGAGTAATTTTTGTTGCATTACTGAAGCTTTTCTCACTGGTTGTTGCTGCATTAGGATAACTTCAGGTGGTGGCTGAAGAATTTTCTATTTGTGATGTTTCTCCAATGTATCCAAGACCTGTCTTCATAAGAAGAGAGCATTGTACCTTGATAATTTCATCTAAGGTTTTAGATCCTTTAGCAAATCTAAGTTTCAATTTTTTTATTTTCTCAAGTTCCTTTCTTAGACTTACTACTTCACATTCTAACTTCTCATTATGCTTTTCATTTTTTATGAGCTGATGCTTCAAAGCATCTATGGCTACTTTGTTTTCTTCCAAGAAAATTTTGAGTTGAGTAATTTCTTCAAAGAAATATTTTTCTTCTAAAGAATCCACAAATTTATCATTAGACTCATTAGTATTTTTCTCAAAATCCATGAGTAGTTTGAGATCTTGATCATATTCACCTTCTTCACTATTTGACAAGCCATCACTTTCTTCATGAGTATAATAAATTTCTCTACTATCAAACCGTCTCCAATTATCTTTTGTAGTATCATTCCCTTTTCCATGGTTGTCTTTATGAGGAAATTTAGTAGCATAATGACCAACTCTACCACAAGCAAAACAATTGAAGGGAAGCTTACCTCTGAATCTTCCAGTGCCTAGTTAATGTTTCTTTACAAAGTTCACCTCATCTTCTAATGATATGTATATAGATTCCTTATGTTATTCTTTTTCTTTTCCTTTTGTAGCTGATTTAAGTGTAACTTCTATAACTTGTGAGGCACCTCCTTTCCTCATTTCGAAATAAATCAGGATCCCATGAAGTTGAACAACATTAAGAGTCTGTAAATTCTACTTTTCTTCAATGGCAGACACTTTTGACACAAATTTAGGAGTTAGAGATATCAATATTTTCTCAACTAAAGTAGTGTCCTTTATATCTTCACCCATATTTTTCATGCTATTTAGAATCTCATCTATATGTAGAAAGAAACTAACAATACTTTCATCATTATGGATTTTTAGAGTTTCATGTTGAATTTAAGAGTTTGGAGTTTAGCACTTTTTACCTTGGCAACGCCTTCATAGATTTGAATGATTATGTCCCATATTTCTTTTGTCTTGTTTAGTTGCATAACTTTGACAAATTTTGATTCTGTCATACTTCCCAATAATGCATTGACAACTTTGGCATTGGTTTCATACGTCTTCTTTTCTGTGGAATCTATGGTAACTAAAGATGGATATCCATAAAATCCTTCCAAAATTTCCCAAACATCAGCTACAAGAGATTGAACATATGATCTGGTTATTTTCTTCCACTATATACAGTTGTGGTCTGATAGGTTCCGTTCCATCTTGATAGCTTATCATTGGAGATCTTCTTTCAAGCAATCAAGCTTATTCTAAAGGACCTGCTTTGATACCAATTGTTGGGAAAAATATGTGACTTTACTAAAATGAAACCTTGTGTGTATGTGACTGTTCCTAAGACAACTAGCATACATCTAGTAAACTTATAATTTAGTTAATTCATCATGTGTTGGTCTTTAGCTAATACATCAGTACTTTATTAAACATTAGTTAGATAGTAACCATGTGCATTAAGAACAAAATAAACCATCACACATAAGAAACACACATGAACACGAGGATTCAAGGTGGAAACCCAATGCTGGAAAAAAACGGCCTTCTTTTGTCATCTCTATCTTCTTTTTAATATAAAGAAAATTATTTTTACAATATTGTACTGGCGGAGACTCATACCAGTATGCAAGTACCCACCTAGAAAAGGTTATAACCTTCGCTTGTTCTCCATCTCCTACTGGAATAGAGATCCAACCCCCCTGATATGATCACGAGCTACTAATGACAAGAAGCTTCGACTTCCTCACTAAAGGCTCCAACCCTCAGTAACATCCATGGATCACATTTCATAAATTTTCACACTGGATCTAGTATCAACACTTATCGTCAATCATCATTGTAATACAATCAAGAATCTCTGACACACATAATCAACCAATCACTGAAACCCAATCAACTAACACTTAGTCAAAACTCAACCAATGAACTGGAACAATTAGATCATTGTAACTAATACACATAACTAAATTCAGAATACTGCATCAACACATAGAATCAACTGCAACCCTAATCATTCAAATGCCAAAATGTATACGCTACTTCGCTTAAGGCGACCCGCGTGCATACACACTTTTCTATAGAGAAAACCACGTACAGATCTTAATCAGGGAAAATTTTAGGGGCTAATATTCGCAGGTGGGCTAATTTTCCATGATATTTCCAAAAAAAGATTCGCCCAAATTTTATAGTATAAAATTATTTCACCTTAAAATCGCCAAAATTTTATGTATAGTATATACAATTATTAGAAATTTTATTACTTTTACAAAAATATTGTCAAACATTTTATAGATTGCATATGATGGACTATGAGATTCGCCAAGGTTTCTGAACTTGAAGATAAATTTACATCCTTAAAATTTTCCCTGACCTTAATATACTGAAAACTGATAACTTGTAATTCTAAATTAGACACAATGTTGACTAGAGATATTATGAAATATTTTGTTAGCTTACGAAACCCTCAGAGAGTCAGGAACATCAATAATATTTCAACCAATCAACATGTAAACAAATTCAACTTAATTATTCAATCAGTTTTACTTTAGACATTATCAATCCACACAAATCAACATGAGGACATCATTGACAAACAACAAAGAAATAGAAGCACTAATCAGGTTCATCATTCATTTATGAGCATAAACCCCTTACTTTATATATGTGACTTTGAAGAAGCGAACCCACATGTATACCTTCTTTTCACGACACCAACCAACGTATAGATCTGCAAATTTTGACCTAAAATTGCACAACTCTATAGAACTTCAGAAAGACCTAGATCATAATATTTAGAGATAAAAACATGCGTCATTACTTAGATCTAGTCAATCCATGAGTATATCATACAATGAAAAATCATTTTAGTTCTCATGATCCTGATCCATCATTGTATTCATCGGTGCATAATTATTCTAGATCTATGTGAAAATTATGGCCCTTACAATGTAAATATACTTCAGATTGAAGTATTAATAAAAAATCATTTTAATTGCACACTTAGCACTTTGATCTTCACCTCTTTATATAGTTTATCCCTTATCCAATACCACGGGTCAAAACTACACTATTGTCTATGGTAATCTTTCACGGGATCAATATCGGTTGTCGTGCTTATTACTATGGTCCAATAACATAGTAAGGACCCCTGGTATTTAGAATACCATGGTGAAAAAACCATACAGTACTTTTCTTCACTAAACTCGCATGTATACGTGACTTGGCCTTAAGGAACCCGCATATATATTTTCAAATATTCATATGTATCAAAATTCTGATATTAATATGTAAGCCTTTGACCCATCAGTCTGGTATTTTGTTCCATCATTTTGTCGCCTCTGAACTAACCTATAGATTCATTTAGTTACCATATACTTGTTCTTTTACAGGTGAGTTTCCATCAAGGACAACACATGCATCATAATGCCAATAATAACACCATCAACATGGCGACCCACTTTCAGCTTGACGAGTTCAATTTTCGACCTAGGATCATAAGAAAGGAAAAATATTATAAATAACTCCCAGCTGGGAGTAGATGAGCTCTAATAGTTGGGCTATGAAGATATCTTGTTCTTCAGTGAACAACCCAGAAATTGACACATCCTTAGAAATCTCTGGTTGCGATGATTTAAAAAACCATTCTAGAAGAAATTCATCAGGGATATAGGCCTTGATCATTCTCTTCCTTCTGCACCGTTCTTGGATGTGGTAAAAAATATGTGTAGACTTATCTTGCTCAAAATCGGCCAGAAGCTCAATTCCAGCGTCATAACGGATAGGAAACTAAAAATGGTTTAGAAACATTATGGCTCAATAACCATACGTGGAAAACGTACCCCTCCTTAACTTGATGTACCATTTAGCTACATTTCTAGTTAAAGTTTGTTGGAATAATCTCAACGTAATTAAGTCATTAATGAGGGAGTTAGAGGAACACCATAAATGGAAAGTGGTTATATGGTCAGTCGGATCCTCACTGGACCTACCATCAAATTTAGGAATATTAGAAAAAAGTTTAGTAGGTACCAAAGGCCAAGCCATGTTATAATGGATCAGACCATTAGTTAATTTTGAAAGACATGGAAAATTAAGTGTTTCTAGGAATGGTAAGCATGGAAGGACATGAGAATTCCAACTGGAATTTCGAACATTCGAAAAGGAGTTTCCTAGATTTGGAGTGGCACTATGTTTCCACTGATTACTCATAGAAATACCTAAACCATAAGGAAAACCTTGTAGTCTATAGGTATACGAATGGTATCCACCCCCACCGTAGGATTACTTGTCATAGGAAGACTTCTTCCTAGTGAAACATTATATGAAGGGAAAATGCCCTTATAAGGATTCCATGCACTAGCTAAAGGAGGGGAAATTTCTAAAGTACCAATAGTAGTGAAGGGCATATCCCCTATTTACCAAATAGATGGAAAAATATACTTGACCCAAAACCACTCACAGAAGGATATTGCAAGCCTGGTTCCCTTGAAAAAGATTAATGTTTTGAGCATGAAAAGTAAAAGGCATTGCTCCTAATTTTGACGATGGATCAGAAGGAGGAACATGTCAACTTCCAAATTTAAAACCTTGTAAAGGAACTAAAAAAGTAGCCATCGAAGTCATAGATGTAGAAGCAGTAGAGGGTAAAGTTGAAAACAGAGAGAGAATCCCACTAGATGGCATTCCAAAAGGATAAGCTCCCATGAAAGGAGCTAAAGAATTTATGCCTCCACTCAAAATCGAGATGGAGGTATAGCCAACAACTATTGTACTAGGATTAATAGTAGATATAGGAATAGTACCTCCTCCTACAATTGAGGGAGGATTATGTACACTAGTATTATCAGCAGAGCCACTAAAATTGGCTGTTGAGAACAAATAAGGAGAGTGAATAGGGCTATCCATTTATGATTTAGAGTACCCACATATGAAAAAACATAAGTAAGATTAGAAGGAATAGGTTTTGTAGGAGTCTTAGAAGGCTCTGAAACACCTTCAATTTCTACTTCATCTTCCAACTAGAATAACACTCTAGCAAGTAATGGAGCGTTATCGTCCAGATCATGGACCAAACTAGGTTCAGCTTGTGAAATGCGAGCCATAAAAGAAGGATCTGTCTCCATTGCATTAGCTAACACTGGTTCAAAAGCACCAGTGCAATTACTCCTACGCCTTCTAGGCGAAAGCTTGGCACTCACATGTGAATGACAACGAAGCCTTCTGGACCAATGAATTGGTCTGTCAACCACTTTTATATATTAAGAGAATTTAAAGACTCAAAACACATATGGCATGCTAGGATCATAGAGTACTCACTAAAATGATCCTACATATACAACCAAGAAAAAAAATTCTACGTATTTCTACTCCGAGTGATTAGGACCAGACACCAAAATAAAATAAAGTGAAGATAAGGATATCCTGAAGGTAGTTTGGGATGAGGACGGTCCAAGTCTACCAATGAATATATCAGAAGTAGTTACGCTGACCTCCATACAATAGCCTTTGTCGGTGCAAGTACCTAATATTCGCAATGGTAACCTTGAGAAGTACTATGAAAGTGATGCAACGTCTGCCTCAACTACCACGAGAATTTCTCCCTATAATCACCTCTATGATCCCTAGGAAAGGAATCTAAGTTCACTAGTTCGTGATTAGAAGTTGGGCGAAATAGTCATTGGCCCATGATCCAACAATTAGGAGATGGGTTATCTCTCTTTACTTATGTTCACACGTCCTTGTGCTCAACTCATGTGTTAGAAGAGCTTTCTCAGACAGCTTAACGAGATTTGATTTCCACTCTTTGGTAAAGTTATATACTTTTAGTTCAAGTGGCCTTGGAGAGTTTGCTCTCCACACACCTATTCCAAGGCCTTAACGCCCTAGACTAGTTGATGTTACTATGAGAAAAATAAAAATTTTAGTTCATTTTAATTAAGTTCTTATTTTAATTGGTTTTTATTTAGGACAAGGGTAGTGTAAGTGAAACTAATGATGTTATGAGACAAAATAAATGAATAGAAAACCTACGCTACATGCAAATGAAACACTTAGTTTTCTTCAATGAAAGTGATTTCTACACAGGTTTAATGAGAAAGATAAGAAATCAAAACTATTTTTATTTTTCTTTTCAAGCACTCACACATTCAAACCTAATGAAAAAAATAAATGATGTCTATAATGAAACTTACCCTAATGCACACTATAATGTAAATGAAAGATTCAAGCAAGGCTAAAAAACAAACAAAGTTGAACTGAAAAGAAAAAGCCAATTTATCAAGAAACAAGAAGCAATTCTCAAGAAAGAAATACTTATTAAAGAAAAAATTCTCTTAGCCCTAAAAGAAGAATTCACACCTTTGTCAAAAACTCAAAAGTCAGAAAGCCAAAGAAAAGAAACACAAAACAATTTTTTTTCCTTTTCTTCAAAATATTTAAAGACTAAAAGTTTCAAAAAGTGAAATCAAGTATCAAATTCAAGACCAACAAAAAGAGAGACACTCAAATCTCACTAGTCATTAATTATACAAAAAATTAAAATACTAATGTGAATAAGAGACTAAAACACCTTGAATGATTTGGTCGGGAAGATACAAGGAATTCTAGAGATCAAGAAGATTCCAGAGAACTGAAATCTCTCATTTACCCAAGAATTTCAAACACTTTTCTCAAACAACCAATGAAAATCAATAACAAGCCAACTTCAAGAATGTAAAAGAAGAAATCAACAATATTAGGTTATGAACAAGTTACAAGAACAACCAACTATCCGAAAAGAGCAGAACCATTATACACTTCTCAAAGAAATTCTGAAACCCAACTTTAAGTATAAAAAGCTCAAAAACTAAAAACCCTTGGTTGAAATAGGTTTTTCACAAAAGATATGGAAGAAAGAGACAACAAAAGATAGAAATATAATTCCAAGCCCCATTATAACAAAAAAGACTCAAGAAAATATGGTCAAACCCCTAGCAAAATCGAAAAATGAAAAAAATCAGTTTTTCAAATCCATACGTGACTGTGTAACTCCAAAAATGTGTATGTATGCAATTTTACCTGAAGAACCTAATGTATACCTAGGCTTATTTGGAAGAAAACATGTATATACAGTTATGTATACAACCAAAAGCACATATAAATGGAAAACTAGGAAAAAATAAAAATACAGTCCTGATCCAAGAGATTAGGCTGAATGACCAAATTGCCTAAGAGTCAAGAAGGCTAGAAAAATTAAGAAACAACAAGCCAAAATCCATATCAAAAAATAACAACCCTTCTAGGAAATACTTGATGGTATTCCTAAGTGGATTCACCAATTCTGTTGGGTGGAAAAGTTCCCTAAGGTAAGGGTTGAAAATCTCAACACAACGAAACAAGATAATCAAAAAAGTGTAGTCAAGCAAGCATGAAAAACATGTGAATTACTAAATGTGGAATAGGAAACATACCGGAAGGTCCTATGTTAGATGATGTGCCTATATGGTCCAAACGAGCAGGAATGCAAGTCAATTCACTAAAGCATATACATGATAGATAATTCGATGTGCATACATAAAATATATGTTACATCATCATATATAAAAATAAAAATTACTATTCATGAGATAACAACATATTAAGAACAAGACATGATCTTCTTTATTGATTAACAACGACAAGTATAGGAAAGGTACAGCCTGATCCAAGCCAAAGATCCAACGAAGCCTTCCTCCAAATCCATTCAGCCTGATCCATGAAGACAACATCTCTAACAAATGCAAGGAGATGCTATGAAGATGATGAACAACTCTGCAAAGGAAACCAGTGTCTCCATAGAGACTCGGAATGCAGGAGGCACGGGAAAATCATACTTGATCTAGGAGAAAAATGGGTATAATGTTGATAGCCCTTCTCTTATATATTTTGGGCCTACCCAAGGGGTGTATATATACCACCTAAAAGTAGATCATTCAATTGTGCTATAGGCTCTTGTAAGTGGGCTCTTAGTAGAACCTATGAACCCCACTCAAAAAATAGCATAATGTTTTATTTTTTCATATTTTAAAAGGTATATAGTTATAGAACCCATAGGAATTTACAGGCTAAGTTCCTTAGATAGAACCACAAAGGGCGCTGCTCATAAACAGATCACAGATTAGTACACTAGTATTCTTGAAGTAGTTAACACCCTCCAACAAGGAAATAGTCCACGGCCTGAGCCAATGTGGCCACTTCAGTAAATTTATTAATGTAAAAGAAAGAAAATTTACATAAGGTTCTCTCATGAACGTTCACCTAACAAATAACCCTCCATGCTCTTTAAATAGAGATTGTGGACCAATCAAGTGCTAAGTAACAGATCAAGTGGCAATAATACCAAGGAGAGAATGAACTGTTGGATCACTTCATGTCTAGAACATATCATGGCCATCATTATAGGTTTAAAAAGTACATATTAGGGAAACACACTTTACCTAACTATACACTAGACCAAGTTATACTTAATTATTTCCTATGTGTCGAAATATCCTAACATCCCCCTTAAGAACAACTTGGGATAGGATTGAATGATGTACAAAGATGACATAGTAGGAGAAGGAAGGAGGCATTAGAGCCTATCCCCCCTTAGTGACAACTTCTTGAACTCCAACCATAAATCAAAGTTTAGTAAACTTTGCCTCCGTGAGATCCTTTGTAAAGATTTTTGCAACTTGAACTTCGGTTGAAAAATATTGCACTTCAAGAACATGGTCATGAATGAGCTTTCTGATGAAGTGCATGTGTGGTTCAATGTGTTTACTGCATTGATGTTGGACTGGATCTTTGCATAGTTGAATGGTGCATTGATTATCACACGAAAGTGTAGTCGGATGTTGCTTCTAAAAACCAAACTCTGGCAAGATCTGACAAAGCCATAGGGATTCCTTACAAGCTTCAATGATGCAATGATACTCTACTTCTACTAAAGAAAGAGAAATTTCACTTTGTTTCTTGCAAGCCCATTTAATAGGTCCAGAACCAAGAGTGAAGACATAACCCGTAGTAGACTTTTGATCATCAGGGTCACAAGTCAAATCAGAATCAGTGAAACCAACCAATAGAAGAGATTCTTCTTCACTACAATGAATCCCAAACTAAATTGTACCTCAAACATAATGAAGTATTATTTTAGCTGCTTTCCAATGACTTTCATTTGGATTTTTCATAAACCAAGCAACAATGCCAACAACAAAGGAAAGGTCAGGAGAGGTATGGGTCAGATACAAAATTTTTCCAACAAGATGATGGTATAAGGTAGTATCAACTTCAGGGGAAGTGCAAGTGAATGAAAGTTTGGGTCCAGACTGAAAGGGAGAAGGGGTTGGCTTACATTCTTCCATGTGAAAGTGGCATAGAAGATCACATGCATACTTTGACTGGGAAAGGGAAATGCCTTCTTTGGATTGCAAGACTTGAAGGCCAAGAAAGTAATGCAAGTATCTTAATTCTATCATTTCAAACTTATTTTTAAGTCTGGAATTCACATGGTTTATAAGGTTGTGATCACTACCAGTAAGGATAATATCATCAACATAAAGAAGAAGAATGATAAGAGACTTAACCACTTTCTTGGTGTAGGTGATATTGTCAGAATGACACCTAGAAAATCCAGTATCTAAAAGAAAGCTATCCATTTTGGCATACCAAGCCCAAGAGGCTTGCTTGAGACCATAAAGTGATTTCTTAAGCCAACATACAAGGCTAGAATATGTTTGTATAAAGCCAAGAGGTTGTTCCATATATATTTCTTCATGAAAGTCCCCATGCAAGAAGGTGGATTTAACATCCATCTGATCGACTTCCCATTTGAAAGAGGTAGCAAGGGAAAGAAAAAGGTGGATAGAGCTCATTTTGGCAACAGGGGAGAAGATTTTAGTATAGTTAATGCCTTAAACTTGTGAAAAAACCTTAACAACAATATGTTTATGTTTATTAACCTTTCCATCTGGTCCAAACTTGGTTTTGTAAACCCATTTGCATCTAACAAGATTCCATCCCTTTGGAAGAGGAACTAGGTCCCATGTATCATTTTCCAATAGTGAACGATATTCTTCATTCATAGTTGTGTCCCAATCTAGATGGCCTGAAGCTTCTGTAAAGCTGTCAGGATCATAATTTGTTGAAGCTTGAGCCAGTAAAGAAGTGTCTTTATCAAACTAAAAATTTGTATGACACTAATTTGTAGGATCACCTGCAAGAGCACCTGTTGCATCCTAAGTAGTACTAACCCATTTTGGAAGTTGAGGAGCTAAAGGAGGATCCTAAGAAGGTGGGGGAGGATTTTCATCCTCACTGTCATCATCTGAAGAAGGAATATTTTCAGAACTAGAAGGGATAGAGAGAGGTGGCACATCCGTCCAACTAGGCTCATAGGCTGATATATTTTTAGCAAACTTTACATCTCTTCTAATGATAACATTTTTGGATTTAGGTTGAAGAAGTCTATATCCTTTAACATCTTCACAATATCCAACAAAAATACACTTTTCACTATTAGGTTCTAAGGCTTTATGTTTCTCATCTGGAATATAGGCCCATGGTTCACTTCAAAAAACATGGAAGTAATTTGCAAGAGTGTGATTTACTATGTAATTTACACAGTTAATTACTTTTGCCCAAAAAGTAAGACTATTTCCTTTAGATTGAAGCACACAATTATACATTTCCTTTAAGGTGCGATTCTTCCTTTCAGAAACACCATTTTGCTCTGGAGTATATGGAACAATATCTTGCAATTTAATTCCATGCTCAATGCAAATGTTGATGAGTTTGTTGTTAACATATTCTCCACCATTATCAGATCTTAGATTAATAATTTGATGTCTAGATTGTTTCTCAACAAAGGCCTTAAAGGCTAAGAACATGTTAAAGACTTCACTCTTGAGTTATAAGAAGTATACCTAAGTGCATCTAGAGAAATCATAAATGAAAGTTAAGAACTACTTGTAGCCACAGAATGAAACAACAAGAAGTGGACCACATAAATCACTATGCACAAGTTGTAAAGGGGTTGAGGCATTCCAAGAGGCACATTTTTCAAAACTATACCAATGATGTTTTCCGAGTACATATCTGGAACAAACTCCATCTCTGCAAGATACCATAGGAAGACCTGTCACCATATTTTCTTTACATATATTTTGAAGGGAGTGATAGTTTAAGTGACCAAATCTCTCATACTATAGTTTGCTCACTTCATCATTATGAGCAACAAATACTGAGGGAAGAGTTGATGACGCAAAGTTTTGAAATTTATACAACCTTGTAGAATCATCAACAATGTCGGTAACTAAAATTTGTCTAGGATCTCTTAGGTCCTTAATTACAAACTCATGAGGTGAAAATTCAATAGTTTTACCTTCACCTAAATGAGTTATTTGATATATAGATACAAGGTTGCAGGATAGCTCTTAGACATATCAAAATCCTCTTAGAAACTAATATATTACTTTGTTTTGGGGTAGAATAATACCTTGAAAACCACACCAACAACTTGCATAACGTATGTCGAAGAGGCTATGAGTTACAAATTACTACCAATTATAGTTCTATACACTACTTGCTTTATCGTTGGTGACTGATCATCCTTGCTGAGCTTAAATCCAATAATCATAGGAGTAATAACAAGACAACACTCTTCCTTCCAAATTATCTAATATTTCCTTTAGGTACTTGCTTTGGAAGATAAAATATACATTTTTCTAATTCATTGATTTTCAACCCAAGAAAAAATGATATTTCCCCACGAATGGACATGTTAAATTATTTTTTCATATGTGTAGCAAATTCTTAACTAAGTAAATATGCATTACTATCAAATATGATAGCATCAACATAAAGAAAAATGACTAAAAAATTATCATTCTAATATTTAATATATAGATTAATGTTTTCTTCTCATTTTTTGAATCCTTGTTGTTGTAAATAGTTTATGTTTGTATTATGGCTAATGTGTTTTCTTTGATGGTAACCTGCTTGATAAAGATGTCAAGATTGTCATAATATGAAGATTATGAAGATTGATAAATATTTTACACGTGATATGGATAAAGGAATGTCAGTTCAGAGACAAATGAATGGTAAAGGTAAAGTTTGAGAAATTATACATGAGTCTTTAGAAGCAATTTCACATACATACGCAATTATTGTGAAGAAATGTTGCATACAGAATCCGCACCATGGTAATATGGATACTAGGGGTCTTTACCATGGTATTTTCCTATAGTAATGGGTGCAATAACGATTATTTGATCCCATCAAAGAATACCAATGAAATTACTAAGGGATTGGCCTAAGGTATTGAATAAGGAAAAAGATTTATAAAGAGATGGAGATCAAGGTGTTGTGTGTGTAAGTTTTGGGTTCTCTATGAATGATTGAATCTGAAGTAGGTGTACACTAGTGATCAAGGAGAAGACTCAAATCTGAAATATCTCAAATATGTTGACATATATGGTTGATTTCTTTACTTGTTGCAAATGTATAAGTGGCTAATATTGATGAAACTATGATATTGTGATCTAAATGATTTATTTAGAAGTTAGTCGTATAAATAGTAAAGGCTGTGAAAAGTGAAATTGTATTTGCAGTGATTTGTTTTTTACAAATATGTATGTAGGAATGATTGGAAATAGTTGCATACATAAGAGGATCCATCTTTGAAGGGTTGCATATATATTATTCTAAATAATTTTCAGTGTGTAGATATTATACACAGGTGTTGTGCATAGTAAGCAGGTACATATGCAGATATTTCTTGTGGAAGTAGTAGATACAAACAAGGGTTTGATTTGAATATTGATGTTTACAGTTGATTTTCTCTAGTTTATTTGTTGCTTTCTGTCGATGATGTCTCTATCATGATGATTTATGTCTGACAGTGAAAATTGATGTGACTTGGTTGAATTGATCATTTTTTAATAGTTTAGAAGTTTGAGTGGGTGTATGATTTATGATCTATAATCTGTGATTGCTTCAATGATCTGTAACTAGTGAAGTGGTCTATGTATGTTTCATATATTAATGATTTCGTGTTCAGTATTATGATATTCGTACGTAGGTTTTATACAAAGAAAGCACATCTATACACGAGTCTTATTGAGTACAATCGCGTAGATAATTTGATATTTGTTGTTTCTAGTTGGGTTCTGCATCCAGTGACTTGATGCTTCAAAATTGCAGTTGATTTCTGGCATGACAGTTCCTAAGATTCAATGCTTCAATTTGTTTGGGTTTATGGTTGATATGGGTCCAGTTCGAAAACTTGATGCATGGTGGCCTACGAGTTGTGTGATGATTTTTTGACAGGTGGATCCAGTCTAAAATATTTAGAAAAATGGTCCACAAGGAGATGAGGGCTGTAGCCTTTAGAAAATGGGGTAGGAGTTCTGTGGCCATAAAAGTTGGTAAATGAGTTAATGTGGTTGTAGCTACCTTCTAATGGGTGCTGGAGAATGAAAGGAAGATGAAACCTTCTGCAGTTTGGTTCTTATGTACTGACAAGAGTCTGCATCAGTACAAGCGTAATATTTTTTTGTATATTATCTAAAAGAATACATAAACAATAATAGCAGTGTTTTTCTCCCACATTGGGTTTTGACCTAAAATATTGGTGTTCTATGTGTGTTGTTCATTTTTGTGATTTCTTTATGTTCTTTAATGCATACTAAAAGTAACTAATCTATGGATGAAATGGTAAAAGGTAGGGAAACTTAGTATACTGGATATACGGTGGTTTCCTTCTCTGAAGTAGCATAGATACACATTTTTTCTTAATAACAGTAGCGTATATTTTTCATAATATAAAATTTGGATGTTTAAATTTCAAAATATTGATTCACCCCCCTAAGTATTTTTCCCAACAATTGTTGTCAGAGCAGGTCCCTCAAAGGGAGATTGATTGCTTAAAGGGAAATCCATCATGATGAGAATCCAAGAGGGATTATCTTCTATCAGACCACCTATTTTTAATGGAACTAACTTTTTTATTTTGGAAAGTCAGAATGAAAGCATATTTGCAGTCAATTGGAGTTGATGTATGGGTAATCGTTGAAGGAGTATATCAATATCTATTCTCTATTTCCACAAATGATACAGGGAAGAAATAATATGAGACCAATGCAAAGGAAGTCAATGCTCTCTTAGGATGCTTGGAAGAATCATAATTTATGAAGTCCATGCATCTGATTACAACAAATACTATATGGGACTCTCAGAATACACGATGATGAAATTATTACAATATTTTTCCTTAGAGTAGACGATATCGTTAACTCAATGAAAAAACTTGGTGATGAAATAAGATACTCTGCTATGGTTGAGAAAATATTAAGATATATAACCTCAAATTTCAACTACAAAATCTCTTCCATTGAATAAATGCAAGATTTAAACAATCTTATTATTGAACAACTCCATGTGATTTTAATAGCGTATGAAATGAGAAAAAGGGATCCATCAGATATCAAAGAAGCAAAATTCAAAGATATACACAAAGCAAAGGAAAGGGAATACCTTAAGGAAATAGGTTACATTTCAGATGAAGAAGAAGCGAATTTTGTGAAGAAAATTCAAGTAGGAACTGGCAGGTTTAGAGGTAAAACTCCTTTTAAATGTTTTTCACGAGGAAGATTAGTTAATTATGTTTCAAAATTTCCTTATAAAGAAAATCCTGATAAAGGAAAAAATGTTCCGAAGGAGAGTGCTAATAGAAGGTTTGATAACAATAAAAAATTTATACTCATGAAGATAGTGATTATTCCTCCAAGAACGAGGATGTTGAATCTGATCAAGATTATCAGTTGCTTATGACATTTGAAGAAAAATGTATAGATGAATCTGATGATTACTTTATGGATGCTCTAGAAGGAAAGAAAATATGTATAAAAGTACTCTTATTGAATAAATAACTAAGCTAAAAATTGTTTAGAAGAAGCTAAATTAACTAAAGAAGCTTTGAAGAAGCAAGTTCTAGAAAAGGAAAGGCACTGTAAAAATTTAGAAATCGAAATAGTGGGTCTAAGAAAGGAACTTGAAAAACCAAGGGATCTAAATAGTATATTTGCTAAAGGATCTAAAAATTTAGATGAAATAATCAAATTGCAATGCTCTCCTCTAATCAAGGCAAGTCTTGGATATAATTCAAATGGTGAATTATAAAAAACTATAAAATCCGCTAAATTAGATACAGGAAGTTATGTTAATGGAGTAAAAGGAAGCAGTCATCATAATTATAGCTCTAAGCAAAAGAATGAACGATCAATACCTCTCAAGAAAAGACACCTTACCATAATCAAAGGGAAATATACTCAAGAAGGTATTATTATCCCACATATTCCTACTTCAATGGGAAATGCTTCACTTGTCACAATTTTGGTTACAAAGTTGTTTAGTGTGTTGTTTATAAAACTATTATGACTAGAGAAGAAAGAAAACAAAGGAATGAGATCAGGGAAAAGAAATATTCTTATAATATTTTCGCACCTCTTCAAGATGAAATTGAATTTTCTCTTTGCAATAACTTTGTTCATAGAGAAACTGATTGCAGAATTAGAATGGGACCATCTTACCAGCATGAACAAAAGATGATACCCCCCAAGGTATGGAAGAAAAAAATACAGTTACTGAAATTTTGGTCTAGCATTTTATGCATGAGATCAAGAAAATATATGGTACTTTGACAGTATATGTTCAACGCATATGACAGGTGAAAAATATAAGTTTATTTCTTTTAATGAAATAAAGAAAGAAAATAATGTAACTTTTGGTAATAACTCAACTACTGCTATCAAAGGGAAAGGAATTGTGTTGTTAAAAGAAAAGGTCAAGGTTGGAAATGTTTTATTTATTGATGGATTAAGGCATAAGTTGTTAAGTGTCAATCAAATGTGCAACCAAGGCCATGAAGTTGTTTTCAAATCAAATAATTGTTTGGTAAGAAATCTACATACAGGTAAGATCATAATAAAGGGAACAAGAAATCCAAGCAATGTTTATGTATTGGAAGGTAGCCAAGAGCATTTTTACTCAAGAAAATCTGAAGAAAGTTGTCTTTGGCACAAAAATGTTGGGACACATTAGCTTTTCTCAATTGTACAAATCAATTAGAATGAGAGAAGTTCGTGATTTTCCCAAGATTACTCCACTTGAGAATATCATTTGAAAATCACGCTAATTTGGTAAGAAAACCAGAGTTCAGTTTAAATCTAAAGAAGGTACTTCAAGTAAGCCACTTGAACTTATTCATATTGATTTATGTGGTCCTATGAGAAAGAAGTCTCCTCGTGGAAAATAATACTTCGTAGTATTCATTGATGGTTTTACAAGAATGTTGGATTGGCTTAATAAAACATAAACATGAAGCATTTGATAAATTTAAAGTTTTCAAGGCACTGGTAGAAAATGAGTTAGATTTGAAAATCCAATGTCCTAAATCTGATCGAGGAAGGGACTTGATATTAGATGATTTTTTTAATTTCTTTGAATAATTTGGCATTGAAATACAATTTTATATAGCTAAGACTCCTTAACAAAATGGAGTAGCTAAAAGAATGAACAAAACATCCAATAAATGGCACATGCCATGCTTGATGAGTCAGGAACACGTCATACCTTCTCGGGGTAGAGACACATATAACCATGAATATACTTAACAAAGATCATGTTCAAGTAAACAATGATAAAAATCCACATGAACTATGGTATGGTAAGCCTGCAAATGTCAAAAAATTTAAAATTTTTGGAAGAAAATGTTAAACAGAGAAAAATGATGATAATCTTCGGAAGTTTGAATCTAGAGTTGATGAAGTAACCCTTCATGGACCGAGGGATATAAATTATACAATAAAAGGCTTCAAAATATTGTTGAATACATAGATATTGTGATTGATCAAGCATCCATAGCTATGAAAATAGAAGCTCTAGCAGATGACGAACCTCTCCCTAATACAAGCCAGAAGGTTTCGGGAGAAGGAAATAGAGATGCATCACAAGAAGGAAATGAAAATATAGATACATTAGAAAGGACTCCTTCAAGGTATGTTGAGAAAAATCATCTTGAATCTCAAATTATAGCTGAAAAGGAAGCAGGAATACATAATTGAAGAAATCTTATTGGAACTTCTAGTTACATAGCCTTACTATCCACAATTGAACCTCAAAATGTGAATCAAGAAAGTAAAGATGAATGTTGGGTTAAGGAAATGAATGAAGAACCTCATCAAATAGAAAAGAAAGATACATGGGAATTAGTACCAAGGCATCATGATAAAAATGTTATTGGGACAAAATGGGTGTTCAAGAACAAACTGAATGAAAATGGAGAAATAATTTATAACAAAGAAAGACTTGTATGTAAAGGCTATGCTCAATAGGAAGGCATAGACTTTGAGGAAATATTTGCACCTATGGATAGAATTAAATTTCTAAGAATGTTCCTTGCATTTCAATCTTTCAAAACTTTAAAGTATATCAAATGGATGTTAAATCTTCATTTTTAAATGGGGATCTAGAAGAATAATTTTATATTAAACAACATGATGATTTAATTCTAGGAAATGATAAAAATATTGTTTACAAACATAATAGGGCACTACATGGAATAAAATAAGATCCTCGTGCATGGTATTATCGTTTTGACAAGTATCTTCAGCAATAAGGCTTCACAAATGGATTTGCAATTATAAACCTATATATCAAATTTGATACAAACAAACTTTTCGTAGATGTTGTTTATGTAGATGAAATTGTATTTGGAAGTGATGTAGAATCTATGAGTCAATAATTTGCTTCAATTATGCAGCAAGAATTTGAGATGTTTCTACTTGGTGAACTAACATACTTCCTTGGTATTCAAGTTCAACAAACTAAGAATGGTATCTTTGCTTCTCAAACCAAGTACCTCAAACAGATTTTGAGGAAATATGGAATGGAAGACTGCAATATTGTATTCACACCAATGGTAACAGGATGAAATCTTAGTCAAAATGATGATTCTCCTTCATTCAATCAACCAAAATACAAATCTATGATTAGCAACTTGATCTACCTCACATGAGCAAGACTAGATATTATGCATGCAGTTGGAATTATTGAATGATTTCAAGGAAACCCAAAGGAAACTCATCTCCAATTAGTAAAGAGAATATTCAAGTATCTACAAGGAAGTCAATATCTTAGTCCATGCTATCCTAAAAATGGAAAATTTTCACTTCATGCTTACACAGATGTTCGTTGGGTAGGTAATATTGATGATCATAAAAGTACTAGTGGAGGATCCTTTTATTTGGGACCCCGCTTGGTTTGATGGTTCAATAAGAAAGAAAGATCCATCACTCTATATACTGCTGAGGCTAAATATGTTTCTTTTTAATTTTGTTGTACTCAACTTTTATGGATGATCCAAACTTTGCAAGACATTCAAGTCACTTGTCCTAAACCTATACGTGTTCTTTGTGACAATACCAGTGCCACAAGTATCTCTAAAATTCTTGTCATGCGCTCAAAAACCAAGCACATGCCAATCAAATATAATTTTATGTGAGAATGAGTATTTTATCAAAAGGTTAAACTGGAGTATGTTCCTTCAAAGGAACAAGTTGCAAATATATTTATAAAGCCACTTCCACGTGATTACTTTGAATATCTCATGAAGAAATTAGGAATGATTCCTACTTCATAACTCTATTATTTTTTCTAACATGTATGTTATGTTCAGTGGGAGTTGTGTCTGTAAATTACTACAGTTTACCTTCTATATGTGAATGGTGTGAAGGACAGGCGCGTATATACACAGTTTCTGAGTAATATAGGTGCGCACACATAAAATGGCACATATTAGGGGGATCCTCCTATGTTCACTCATCATTTCATGTTTCGTATTATTTTTATGGGATTGCTTTGCTTTAGTTTATTGGTTTAAGGGGACTAGATATCATAACCCTAAAATCCCTTGTTGGCATTACGGCTTCATAAGCATGTGTTGTTTCAATTTTACACTATTACTACAAGATATTTATATGTTGTTGATCTGTCACTAGTTATCAATGATGCATGGATTCCAAATGATTAAGTTTATCTATGACATGCTTGATGAAGAGGATTTGTATACTATGGTTGGCATTAGTGATTGGTTTTGGATTGCTAAAGTTACCTGTCGATGCTTGGATACTTAATACCATGTTGATGATGTTGAAGAGTTTGGTGTTGCGTTGCCCTATCTTACTTCTTGATGATGAGAATCTTCATATTTCTTCTATGGGTCTACTATCAAATATTCATGTTACAGGTTCCTATATGGTGAATAGTGGTTGCTGGTCTTACTATCTCATTATAGAGGACCTAGTTTTCATTATAAATTTTATATATGTCTCTTGATGTAAAGGTCATGTAAAGACCCATGTTGTAAATCTTTGTAAACTTAGGCACTATTAGGGTCAAGTAATTTATGTATGTAATCCAATTATTTTGGTAAATTGATGTAATGTTAAGTCAAATATGTAGCCCCACTATGTTGGGTGCTTGATGTACTCATAAGTCCTTCGTGATAGCAAATGTCATATTTGGTTGAGTCATAGAATTAGGTACTTCTTTGAATCTCTTCAAGAAATTTCAGCATATACTCAGGGAGGTCATGGTCATTATGTAGCTCTCATATTTAGCAGATTAGGCATACAATGATCCTCTCTACATAGGAAGAAGAGAAGTCTTGATTCAACATTGATCAGCCCTTTTCTATTGATGTCAAAGGGGGAGAGAAGCTTGGTGTTTATAGAATAATCTTTTGGAAGCTTAGTAAGAAGCCTTGGCATTTGCAGGTGCATTTGTAGGTGTTTACAAATGGTGATCAAACACCAAAGTGGTTTCCATCAAGTCCAAACAGTGAGATTGTAGGAGTTATGGCTAATGTATTGTCCTTAATGGAAACATACCTGGTAAATATGTTAACATTGTGATAATAGGATGATTATGTAGACAAGTACACATGTTACAAGTGATATGAAAAAAGGAATGTTTGTTCAAATATAGATGGATGGTAAAGTTAAAGCTTAAGAAAGTATACGTGGTTCCAAAGAAGAAAGTCACATACATATATAGGTATTGTGAAGAAAAGTCGCATAAAAAATTGCACCATAGTAATTTGGATACCAAGATATTTACCATGGTATTGGACCATAGTAATGGGTGCAACAACAATTATTTCATCCCATCAAAGAATACTAATGAAATTACTAAGGGATTGGGCTAAGGTATTGACTAAGGATAAAGGTATACAAAGAGATGGAGATAAAGGTGTTTTGTGTGTATGTATTAGGTTGTCTATGAATGATTTAATCTAAAATAGGTGTGCACTAGGGAGTAAGGAGAAGATTCAGATCTGAAAGATTTGAAATATGTTGGCATATGTGATTGACTAATTTACTTGTTCCAAATGTATAAGTAGACAATATTGATGAAATTGTGATACTCTGATCTAAATGATTTATCTAAAAGTTAGTAGTATTGGTAGTAAAGGCCACAAAAAGTGAAATTGTATTTGCAGTGAATTTTTTTTTTTTTTTTACTAGGTCTATACAAAGGTATGTTTGGATATATTTGCATACATAAGAAGATCCATCTCTAAAGGGTCACGTATATATTTCTAGAAATAATTTTCTGTATGTGCAGATATGTACATGGGTGTTGTGCATGGTAAGCACACACATATGCAAATATTTATTGTTGAAGTCGCATATACAAATTAGAGTTTGATCTGATGATTGATGTTTACAATTGATGTTGTCTAGTTTATTTGTTGTTTCCTGTTGATGATGTATATATCATGATGATCTATGTCTGACAATGAAAATTGAGGTGTTTTAGTTGAATTGATCAGTTTTAATAGTTCAGAAGTTTGTCTGGGTGTGTGATCTATGATTTGTGATCTATGATTTGTAATCTACGATTGGTTTAATGATCTATAACTGGTAAAGTGGTATGTGTATGGTTCAAATATTAATGAATTAGTGTTCAATATTATGAGATTTGTATGCAGATGTTATGAAGAGAAATAACTTATATACGTGAGTCTTATTCAGTACAATCACATATATAATTTGATATTCATTGCTTCTAATTGGGTTTTGCATTTAGTGGCTTGATGCTTCAGAATTGCATTTGATTTTTGTTGTGTGAAATTGTCTCAAATTCAATGCTTCACTTTGTTTCATTTTATGGTTGATATGGGTATAATTTGAAAATGTGGTGAAAGGCAACCTACAAGGTTGTCTGATGATTGTTTGATAGGTGGATCCAATCTAAAATATTCAGAAAAGTGGTCCACAAGGAGTTGAGGGTTGCAACCTTCAAAAAAGGTGGTAAGAGTTCCCTGTCAATAGAAGCTAGTTAACAAGTTAAGGGTGTTGTAGCTCCCTTCCAATGGGTTCCAGAGAATTAGAGAAAGTTGAAACCTTCTGTAGGTGGGTGTCTACATACTGGAAAGAGTTTGTGTCAATCCAAATGTAATATTTTTCTTTATATTATAAGAAATAAGACAGAGACAACAACAATGACGCTTTTCTCCCACATTGGGTTTCCACCTAAACTCCTGGTGTTCTATGTCTATTTTTCATTTTCTTTGATTTATTTATGTTATTTAATGCCTACTTAAAGTAACTAATTTGTTGATGTAATGATAAAAGTTAAAGAAAACGAGTAATTTGGATATATGTTGGTTTCCTTCTTTGAAGTAGTGTACATACACAAGTTTTCTTAATAACAATAGCGTATATTTTTCAGAATATAAAACTTGGAAGCTTGAATTTAAAAATACTGATTCACCCCCCATCGCCCTTCCCCATCTCAATATCTCCCCTAATATTTCCCTACTCTACAATACCATGCCCTTGGTGCTTGTTTGAGTCTATATAAATATTTTTTTAGCCTACACACTTCCTCAAGATTTTCTAATAGCTAAAAGTCTTCTGGTTATTTTATGTAAACTTATTCTTGAAGCTCACCATTCAAGAAGGATGATTTTACATCCATATGATATACTATGAAAATTTTATAACATGAAAATTTAAGGAACGTCCTTATTTCATGCAATCACACAATGGGTGAATAAGTCTCTTTAAACTATATTCCCTCTACTTGAGTTGTTAGTGGTGAAATTATGATCAGGAGAGAAAAAAGCATCGCTTTTAATATTGGTGACTTAAGTACCATATCAACAACGAAAAGTTGGATGAATTCTAAAATCATGTAATGTCTAGAAATAGTCTTAAGATCTACACATAAAAATGTAAGCCAAAATCTTTGCAATGCACAAAAAATTAAAGAAAATATGAGACACAACAATAATAAAAATCAATGAAATTAAATGTTTTTATTATTTTTATTATTATAAATGTAAGATACATAAGAGAATCAAAAATCATAGACATGGGTCAATATTGTCCTCCTCTCTATGTTGGGATGTCCCTTTCCTCGTAATGCATTGTTTCTCTCTCATTTTGCATTCAAAAGTGGGCAAATGGATAGTGAGTAGAACTTAGATTCAAGATCATGAGTTTGGTGATGAAAATGATCATGAAAAAATGGTAAAGGAAAAACATCTCTATTTATAATAAAATGCTATATTTTACACGATCTAGTCAAATAATAATATAATTGGTGGATTAGGTCAAGATATAACAATTATGACTATTTTATTATTTTTGGGTGGAAAATATTAGAGAAATGGTCAGTAATATCTATTAATTTAACTAACTCAAAAAATGATGATTAATTGAGTTAATTTATGAAAATGAGTGAAATACTTAATAAATGAAAATGATTTACTAGTTATTTCTAGGCAATATGGTCCACGTAAGTTAGAAATAATTACTAAGTAATGATTTAATAATTATTTCATCAGAGAAAAGTTGAATGATTAAGGAATAATAAATAAATAATGATTTATGTAATTATTCCTATAGAAAAAGTAAAAATGGGTGAAAATAGAGTTAATTATTTTCACAAAAATGGGTAAATAAATGAAAATAACATGAAATCAATTAAATAATTTTCTGAGTTGTTTTCATGTGGTTAAAGTAAATGGAAATAATTCCAGGAGAAGTGGTTCACTAAATTATTTCTTATCATGAAAATGGGTTCTAATGTGTCAAACCAATACTACATGGTGTATTTCAATCATCCTAGTGGAAAATTGATAAGTAATCACTTTTTGGGTGATAACATGATCATAGCCTTTGCATAATAGTCTGGACTTATTTCTAACAACACTTCCATTCTCGCCCAATTTCTTCTTAAGGACCCATTTAATACCGATACCATTTTTATTTTCTAATCATGGAACCAATTCTTGTTGGCCCAAAAGTCACACTAAGAAGGGGGTGGGGGGGGTTAATCACTGTGAGCATAGTCTTATAATTTCATAGTCTTAATTATTCATTCAATCATTTAAATACAAAACATCATAAGGATTATCTTACCATTCATTATAGTGCATCATCAAGTAAGATGCATAAATAGAGACAATATAAAAGGCATCACATCGTAAGGAAACACAAAACTTTTAGGTGGAAACCCAAATGGGAAGAAATGATCAACTTTTTCTTCTACAAAATCTTTAATTATTTTACATCAAATTAAAATCCCGAACCTATGAGAGTTAACAACCCCCAAACATATGCGAGTTAACACTTGTCATAGACTACACCATGACTAAGGCAGCAACCCTCGAAAATGAAAGTAGCTACTCATTGTAGGCTACGACCTTATTGACGCTGCAACCTATCAAACGAGTAGGATCCAACTTGTTGTAGGATCCAACATAATTAACGATCTGACATCTATAATGAGTATGCTCCAACCTACTATAGGCTCCAAATTATGTAACGAGTAGGCTCTGACCTACTCTATTCTGCAACCTAATTGAGGCTTCAACCTCCTTTCTTTGATTGCTTATGGACCTTTATTTCATCACATTTTGAAATTGGATCCATGATCCTAAAACATCATTGAATCATAAATAAATTCTTGATATGCAATACATACTGATAGTAATCATACAACCTACTGCTGCAGCAATCATTTTCCACATAGCCTACAACCATAACATCATGCAAATGTCACACAACCTTTAACCAATGTCTCAATTGTAATCACTATCAAGGTCTGCTACTAGTTGTCATATTGTTTGTAGAAATTCTCACTCTAGATTACCTGATGATGCAATATACTAAAGCAAAATACTTAATCTAATTCTACAATAAAACTTGCGAAAGCTTAATCAATTTGAGCAAGATCAAACCGAACACATAGAACAGAGAAGAAGAATCGATACACATGAAACATAGAACAATACTCTGGGGAAAGCCTCAGCAAAAAACCCTGCTATCTGTATTATCATACAAGTGGAAATATCTCAAGATTACACAAAGCTTTAGCTCTCACATCTATCCATCTCTCAGTACAATCCCTCACTCTACTCATAGATAGAATAGACAACTCGTATGCCTTCTCCTATGTCCTCCAAGCCTCCTATTTCCTTGCGTAGTTTTCCCTGGGTGCTCCAGCTGTAACCTTGTGTGACACTGATCTCACACACTACTCCAACACACTCTAAAATGGCGCAAATCTCAAGGAATGAATTCCTTCTGCATGCAAGAGATTTTCTTATAGGAAAATTCTTACAACTAATAGTACATTGTCCCTGTCTTTAATCTCAACTAGATCTTTATCTAAACTGACATGCATGAGTTATTTATGAGAGAACATTTAGTTATCCGGAATACACTAGTTTCATGCATGCATGCATTAACTCATTGAACTCACAATTAGTTCCACAAACTGTTTGGAACTAAGCTAATTGGACTTAACTGAGCTAACTAATTACAACTCAAATACAACTCATTCTTATCTCCTTAATTAAGGGATAACTTCCTCAATCAAAGGGATAATTGTTGCATGGCTTCACAAATACTTCATGTTTGAATTTCTCCAACTAATTAACTCAAGATGAATTAATTAATTATTTTTCAAATAGTTGGTGAGACTAAATTCGAATTTTAATTCTCAAATTTAATTCAAGGAAAAATGAAAATTGGAATATCCTGAAATGCTATCTATAGCAATGCTATTTTTAGCATTTCTATTTTTCGCATTTCTTGTTGCTATTTTCAACACTCCCTCTCAACGAGAAAGGGATTATCTACCACCCCGATCCTATCTCTATGGAACTCGAATTTACACTTTGACAATGCCTTAGTCAAAATGTCTACATATTACTCTTCGGTCAAAATATAATGCAACAACGTGATACTCCTCGCCACACAGTCCCTAAGATGATGATACCAAATGTCGATATGCTTTGACCTGTCATGAAATACTAGATCCTGAAAGAGTTTGATACAACTCTAATTATCAAAATATATCACAGTTGGATCCATCCTCTGATCAAACAAACCAACTAGAATTTTCTGCATCCAGATGGCCTCACATGCTGCCTGACTTGCAACCATCTATTTAGCCTCTACCGAGCTGGGTGCAACTGACCTCTGTTTCCTGTTGTACTAAGAAACTAGTGTTGACCCAAGGTTGAAAATTCCTCCTGATGCGCTCTTTTAATCTGATGGACTCCCTACCCAATTTGCATGAGTGAAGCTCTGTAGCTTCACTCCCTCTAACCATCTGTACCATAATCCATAATGAGATGTGCCTATGAGGTATCTCAAAAAATGCTTAGTTGCCTTCCAAAATAGCTTGGTTGGCCGAACCATATCTTGACTCAGCTGGTTCACCACATAGCACAAATCTAGTCATGTGTTCACTAAGTACATTAGTGAACCCATACGCTACCTGTACATAGTAGCTTCTACTACTTCTCTTGAAGTAGTATCCTCCTTCCTCCAGTTACCTGCTAGAGGAGTCTGCATGGGCTTGCACTTCTCCATGTGGAATCTCCTGAGTATCTCATTGGCATACTTGCCCTGAGACATAAAAAACTCCCCATCCTTCTACCACACTTCCACGCGAATGAAGTAGTGCATGAGACCCATGTCCTTCATCTCGAATTCTCTTGCAAGGTCCTCCTTCCAAGACATGATCAACTTATCATCACCTGTCAATATGAGATCATGAAAATAAACAACAATGATCAATTGCTTACCTTCCACTATGATGTGGAATAAGTTCGCATCTACTTCACTCTTTGTGAAGCCCAACCTAGTGAAGTAGTTTTCGATCTTGGTGTACCAAGCACGAGGTGCTTGCTTCAGGCCGTACAAAGCTCTATTGAGCCAGTGCACATGCGACTCACAATCGAAGGTCTCAAAACCTTCCTGTTGCTCTATGTACACCTCCTCCTCAATATTGCCATTGAGGAATGTAGTCTTCACATCCATCTAATGGATCTTCGAGCCCATTTGTACTGATAGTGCCAACATCGATCTGATAGATGAGTACCTTGCGACAGGAGAAAAATTCTCATCATAGTCAATCCCCTCAACCTGTGAGAAACCACAGGCAACAAACCTTGCCTTATGTTTCTCCACACTACCATCAGTATCTTTCTTTACCTTGTAAAGCCAACGAGAACTCACAACTGACTTGTTCTCTGGTCTTGGAACCACATCCCATACACTGTTATGAACTATGGAGTCATACTCCTCCACCAGAGCATCAACCCAAATCGGATAATGTATTGCTTCCTCAAAGGAAGATGGTTCAGTCTCAATACATTCCCCAACAAGGGCCATGTATCCAGTGTTCCTAGTAGGTGACCTCCTCTGTCTGCACTGAGAAGATGGTTCTCCCACATTCTCTCTCATGTCCAACAATAATTTGTCAGCTTCCCTTGAGCGCTTCTACCCATCTATGGAAGACTTTGCTTGAATGGATGCCTCCACTCTTGGAACCTATGCATGCATCTACTCTGCATTAGTCTGATGCTCCTCCTCCTCAGGAACCAAAAGTTCCTCCACAACCTGTAGTTGGAGCTCCCTCTCAAGGGAAACTCGCATGGCCTTCTGCTCATCAAACTTTAGATCTTTGCATACCACTGTCCTTCGACAGGTAGGCAAGTACACCCGATAGTTGTGAGGTGTATCAGTGTACCCCACAAGTATCCCCAACTCAGGTGTTGGCTCAAGTTTCTTCCGGGCATCCTTGGTGACATGGAAAAATACCGATGAGCCAAAGATCCTGAAGTGACTCACATATGGTCTCTTCCCGGAGAAAGCTTCTTCTAGTGTCTTCATCCCAAGTATGTGATGCAGACTTCTATTCTGCAAATAGACCATTGTACTATATTCCTCAGCCCACAAATGAAGTGGTAGGCCTTGGTCATGCAGCATTGCCTGAGCTGCCCCCACAATCGTTCTATTCTTCTTCTCAGCCACCCCATTCTGTTGTGGGTTATGAGGTGTCGTCAATTCCCATTTAATTCCTTTCACTGCACAGAAGTCCTTAAACTCTTGAGAGACATAATATCTACCATTATCACTCCTCAAGGCCTTGATCTTCTTCCTAGATTCTTTCTCAACCAAAGCTTTGAACTCACAAAACTTTGAGAAGGTTTGATCCTTCTTCTGCATGAAATAGATCCAGGATTTATGAGAAAAATAACATAATACCTTTGTTTTGTGTTGGATGCTGTTAAGAATGGTCCAAACACATCTGTATGAACTCACTCTAAGATCACCTCAGCTCAACTATCTCGATCATGAAAGGAAAACTTGGTATACTTCCCTAAGGTACAACCTTTGCATGTGTCAACTTGCTCAAGTTTACCTTTGGGAAGTCCAATAGAAATCTGTTGCATTACCTTCAAGGCCCCATGATGCAAGGTGCCCAACTGCCTATGCCATAACTCATCAATGTCTTGGCTTCGCACCAATTCTACTTTTGAACTCAATGTAGCACAGTCATCTACCTCCAGCTTTTAGAGATTCTTCACTCGAATCCTAATCCTCTTGGTTTGACCCATGGCTATGTGTCTCAGGAACGCATTTCCTTTACTAAAGACTACATCATAGCCATTGTCTTCCAACATTGCAACAGATACCAAGTTCTTCTTCAGTCCATGCACATACATACTTGAAACATGGTACTTTCCATCATCCCCGATCTCTATGTGCATCTTGAGGTCTTTCTCCTCCAAGGTATTGAATAAAATCTTATCGCCGGTCATGTGGAATGAGGCTCCATTGTCCAGGTACCAAACACAACCCACCATTGATGAAACCATACATACGATGAGGGTAAAATCCAATTCGAACTAAGAGGCCAGTGCTTCACCTTCTGATCCTTTCGAGGATCCATTCTTGGATTTCTTCAATGGAAAATTAGTTTAATGACCCACCTCGTGACAATTAAAGCATCTCACTTTATATCTTTCAATCTTCTTCCCACCATGGGAAGAACTCGATTTGGAATGGGAAGCCTTCCCTTTCCCTTTCCTTGCCTTACTCGCTAAGGCTAGATTTTCTTCATCATCATGCTTAAATGAAGAACCATCTCTGGTGCTTCTGCTGATCTCCTCTCGCGTCAGATCCGACCACTGTTGTTCCCAATCCAACAATTTCTCTCTTCCATTCACAGAGTCCTGGTAGTTATGCCAGCTCTTACTAAGACCGAGGAGAGCAAGAATCACCATATCATCGTCAACTGTAGTTATTCCTACACTGCCAAGCTCAGCTCTATAGGTGGTGATCTTGTTCAGATATGTAGAAATAGTGTCTCCCTTTTCACACTTGATTTTCTGAAGCTTGTCCTTGAGCACCAGTTTCCTCTGGTCGTTGTTGTTTTGATAGAGATCCTTCAATGTCTTCCACATTGAAAATGAAGTCTCCTTCCCATGGAGACTTGAGACAATATGGTCTCGAACTCCCTCCAGAAGAATCTGCCTTGCCTTCACCACACACTTCTTCCATTCAGCCAATTCTTGGGCATTAGCTGCAACTAGCTTGGAGATTTCTTGATCAATGAAATCCTTCAAACCATTTTCCTCTAATACCGCTTCCATGTGATCCATCCATGCTATATAATTCAAGCTACCACCCAACACATACGCGAGTCTCAAGCCATTGAACGCCATTGATGAACTTAGAGGTATGATAAGAATTCGATTTTACTTCTCCAACCAAGAAATTCAAACTTCATATTTTTCCTTCTTCAGTATAATTTTTATTACTTTGATCACCTTTTCTATGATACCATGTATAAATTCTCACTGTAGATTACCTGATAATGCAATATGCTAAAGAAAAATACTTAATCTACTTCTACAATCAAACTTGTTGAAGCTTAATCGATTTGAGCAAGATCAAATAGAACACACATAACAAAGAAGATGAATCAATACACATGAAACACAAAAGAATACTCCAGGGAAAGCCTCAGCTAAAAACCCTACTATCTGCATTATCATACAAGTGGAAATATCTCAAGATTAAACAAATCTTTAGCTCTCAGTACAATCCCCCACTTTGCTCATAGACAGAATAGACAACTCATATGCCTACTCCTCTATCCTCCAAGCCTCCTATTTCCTTGCGCAGTTTTCCCTGGGTGCTCCAACTGTAACCTTGTGTGACATTGATCTCACAAATTTCTCCAACACATTGTAAAACTACGCAAATCTCAAGGAATGAATTCCTTCTGCATGGAAGATATTTTCTTATAGGAAAATTCTTGCAACTGATAGTACACTGTCCTTGTCTTTAATCTCAACTAGGTCTTTCTCTGAATTGACATGCATGAGTTATTTATGAGAGAATATTCAGTTATCTGGAGTACACTAGTTTCATGCATGCATGCATGCATTAACTCACTGAACTCACAATTAGTTCCACAAATTGTTTGGAACTAATCTAACTGGACTTAACTCAGTTAACTGAGCTAACTAATTACAACTCAAATACAACTCTTTCTTACCTCCTTAATTAAGGGATAACTTCCTCAATCAAAGGGATAACTATTGCATGACTTCACAAAGAATTCACATTTGAATTTCTCCAACTAATTAACTCAAGATGAATTAATTAATTATTTTTCAAATAGCTGGTGAGACTAAATTCGAATTTAATTAATTCTCAATTTTAATTCAAGGACAAATTAAAATTGGAATATCTTGAAATGCTATCTATAGGAATGCTATTTTTAGAATTTCTTGTTGCTATTTTCAACATTGTTGTCCCTAATCTCTGCTTCAAATAGAATTGTAATCTAATCAATCAAACCCTTCCTCAAAACCTATTATCCCATGTTTCTATAATATTCTCATAGACCATCAAGACATAGACAAGGGCTTCTTGTCAAATCATGATCCAAAACACTATCAAACATGTCTAGCTACGTATTTGACTCTTGATCCCCCAACATCTTTCGATTTTCAATTTGGATCAATAATGGCTCTAAAAACAAAAAAAAACTATAATAAAACATATACTAAATTAAATATTCAACATAGTCATGAATGCAGGGAATGTTCTACAAATTGATAGGAAACAAGTGTCAGTTCTACAAAAGGACCAACAATTTTTGGTGTAGTTCATCAAAAGTTGCTAACAGTGTGAAAAAAAAGGGTGAATAAATTAAAAATTAACTAACCTATTTGCCCTCTATGTCGAACCCTTAACCACCCACACGTCATACCAATGAACTACCAATTTCACTCTTGGTGTGCCTTAGCAAAAATATTGATCCTCATTTCATTATATTAATGTTACTATATTTAAAAAACATGTATGCTCTTTCAACCTCTGTGGGTCCGCGTAATTAAATTGTTGTATGCATCCAATTCATATCTTAGGTCCATGGTGGCATTAATGTTTGGCTATGTCCACATCATGGATATGGTGGGTACCACACACGTGTACACTAGCGTACAAAACTCTAGGTTCATGGTAATACATCAACAATTTCAACAAGCCTCCACCTAATGGCCTATGACAACACATGTTACTCAACCATTGCTTTGGGGTCACACTGATATATCTTTCTCGACCTCCACTATAGAGGTGATAGTGACATACATATTTCTTCACATTCCCGCAAAGTCACAACGATATATCTCGACCTTGCCACAAGGTAATGGTGATATTAATTTTCCTTCACACAGGGTCATGGTGATATTGATTGGCATTCCAATAAGTTCACAGTGAAATATATAATTCTCATTCCTTGCCACATGGTTTACATTGATAACTACATGCTTAGCCTCCACCATAGGGTTAACTATGTTTCTCGTCCTTTTCCATAGGGTTACAATGATAGTTATACTACTTAGCCTCCAACACAATGTCATAGTGATAATTGTATGCTCAACCTTTTCCAAGTGTCATAGTGATAACTATATTTCTCAACCTCCACCATGGGCTCATTGTGATAACAATACTTCTCATCCTCCTCCATGGTGATAACTATGTTAATAAACCTTTGTCATGGGGTTAGTGTGACAACTATATGCTCAACCTCTACAAGAAGGTCACTATGATAACTATATTAGTTGACCTTCAACATGTAGTCATGGTGACAATGATACTACTCAGAACTATGTTGCTCGGCCTCCACCATAGGGTTAAACCTGACTTATAAAGCATTCATCTTGCATATGAATCATCATAAAGAAGCAAAACCATAACAAAACAAAAAAATAATAAAATTTGTTCAATATGACCATAAGAACTCCTATATATCCCATGTTATCCCTTTCTATATATCAGAGCATTTGTTGATAAAGCTATCATGGAATGGGATGGGATTGAGGAGGGAATACCTTTTAAATTCACCCTTCAGTGGATGAAGATGGGCGATTACAAAGAAATGGTTAATAAATTATGGAAATATCCTCTGATGTACATACCTTCTCCTTAATGGCATGAATGCATAAACATTTAAAAAAACTGAAATCAGATACATGTACTTAGATTGGCCATGTAAAAATGGAAGAGTTGAAATCCTTGTTTGAGATTGAGAATGGTTTGGAGAAAATCAATGACACTAATGATCTTCAATACTTTTCTGTTGGATATAGAGATAAAATTATCACTTTGGAGAGAGAAAGGAGGGACATTTTGAAATATCAAGAAGAGGATATCAGACATAAAAGTAGGGTCATGTGGATAGAGGTAAGATATAAAAATAACAAATATTTTCATAGATAGTTCAACCTTAGGAAACATCTTAACTCTATTCGGAAGATAAGGGATGAAGATGGAAATTTATATAAGACTCAAGACTCTATATAATAGGCTACTATTACTCATTTTAAAGGGCAATTTTTGGCAAAGTCTCATGAATATGAGGATCAAGCATCCTTATAGATCTGGTTCCTAATAGGTTTTCATAGCATGATAATGATAAAATGAGTCAATCGATTACTAATGAGGAACTCTTGTCTACATTGCTAGATTGTGTGAAAGATAAAATACCAAGCCATGATGGTTCTGTGGTCGAATTATTCAATTCTTTTAAGGATTTGATGCTCCCAGATCTATTGGAGGTGGAAGAGGAAATTAGGCACAAGGGATATATCATGGGGGCTATCAATGCCACTTTTTCTGTGTTGATACCCAAAAAAAAATCCAATGTCTTTTGCGAATTATAGACAAATATCAATGTGTAATCTAATGTATAAGGTTATATCTAAACTAATTGCAAGAAGGATTAAGCCATTTATGTTGAATTTTATTACTCAAGAACAATTTGGATTATGGAAGGGAGGCAGATACAACATGCCATCGACATTGCGGAGGAGATGATCCATTCCATTAAAGCTAGTGGTCAAAATTCCTATCTCCTTAAGGTGGATTTGATGAAAGATTATTATTGTATAGAATGCGAATTATTATTATTGATTACGATAAAAATGTGTATGAGTCCACAAAACTATAGATGGACAATGGGGTGTATTAGGACCATAAAGTTTATAGTGATAATCAATGGATTTCCTTCTAAGTTTTTTTCTACATATCGGGGGTTGAGACAGGGTTGTGTGTTGTCACCCTTACTCTTTCTTATGGTGATTGATATGATGAGAACGAAACTTGTAGATGTCTGGGACGAACGAATGATATGTGGGGTTCGAGTATCTAAGAAACAAAGGGTTACTCATCTCATGTTCAGTGAAGATCTATTATTTGGAGGATAGATTACCTTGGCCAAGTGGTCCATTTTACATAAAATTATTTATTCTTTCAGGGATACTACAGGTTTGTTAATGAATGAAGCCAAGTCAAAGTTATTACACAATGAATGTGAAGTAATTATATTGAAGGAAACTAAAGAGCTCCTAGGGGTGTCATCTAGTCTGTTGACTGATGGATTCAGTTATTTGGGCTTCAACTTGAAACCATGTGGCTACAAAATTAAGGATTGGGATTGGTTAATAGAGAAGTTCAATCATAAACTGGATGTTTGGAAACATAAATGGATGTCATTGGGAGGGATAAATATTATGATGAAATTAGTTTTACAAAACCTTTCAGTTTATTGGATGAATCTTTTTCTTTTGTCAAATGAAATAATCAGAAGGATAAGACCTATAATGGGGTGATTTTTATGGTTAGGTTCTCACATAGGAAAGAATATAGGAAATGTACATTTAGCTCGATGGTCACTGTTATCGGGAAATCTAGTGTCTATGCAAAGCTACTAGTTCCACTAAGACTAGTAGCTATCTTAGAAACAAACAAACTAAAACTACTTTCGTTTTCCTTTATGAGAAGTAAATAAGAGGGGAACAAAGGAGACCAACCTCTATCTTGCACTTGGTTCCTTGCTTGATTCCTCTCCCTTCTGATAGATCTTTGCCACTCGCTTCCTCATCTACCCAGCTTCAAAGAGCACCTGCAGAATCAAAGCAGCAGGACACTATCTAAGAACAAAGATCTACTATCATAAACAATACAGTACCAGATATATATTGACCACAGAAATGCATATATCATCAATCATACAAGAATGTGGAGGAAAACTTAAATAGCTTTATTAATATCAAGAATAGCAAAGAGGATTACAACCAATTGTTTTGACCCAGCGTCATCCTCTCAGCAAGAAATCCCTTCTTCACCTCATGAAAATCTTAGATCACCCAACACTATGATGTTACACCAAGAAACCAGCAGTACTTCCTTACAAGATACAAAATTCCAGCTTCCTAGATCTCTGGGATGAGGGATCCATATATAGATGATTGTAGTTAGCTTCTGAGATTTGATTAGTGTCCTCTCTCTGATAGTTCTTGATTCCACTTGGAGATTGATGATCTCTTACTCATCCCTGGGTGAATGCAGAGAGGCAAGTGTCACAGGAGAAGTTTCTAGAAGATTCCATGATCCTCCACCTCACAAATTGACTCTGCCATTTGTCCACTCTCACCCATTGTAGCCCATAGAATGGCTTTTCAGTATGCATCACACTTCCCATGTGCATTTAGGTGGGATGCAATGCACTTTGACCATGGAGCAGGTGAGATGGTCTAGCTTTGACCAGTTCTAAGTAACTTTTCATGGAGAACTTCTGGGAGATGATGTAATCAGTTGACCTTGTTCTTTTAGGGGTTGGAACAATACTTTTAGGGACTTAGGAGCCCTTGGTTTATGGACATATATGATTGGGGTTGCAGTGCCCAAAAATGTCTATAACAGTTGCCCCCTAAAGCATGAGGTCGTTAATATTTTGATGTTGGGTGAAATGCTTTATCATGAGGATCCGAAGTTTTTCCAACCTGGAAGGCGACCTGTAATAAGATACAATACAATACATTATCTTGATAATATTTTCATGATCTAGCTAAGGTGGCCATTCCCATGCTCAGCTTTATAAATTCATTTTTATGTACATAAGACAGGCAATCGTCTATGTGCAGACTGATGATTCTGGTAGAGCCATCATCCCTTAGATTGGATGATTATCTATGCAGTAATGATGTACATTTGATGTCTTTATTTTCCTAAATATATATCGCAGCTCGGATGGATGAAGCTAGATCCGGGGTCTTCAATCTCGTTCGATCTTCACTCAGAGTACAAGTCGATCCATGTGAGAGATGTTCTGGAGTCGAACATGGAAAGACATCGCCTGATTACCAGCCAGTGATGTAAGCTGTTAACAGGTGTAAGAGGAATCACCGATAATGATGATGACCCTCAAGGTATGACAGTACAATTCACGTGGTGTGAAAATGGACTTGGTGTCGAACACCACGCAAAATCTTTTGGTCGAAGGCCATTGATGTAAACCTGTCGCTGGAAGTGAGAAACTTGCCATTGAGGCATGCCAGCTTCAAAGTACTAAAAGGGTTGTTCCTAGACTGACTTCTTGGATAATGAGCTGATGTCAACAAGAAGCGATCCGTCATAGGAGGGCCTTAATGAATCCCACATCTATGACATGGAACGGAGCAAATGATTTTACTGGAGGTGAAAACGATCTGATGGTATAAGGTTCAGGGTGGCAGTCATGAAAGAATGGACCGTAAATGTATTGCAGTGGATGAGACACAGGTGAATTCTTTGAGCGACTTCTCTTGAACATATCGGCGACACTGAGATGATGGATTGGTAGCGTTAACCCCAAATGTGGATGGTGTGATGGACCAATGGTGATATGACCAGTGAACGGAACAACCCAACCCGACTCGGATGTGGAGTGAAAGTGTCATGTTCAAGAGCGACTTGCTACCAATAAAGTTTCTTCAAGTTTTCTTCCCAAATTTTCCCCTGTCATTGCTGACCATTACCTCTTTATTTTTGTCAAGCTTGAGGAGGATAACATATGTTTGTTCTATAACTTTCCCTTCTGGCAAACCCATTGCTATGTTTTAATGAGCCTAGTGATAGTGAAACTTGTTCTTGTCTGTATGGACAAGTTTGTCGCTATTCGGTTTTAACGAGTTTAACGACAAAGATAACTCGGTCCTTTTCAATTTTATAGAGTCTGAAAGGGACGTAAAGAAAACTCCAACCATTCTTTTTCGTCATATAATCCCTTAAGTCTGAAAAAGTATAAAATAATACAAAAGGGATAAATATTCGATAATTTTAACTAGCCAAACAAAACAAGCACTCGATCTTTTTGTGTAATAATCCCTCAGGTCCAAAAAGATTAAAATCTAAAGGAGGGATAGCACTCCCGGTCACTTTAACGAGCTAGAGAGGCCAATTACTCGGCAATCTTTTCATATTTTACGAGTCAGATGAAAAGAGCTTAAAGGAGACTTGTTTTTCGAGGAACGAGTGATAAATTCGGGTAGCAGCTAATTCCAGGTAAGGTTTGGAATTTTCCAATCACGGCAGTGTTACAAAGATGGCTAACAGGATCACTCTTCGTAGCTATTCCTCAAAAAGGGTAAACAATCAAATGGAGGTGAATGATCGGCCAATACAGAGTGGAGGTGATGATGAGAACACGACCAAGGCTTCAAAGGCTGATGATAATTCATTCACGATGGTTATTTACCGTAAATTGGTTCATTTTTTAATGAATGAGCTTAAAATCTGGGGGAAACATTTGTTCACTGCTTACGTTTAATTTTTAATGAGCTTGAACTCCACATAAAAACTGCTCGATATAATGGTCATTTATTACATTGATTTTACCATTGACAACTTTGTTCCTTCAAAGATTGTACTGCCTACTCAATTGCTTCATAAAACTAGTTAGAAACGAATAATATATGCTTGAAAAATGAGTCAAAACACTAATATTTTACTTGAATTACGTGAAAAGTAATTTAAAAGTGGTTTTTACCTCCCATTTTACCATGTCATTTGAACTTTGGTTTGTTGGAGCTTTGGAGGTGCTTTCCCCCTTGATTTTCACTAGCCGATTCGAGGAGATTCTGTGGATGATTCTTGGCACTGTCTAGACCAGGTTAGAGCTAAACCTGAGCTCTTTAGTTTCATTCTTTCCTTTTTGAATTCTAAGCATGTTTCCTGGTTTTTTTGATCCCCTGGGGTTTGAAGAATTCGCCCTGGCACCATTGCACCTTTCCTATATCAAAAAGTGTGATGCATGCTGGCTTGGCCATTGTCTAGTTAGCATGCATCCCACCCTGTACACTACTGGGGGTGCGATGGGCGCAAGGAGGGAAACTTGTGCATAGTTTTTCATGGAAATTTTTTCTTGTTTTTCGCCAAATCAGGATCCTGACTCTTCTCTTGTTTGTTTTCAGAGATTCATCAGAGCAAAATGCCTGTTACATGGCGAGAATGTGAGCATGAAGAAGAGGACATGCTTGCTTTACATGATCTGGTTACAGTAAATGCATTGCGGAACTATGGCCTGTGGAACGCCGAATCTGGCGACTACATGATTGAAAAAGAAAAGGGCAGTCGTTTCGCCATTGTTGTTTAATGTAGGCATTGCCTCGGCCCATTTGGTAAAATAGTCTACCGTGACTATGATATATCCATGCCCCCTGGTCGAGGTGGGGTTACATGTCATGAAATCTATGCCCCATTTGGCGAATGGCCCAATAGCAACTACTGGTTGCAGTGGTGTGGGTGGTCTTCTGGTTTTACTATCGAAAATTTGACACCATGGCAACTTCTAAATGTGGTTATGCAATCTTTGAACATTGTTGGCCAGAAGTATCCTACTCGTCAAAATTTTTGCGCCGTAGCGTAACCAGATTGATGCCCCCCACACGTACCTGAATGGCAATCATTCAGGACTTTTTCGGCGTCCTCATGTGTGAGGCACCTCCTCAGAACTATATTGACACCACAACGGTAAAGCATATCACCAATGATCATGTATTCTTTTGATTGGTATCGAACACGTCTTTGTTGCGTGCGAGAGGTATTAGGCCTGTATTTTTGGGTTTGGAGATAGATGATTATATCTCCATACCATGGATTGCTTGAAGATATCAGAAGCAAAGATTCATCCATGATGGTTTCTTCGGATGTTTCATCGTTGGACAACAATGGGAGATCGCATAGTAATTCCGCGAAAACTAGGGATTTCTTCGATTTGGATTTTACAAATTCCAGATCAAACTCTTGAAGAATTGCTATCCATTTTGAATATTTTCCCCCTAACAACTGTCGCGACAATATATAAGTCACAGGGTTGCAATCTGACAAAATGGTAGTTTTTCGAAATAAGACATAGTGTCGAAATCTCTGTATCACTTGAACAGCTGCGAGAGCCAACTTTTCAACGTAGGAATATTTGCTTTCTATATCATTTAAGTTTCTACTCAAATAATATATACGATGTTCAATTCCATTGTCTTCTTGAACTAAAACCATTGCGATGGTTGTATCCACTGCAGCTAGATACAAGTTAAAGTCTTTTTGATAATCAGGAGCGTACATTAATGATGCTTTCATTAGGGATTCCTTTAAAGCATCAAAGGAAGCTTGCGCGACCTGATCCCAGACGAAGGGTACTTCTTTTTTCAATAGACGTATATAACCTTTAGCAAGTTCGGCGTAATTTGGAATGAACCTTCTCAGAAAGTTTGCTTTCCCTTGGAGTTTGTGAATCTGAAGCAAATTTGAAGGTGGAGGCAAATTTATGATTGCCTGAACCTTACATGGGTCAAGACGAATCCCGTCCTTTGAGACTACAAAGCCAAGGAAACGACCAGAACTGACACAGAACACACATTTGTGTGGATTGAGTCATATCTTGTAGTGTCGACAACGTAGAAATATCGCTCTCAAATGCTACGGATGATCGGTCCGCTTTTGCGAATGCGCCGGAAGATCGTCGAGATATGGTTGAACGATGTTTTTGATGTCATGGAAAGAATAATTCATTGCCCTCTGAAATGTTGCCCCTGCATTCTTTAAACCAAAGGGTAACTTGTGATATGCAAATGTGCCCCACGAACAAATAAATACAGTCTTTGACTGGTCCTGTGGGCGGATATTTATTTGATTATACCCAGAGAATACATCCATAAATGAGAAGATTTCACATCCGGTGGATTCATCAATTATCTGGTCAATAAAGGGTGTAGGGTAGTTGTCTTTTGGACAAGCTTGATTTACATCCCTATAATCGACACACACTCTAATCGTTCCTTGTTTTTTCATTACAGGAACAATGTTTGATACCCAATCAGTTAGAGGAACTGGGTAAATAAAACCAGCGTGGAGAAGTTTTTCAACTTCTGCCTTGATGGCAGTGGCTTTCTTGGGGTGCACCTACCATAGCCGCTGTCCTACTGGTTTGACATCTGGATACATCTTTATTTCATGTTCCACTATACTCGAGTCAATGCCTGGCATTTCATCATATGACCAAGCAAAGACATCTCTGAATTCGTGAAAAAGAACTTTGTATATTTCCAGTTCTGATGTAGAGCAACATTTGCCAACATAAATATTCTCTACAACATCTGTTTTGGTGAAAATCACATGGAATATCATTTGTCGACGCGTTTCGAACCAACTAGTGTCGTTCATCATCAGGACAAGTTGAAGAAACAGATCGAGCCTAGCAAGTTAAATAGTCTGAGCAGAGCCTCCAACAAATAAGTTAGACGTTGGAGGCTCTACTCAGACTATTTAACTTGCTAGGCTGGATCTGTTTCTTCAACTTGTCCTGACGATGAACCACACTAGTTGGTTCGAAACGCGTCAACAAATGATATTCCATGTGATTTTCGCCGAAAAATCTCTCACAAACTTGATATGGATCACAGAAGCCTGAACTCTATAACATCTGTTTTGGTCGAGATATTTATGGCGATAGTCTCTTCGATATTGGACAAGTTTCGCTCATAATCCATCGTGTTTACATTATTTGATAGGAAATCAAAAACTGAAGGATGATGAAGGTCATCAGGAGTATCTTCTTGACAATCCGGAAGATGGGAACGATGGTGGTAATCTTCCCATGGCGCCCCGTCAATTATCATTGACTAAACAATTCCTTTGTCAGTGTAATGTACTTCCGACCAAGGATCTGAAGGGGTGCCATATTCCTTAGACCTATCTATCCAAACACTTGATCAACGTTGTTTTGGGTTTGCCTCCCAAGCCAGAAACATTGATTGCTACAATATTTCTATTGGGCTTGGAGGCAATACGTGCAGATGATCCATGCTAATATCGTTTTCTGAGATCTTTTGAATAGAAGATATCATATTGCAGGTTCCTACCGTTGCCACTTCTACCAGATTGATTGGAGGTGGGAGGGCAAAAGTTCCCATTAATATTGGGTCTTTTAGTATGCCTACTCCAATATTTTGAAGCGAATGGGGGCTTCCAGGGATGATTGGAATGCTTCCCGTAACTTGGGAACTATCGGGGAGAAATTTTTGTTGGTCAAAGATTGTAATTCCCCCTTGAAAGGGAAATGCAATCTTCCTAAAGTAGGTCGACAGAACCGCAGCCATAGCATATATCCAGGGCCTTCCCAGTAGGATGTTGTAATCGAGGTTTCCATCGATTACTTCAACATCTATTTCTACTGTTTTCCCCCCAGTTCAACTTGCAGGTTACTTAAAATCCCATATGGGGTATATGTTCATCCATCAAATGCTTTTAATGTTGTCGAAGATCACGACAAGGTTGGAGATCCTAAAGTTTTCCAACAACTCATCGACATAATACATGTAGATGCTCCCTCATCAATAATTGTTCAATGAACAGTTTTGTTGAGGGCTTTCACTTGAATGAGGAAAGCTAATTGAGCTGGTAACTGAGGGTCATATCCTTTGTGATTAAAGGACACAAGATTAGAATACTTTGGGTCAATCCCACCTATTGCTGATAATAAAGCCTGCTTTTGGGAGGGCCAATTTTGCAGTACCTCAAGTGTCAACATAGTGAATGGCGATTAGGCCAGATCTTCCACTATATTATAATGTTGTGCTGCTCTGGCATGCAGATTAAATGTCGACTTGTGTACTACTCCCTTTGGCGGTTTTATTGTTGGCTCTAGAATGATGGGCGGTGAAACTTCTGTCGAAGTTGTTGTCAAACTACTAGGTTGATCTTTATCCTTGTTGTTCAACAGCTGTGGATTCCCGTAATCTTTATTCCTTGTCGTTATCAAAGCATCATTTTGCTGTTTCGAAACTGACAACATCAGCACTTGGGACGGGGAAGCATTATCACTGGCAACAAGATTTGTTCTTGGATTTGGAAACGGATCAGTTAATACTACCGAGATTTTTGAATTCTTGAAGAATTTTTTAAGCTCAGTTTTATATGGACAATCTCTTATCCAATGATCCTCATCACATATAAGGCATGGACGACTTGGTTTCTTATCTCCAGAAGGGTTTGCAGAAGATTTTTCAGGAGATGATTTCTCTTGTTTCTTCTTCTTCCCTTTGTTTTTCTTCTTGTCTCTTGGTTTCTTGGTTTCTTTGCCTTTATCTATCGAGACGGAATTTACTTCTGAGGCGAGAAGTTCTTCTTTTGCATTTTGACTAGAAATCTTACGAGCCTTTTTAGATGTAGCCTTTGCTGATTTCATTTCTATCGTACCAATCACGCCATCGCTGGCATGAGAGTCATTGTTCAATTTAGGAGGAGGAGGAATGGAAAATTCTGGTCTCGGAGTGTCAGGGATTTTATCGTAGAGCATGCCAGACTGAGTATAAATTAAGTTTAAATATTGCGCACGAGCAATAACTTGCTCTTCGGTGACAACTCCTTCCTTTGCCACATCTTCTGTAATGGAAGGTAATAATGACTTAATAAACCATTCGGCTAAAAGCTGATCAGGAACGTACGTTTTTACCATTCTACGATGACGTCACCACTCATGAATATGATCGGATATGTGAGTGGCCGTCATTTGCTTGAAATTGGTAAGAAGCTTTGTTCTCGTTTCGTACCTTATGGGTAGCTGAAAATGGGTTAAGAAGGTTGTGGCTAGGGTACTGAAGTTATCAAAAGAAGCTCTAGGTAATTCGATATACCATTTTGCTGCCAGACCAGTTAACATTCTCTGAAAAAGGTGAAGCCTAATCGAATCATCGTTTAGGGTGTTTGATGAACACCACAGATGAAAGGTCATGACATGATTCGATGGGTCTTCACCCAGATTTCCATTAAATTTAGGAATATCTGATGGAAGTTTATGTGGAATTGCTGGCCACCAAGGGGCGTAAGCAATTGGATCATTCGTTAGTCGATTTACATCCGGTAACTCTAAAGTCACCACGAAGGGTAACTGTTGATTCAGGTTTGGCGAAGCATACCCAGGATAAGATGGAATTACCTGAGCAGTTGGTCTTTGCATACCAACATAATGAATTTGATGCTGGTAACTTTGGTAACGTTGATAGGCATAACCATTATAGAATGGTTGATTTTGACCATTTTGAATATACGACTGTCCGTTATTTGCAAAGATTTGTTGATCAGATCCTTGGTAAACATGTTGGAATTGCGGTTGTTGATATTGCACCAGCCATGGTTGTGAAGCCATGTGCTATTGTCTGATACTGGCTATTTAACCAAGACGAGGGGTAATTGTACCCGTTTGGGCCTGTGTCATTCCACTAGTTGGCGATTGTGGTTGAGTCACAGGGATAAGAGGCTGTTGCATTACAACCTGAGAAACCTGAGGTTGGCATACAATAGGCAACGCTTGTACTTGCGACACAGTCACAATAGCCAGCGTAGTTGGTATATTTGACATAGGTAGACATTGTTGCATCGAGTATACAACTCTTGGTTGTTGAGGCAGTATTGGCACCCAACCGCTAGATGTAATTCCAGCATAACCTGAATTTTCTTGTGAACTCTGTATGGTTGTTCTCCTGGAGGAGACAATGAAATGGTAAATTGCCCCCCATACGGTGGTAATCTGGTACTTAAAGGAATGATTTGCCCTTGAGGACCAGACTGCCCAAATTGACACCGTGAAGGATCAATTTGCTGAGACTCAACATAAGAGCTCCCGGATATTATTCTTGATGAACAAACGGGAACGGACCATACTGTCGAAATAGCCCCTAAGTGGGCCCCATCTAGCGATTGAGAGCTATTTGGGATAGATGGCATGCCGGCGAACATTGTTGGAGTGACAGCAGGAAGTCCTGCCGTCGCTATGTCAGATGACACAGTCCTAGATGTCAATGGTTGTTCAGACATTTCCAGTCTATCCAAAATATTTCCTAGCGATTCTATAGGAGCTTCTGATAACAGTAGACTAATTTCTAATGAAGAAGGATATAGGGTGATCCCGACTCCAAATTGCGATGGAGTACTAGATGGAGGATCCTCCACAATCTCTTCTATAGCAATTAGACGAGGTGGAAGAGGTAGACCGTCAAGTCCGTAAAATATTTCCGATGTTGAAGAAGTTATAGATTCTGCAGCGACAGATGTTTGGGGAATAACACCTTCTGAATCAGTTGTAGATGGAGCTGGTTCAGTAATACAAGTGTTTACCTTCACACTAGGATCAGCTCTACTGTCCTTTGGTGGTTGCAAAACTTCTTTTATAAAGGTAGGGATACCAGAAATGTTTGGAGTAACTGGAGTCTCCGATGGTGTCGGAACACTTGTTCTAACTTTACCAGGGGATTTCGAACCGGTTAAACGAGTTTTCTTTATCGGTAATAGTTTTGATTCCGAAGACAAAGATGGTTGACTCATAAGCCTGCATGAACAACGGGGTTTCAATTGACTTTCTTCCACGATTGCGGATTACTTGATCAACTAAAAATCAAGGGGAAATATGTTTCCGAATTAAATGAATTTTAGACGCTTTGACACAACTTGTTTTTTCAATTTTTAAGAGTCGAGAAATAACAAAACATGACTCTAGTCGCCTTCAATTTTTAATGAGCATGAAGTGACAAGTGCTTAGATGGACCTTTTCCTTTAAGGAGTCTTAAAACGAACAAAAGAGACTACTCTGGAAATCTAGACAGAGGGATTACCAAACCAATCGTAAAACTGCAGAATACTTTTTATGGTACGGCAGTCAATCTTCCCTAATGCTGTGTTCAGTGCATTGCGATCGATAGGGTGGCAGACACGGCTTCCTATGGATAAAGGATATAGCCTATTGTTGTCTCTCAATATATACTCGACGGTACGTGGGAGCACAAGTCCGCACTGGCACTTGTCGTCTCAAAGTGGAGGAATCACCCAACCAGCAATGAAAACAACAGTTACCAGGCTTTACGACGTTGTAATACGTCTCTAGCTTAGACTTCTAAATGTTGTGTGTTAGGTTCCAAAGAATTTTTAGATTCATTAAATTTACTTTACAGTTTATCTTGTTTAAGAAATTTTCCTTTCAGGTTCACCGCGTGATGTAGATATACAATTCCTAAAATGCAATCTAAGATGATAAACAATCGTTTAATTTTCATTTTGCAATGAAAATCCTAGCTACTAAAGAAAGAGAGATGATATTCTTTCAACATAGAGCAGAGAGCACACACTATATGCACTGTCCTAAATCAAACCAACAAACAGTCTAAATGAAAATGCACATGCATGTATTTGTTTTCAGCCTTCTTAATGTGTGAATGATAAAAAGATAGCTAAGCGCAAATCTGAATTATTTTCCAAAACGACATTACTAACAAGCTTCTTTTCAAGACAAAATGAAGACAATGGCGACACTTTGCGATTTGGAATTGAAAACTTGCTTTAGACACTTGAAAAACTACTAATTCAAATCAAATACAAGAGTAACAGTGTAATCGACTATCAAGAACAATCAGATTCTCTTCTATGACTGAAAACGACACTTGCGACACTTCCAAATCAAGAAACGACAGTTCAATTATGCTACTTCTTTGTAAAACAGAACTGAAAATGGCTCACAATACATAAAAACATTTACAGTTCTTTGCACAATGGAGGTGGAATAATGGCAAGGAAGGGGATTTCCACCAGAGGTATACTGACTAGAGACAGCAAAACTCCTGAATAGAGCTGAAAAAGAGTGAAGAAAAACCAAATTCTGGAGGCAAAATTAGCCTTCTCTGATTAGCGCACCTATTACACAGGGATTCCAGTATGCATCCCACCTACAACACATGGGAAGTGTAATGCATACTGATATCCTTCAAGAGATGGTGCGATGGTATAGTGCGAGACTTTTGATCCAGTTCTTGATCACAATTTGCAGCACAATCCAGGGATTTAGGCCGAGCAAGTGATAATCAGTAAATAAATCACAGGGGTAGATCTAAGGAGGTTACTAGAGCCACCACAAGGGCAATTAGAGAGTTTGTAAATCAATTTTTCAGTTCATAAACAAAACCCAGAGATAGACTGAAGCAGCATTGATCTACTTTGCACTTGCATAGCAAATGCAGTTCGAAGGCTAGCTGGCTTGACTTCAAGCTCCGTCTGTAAGTTTATAAAGGAAACAAATATAGACAAACAAACAATCTATTCGCTCCCGAGTGGAGTCACCATTTTGTTATCAGGAAATCTAGTGTCCATGCAGAGTTGCTAGTCCCACTAAGACTGGTAGCTATCTTAGAAACAAACAAACTAAAACTACCTTTGTTTTCCTTTATGAGAAGTAAATAAGAGGGGAACAAAGGAGACCAACCTCTGTCTTGCACTTGGTTCCTTGCTTGATTCCTCTCCCTTCTGATAGATCTTTGCCACTCGCTTCCTCATCTACCAAGCTTCAAAGAGCACCTGTGGAATCAAAGCAGCATAACACTATCCAAGAACAAAGATCTACTATCATAAACAATACAGGACCAGATATATATTGACCACACAAATGCATATATCATCAATCATATAAGAATGTGAAGGAAAACTTGAATAGCTTTATTAATATTAAGAATAGCAAAGAGGATTACAACCAATTTTTCTAACCCAACATCATCCTCTCAGCAAGAAAGCCCTTCTTCACCTCATGAAAAGCTTAGATCACCCAACACTATGATGTTACACCAACAAACCAGTAGCACTTCCTTACAAGATACAAAATTCCATCCTCTGGATCTCTGGGATGAGGGATCCATATATAGATGATTGTAGGGAGGTGAGCCAGGTTCTGGGATTTGATTAGTGTCCTCTCTCTGATAGTTCTTGATTCCACTTGGAGATTGATGATCTCTTACTCATCCCTGGGCAAATGCAGAGAGGCAAGTGTCACAGGAGAAGTTTCTGGAAGATTCCATGATCCTCCACCTCACAAATTGACTCTGCCATTTGTCCACTCTCGCCCATCGCACCCCATAGAAGGGATTTTCTGTATGCATCGCACTTCCCATGTGCATTTAGGTGGGATGCAGTGCACTTTGACCATGGAGCAGGTGAGATGGTCCAGCTTTGACCAGTTCTGAGTAGTTTTTCATGGAGAACTTCTGGGAGATGATGTAAATAGTTGACCTTGTTCTTTTAGGAGTTGGAACAACACTTTTAGGGACTTAGGAGCCCTTAGTTTATGGACATATATGATTGGGGTTGCAGTGCCCAAAAATGTCTATAATAGTCACTCTTAGCAACAAACATTGTTGAACATGGAGGTTGAGAGATTATTGATCCTGATAATTTCAACAAGGATCTCTAATTAAAAATACATGTAGAGCGGTAGCAAGAGAGGATATTTGGCCAAGTATTGTAAGGGAAAAATATATATATGGTCATACTTTCTCATCATGGATTTGTAATAGGGCCAAGAAGAAAACTCAGACATCATATATTTGAAGAGGTATGCTATATGTTATGCATTTTTTATTGGGACAAGTGTGATGGTTTGTGGGAGACGAATCTCGGATTATGATTGGGTTAGATGACATCATAGGTATGCATGGAAGTAACACCTTATCAGCTTAGATACTCAATCATATTCATAGAGTATGGATTTTCCATCTTATTTATATTTGCGATCACGGTTTTCATCGTTTCGAAAACTAGGTGTGGTTTAAAGAAAAGGATATGATATTACCCCATGAATGTTATGAGGAGTGGTATGCATGCATCACTGTTCTTAGGAACACATAGATATCATTAATTAATGATTTGGATCAAATTTCATGTGCAAGTACATTTAAAAATGGTAACTGATGGTAAAAGATATATATTTGATCCTAAAAAAGAGGATACAAGTAATAACTGTAATATACAATTTTAGATCATATGGAAATGGAAAGCATTGAATAAAAACAAGTGTTTTAGTTAGTTAGCCATATAGAATTGGATATTGACATGGTAGAATATACAAAGGATAGGTATACATGGACTGGGAATTTTCATATTATGCAGGAAGGGAGAGGAAGAGATTAACCATCTCTTTATGGAATGTATTTATGCAAAGGAAATTTGGGAAGGGGTGTTGGGGCATCTTAATATTGTAGATAAGGGACCTTTCAACAAGTTGAAAATGTGCTTCAGAACATGGATTAAAGATCAAAGATACAGGACACTATCATTGTACATCTTATGGATTATATGGAGGCGACGAAATGTTATTATTTTTTACCAAAAAGGATTGGAATTACATGAGGATATTATTAAGATTGTGGCTTTCTACAATGAAATTTGGCCAATACAGGTTAGCAAAGATCACAAGAAATTTAAAACTACTAAGATACGACAATCATATCCTATGGGGTTCTTATGCGGTGCTTATTCAAGGAGAGTATGTGGCTGTGGAGAAGTGATTTATTTAGGGTCAAAGAAGTTTCATCACTTCTGGTGGGAAGGTGGGAGAGGTACTAATAGCAGAGCTTAAATCATTGCCCTATGGGGATTGTTGATCACAACCAAATGGCTTGGAATTGAACATATTTAGATATATTGGGATGCAAAAGTATAGTTGATTGGGTCAAGGGACAAAATGACTTCAATCCACCTATATTAATTCATTCGATGAATCATATCAAAACATTGATAAGGACCTTTCAGAAAGTGAATTTCGATCACATATATAGAGAACAAAATTGGACAACTGACTTACATTCAAAAAGAGGCATATCAAGGCATACAAGTAAGTTTTATTTTTCTTCTTTTAGTCATAGTGTTATAACCAATGCAGGTACTATTAATTATTCATAAACAAAGACAAGAGATGAAGGGGATCAGTGATAAAGATAATGTCAAAGGAAATAAGAGAAAGAAGGTTTATTGATAGAGAATGTAATAGAAGATGAATACCTTTTGGATAGGTGTTACACATTAGTTTGTCACGCCTCCTGCACTTCCCTGTGACATACCGAGAAGTGCCATAAACATGACCATTATACAGTATACTCATCCATGTATACAACTCAGATCCCTCCTAAAACTTTTCTTGGAAAATGTCTTGAGCTTTCCCTGAAGAAATAGCTTTTAAAACCCTAAAATGAGAGTCATCGCTCTTATGAGGCTTAAAACAATGATGGTCGCCTGTTGCACTGTGTTTGACCAGCGATGGCATCACTTTGTTCCATTGCACACCCACGATGATCCCAAAAAGGTATTTTCCCCAAAGAGGATGAGAACCTTCGTGATCTAGAATGTTCCAAAGCGAAGAGTTGGAGGTTGTTTCATATAGATGAGGTCGAATCCTCTCAAGTGGGACTCTTTGTCTTATCCCCATGAGCTACCTCCATGAGATGTGGACCTAATCCTATCTTTGGAGAAGTCCTAACTTCCTCTCCCAGCCTATAAATTCCTTGTCTCCCATTCCCAAATGCTTGGTTAGGTTAAAGGTTGGGTTGGTCTATGTCTATTTGTACCCTTAAGCTAAGCGTGTGCCTAGAGGCTATTCATTATACTTGCAGAAGGAGTGCTTGGATAATTCTTGGCTTGGAATTGGATTGCTACTCAAGGAGAGACTTTCAACATCAAGGCTTTGGTTGTAAGCTTCCCTTTACTTCTTAATAATATACAACTGCTGGTTCATCTTCCCAAAATAAATATGTTCATGTATTATTTAGCTTGACATTCCTTGATCAGTTAAGTAGGTTTTTATTGGATTTTCTATTGGTTTGGGCATGATTTGTTATCTCTTGATCACTTGTGAAGGTACATAAATGCTGACAGAAGAAGGAACAAGTTCGTGACACAAGCAGTTCAAGGCCTTCAACAAAGGAAAACTCAATAGAATAAGAACGACGTAGGTCATCTCTTCCATTCTACTTTCAATTATAACCTAAGAATATGTCTAGTTGATTGTCACTTTAGTTGCTAGACCCACTCATTGGGCTAGAGCGATCATCTCTGTCCATAGAGAGGATTAACCTTATCAATAAAATAGTGACTCTGCTGGGGAGCCTTTGATATTTTCCTTCCATTTATTCACCTTGTCTTTTGACGAGTTTCATAAACCATTCATTCTTAGGCTTCATTGCTTGTATGTAGTCAGTCTCGCTTTCTCGTACATGCTTGAACATTGTTGATTTGATTTGTTCTCGAATATTTTGTGTTTTTTTTTTTTACTTTTCTCGCCCATCGCATTTTTAGCCCTGAGATTCACGATGATATCATGAATTTGTTGAATATAGTAGTGATGATCACTATTTTTCTCCTAACAGGTGCGATGATTGCAGAAGTTAAAGAAATTTAGCGTTTTTCTTCTTGTTTTCAGTTCTTTTTTCCTTCTCCCAATGATTTACCAGTGTGGTATTAGTTGACTTTGTTATTGTTTGATTGCAATCACCTTTTAAATTGGTTTAAGTGTGCTTGAAGTTTGATTAGCCTTTTTAGGTTTCTAGGTATTCTAGGTCAATCTTTGTCCACTCATTGGCCTTCTCATCAGAGATCAGAGATCAATTACCTATGTTAAAGAGTCTTTGTGTGTTCAGATATCCTCTGCAGATCAATTTTAGTTCTTGTGTCTTAAGTTGTTTTCATTAGTAGATATCGTGAAAGTCTCTTAAGCTTCATTCGACAAATAATAGATTACAAATTGATTGCCCCATTTGAATCGAAAGGAAGTGTTTTCTTTGAGTTTTATGTTTCGAAAAGTGAAAGTGAAATTGTTTATATTTTCATAGTTTTTGAAGCATTCTAGGTTGCATTCAAATCATTAATGTGAAATATATTTTCATATTTGTTGTCTTGCTTTCATTCTATTTTACTTTTGCACTAGATTACATTGATTTCATTTAAGTGAAAAAGAGAAAAATCATCATTAAATCTTAAGGTAGTTTTTCTTTAAGCTTTGTTTCAGCATTGTATTTGCTTATCATATGAAAGATTATATTTCATATTTTGCATTTAGCTTTTGGATATTGTCATGGATACACTTTTGCATTTGGTTGGATGCACGGTTTGAGTAATCTTCTTCCCTACATAGATAACTTTAATCGAATTGAAGGATTTCATTTCATCATCTAGTTGCGTTTTAGGAGCATGTAACATAGTTAAGGCCTTGAAATCGAAACATAATTCCAAGATAAACTTTAAAATCTATCAATCAATCTAAGGAGAATTTGAAACATTAACGTTCATACTTAGTGGTCTAGGCTAGAGATGTGTTTCAACATCTTTAAAAATTAGTAGTTGTCGTTCGCTTCAGCATTAGACAGTGCTAGCATGGACTTGTGCTCCCAATACCATCATGTATATAAAGAGAGTCATAGTTTGCAAACCTTTAACCATAGGAAGTCGACTTTTCCACCCTGTAAACATGATACACCGAGCTCAGCATTCAGGGATATTGCCTGCACATACGTCAAGTCATTGGTAAATTTATTTGTTGAGGTGTATATTGTAGTTCACGGTTACTTGGTACTCCTTTTACCTAGATTCACCTGAGTAGTCATTTCGATCTTTTCTGACTCTTTAAATTTGAAAACATCTTAGAGAAGCTTGTCCTTTCAAGCTCACTAAACCATCGAAAGTGACTATAATCACCTTTTCATCCTTTTATCGACTCTTAAAAGATGAAAAGGAATTTTTTTTGTTTCTAAAAATGAATTCCCATGACAAACATGTCAAACCCAAGCAGTTGCTTCTTGGACCAATATCGAGTAATTCCCTGTTAATTTCAGGATTGTTAAAATCCCTAAATGAATCTCCTTTCCCTTTTTTCTTTTGGGTGGAAGTCATCTTGGCTGAACCATTTAGTTCATCTCATAGTTCCCCTTCATTGTCTAATACTAAAGCGTCCTCCGAAGGAGATCATCCTAAGCTTCCTCAGTCACTTAAGGATCAAGGTTTTGAACTTGGGATTATTCCAAGTATCCAACCTTTGTCTTCTCTTCCACCTCCATGAAATTACTAGTCACCTCAAGAATCTGATCCGGATACCTCTGATAATCCTATTCAGACTGCTAAGAATCTGCAGACTCGTGAGAGTCCAGAGAGGCTTGTTGTCTATTCATCAAATCCGTTATTCAATTTTTTTGTGATATATCCTCAGCATCCTTACAGTCCTTACAATTAGCCTGGTATTCCTTTGGAGTTATCCCCTCATACATCTTGGGTCCCTCATCATGCTATGTTTCCATCTATGGAGTCAGAAGGTGAAATCCCAACCTCTTCTCTGAGTCATTCGGAAGTTCCATTACCCATACTCCTCATATCAATGATGAGCAAGGATATGAATTTCCTCTAGAAGGCTTTCCTTATACATGAAGAGTCTCGTCTCTCACCTTTCCTGAAACTAGCGGACCCATGTTGCCACATGGTTACACCACCTTATCTAAGTTAGTTTCAGATACTCCTAGTGCTTCGTCATTGTATCGAAACCCCATTTGGTCTTCCCGTGCTATGCCTACATCCGATTCATTCATTCTAAACATAACCTCTCAAACTTCTGTTCAAACTGTAGTCACCTCAGTTCTTGTTCAACCTACCATTTTTCACAACCTATCTCATCATTTCAACCAACCCTTCTAGTATAACCGGTTGTTTGAGGATAGGTTTTGATAAGTTCCTCTACCCCTCCACCAAGTGGATAGAATGTGCCACCACCTGGGGGGGAATATCTAAATACTCCTCTTGTGTTAGGTGAAACTAATGTGAGTGGATTACAAAATCACATGGTTGGAGTTAATCAACGTTATTATGGTAGTATTCCTAACCCTGTTGGTCCATCTGAGTTAGGTAACATCCAATATCAGCAGCCTTATATGTCTCAAATTCCACTCCAATAGGCTTATGTCCCATATGGTTCATAAGCCTTGGTTAATCCATCTTACATTCCTCAAGAAGGAGCTTATGTTCATTCTGGTCAATCTACTATTCCTGGTGGGTATGGTTAGATTCAATTTTGGAATTATCAATACCCTCAAGGTATGTCCCAAGGAATTGTCCAGCTACCCTTGTAGCAACAAGGACAACCTTCACAGCATCAAGGGCAACCTTCGTAGCAGTAAGGGTAATTTTTGTAGCAGCAAGGGCAAGCATTGCAATAGCAAGGGCAATTATTACAGTAGTACAGGCAACCTTTGTCGTAGTCGCAGCAACCTTTGCAGCCAAAAACTCAGTTTGTTCAGCAGTCTACTCGACCTTTATCATCATAAGGCCAACCTTTGCAACAGCAAGGTCAACCTTTATAGCATCAAAGAAACCCTTTGCAACAACAGGGCCAACCTTGGCAGCAACAAGCCTTATATGCATATCAACAAGGTCAACCTTTGCAACCCCAAGGTTAACCCCTGTAGCAACAGGGTCAATCTCCTTACGTCCAGGGTCAATACGTTCAACAACCTTATAATCTGTATTTCATGTACCATGCTTATAAATGGCCTATGGTAGGAAAATATCAAGCATACCCTGTGTTATCTCAAAATTAGTTCCTGATAGGCTATTGATTAGGTAGACCTTAAGTAACTATTTCAAACCTACTTTTGGTTGAGGCTTAGCCTCCTCAACCTGAGAGGGCTTTCTCAAAGGATTAATGATTTTTTATTACGAGTAAGATGGCTAACTCTTGTGAAACAAATGTAAAAATGTGAGTGGTGGAAACACAATTATAAAGTATCCATTCAGTTTATGGAGTCGGATATGCTTCAGTATTGACAATAAGGTTAACTCTACATAGAAGTCAGGGCATTTAGAACTCAATGCATGTAGAATACACCAGAAACACAAAGGACCAGCACAGTTTACAAATGCATGAAGGAAATTAGAGCACTGTTAGTGATTTCTAAGCAATCACACACTAATACCACTGTGTATAATAGGAATAGAACAATACAAGACATTCAAAGCATCGAATTCCTTCTGATTCCTAAGAAGCAAAGCCAAAGTACTATATTACTAAAAACAAAGTCTTTACATAAAGCCAAATATGAGAGCTTTTCTGGATAATTTTCCAACCCTTTGTACATCAACTCTTCTGCTATATATAGAGCTCTTTACATAGCTAAGATTCCTCCTCTAGCATGAGGGGAACTCTAATTCTTCCTATGATGACACCTATTAACACTTAAAACTAACCAATAAATGCAACTGACTGCTAACTAGCAATTTTAGAGACCTAAAACAATTAGGATTCTAACTCTTCATCATGTTGGTATTAGCTTTAAATACAATCCACATTCATTCTCTAACAGATGGCCTTCTTCAGTTTAGCTTTGGTGGATGCTTGAAATTGCTTGCTGGCCCTTAATGTCTCTTCTCTTAACTGCTCCTGGAAAGTAGGAAACTGCCCCTATTTTTCTGCTTTTGGTCTCCACAAGGATATTCGAAATCAATTATCCCTGCTGTTCTTCTTTGATTACACAAAAATGTTTTGGACTATCATGTTTTTCATGCACTGTAGACCTTGCCCATGCACCTGTATGATGATAAAACCTCTTTAATGCTGCCTGAAGTATGATGAATAATACTAGTTGTGATCACTTTTATAACAAATGGCTTATAGTTCATATATGCTTTTTCATTTGCTTGTTTTTCCCTTGCTGGATGCTTGTATTGTGTAAATGATATTTCTTCAGAAACTCCTTTCAAAAATGTTTCCCTTTTGTCCCTCAAAATTGGTCAACTTCATCAAAATATGCAGCTACAGTAGTTTCGTAGCGCGTTACGAAACTATTGTGTATTAGGCATCATCTTCAGCAGTTTCGTAGCGCGCTACGAAACTGCTGTGTAATCACAAAAACACAGTTTTTAATGCCAAAATTTGACTGTCTTGAGCTTCTTTATTTTGAAATGTCCTTTTCATCTGCCCTGAAATTGTTCAAAACTGAATGTAGAGGCACCATTCTTCAAGGAAAACTTCAAAAAGGTAAATCATCAAAATTTAGGACTTAACCTTACTTGCTGTGTGATTTTCCTTAGCTAAGGAAATCCTTCCCGCTGGCCTAGTTGTATCTTCAAATCCTCAATTTGCCTCTTCATAATTCTGATCCCAGCTCTCAGTCTCATATTAACCTTTCTGATGAATTTTGCTTCCTTTATTGCAGGGACTGACCAGGTATAGTATTGTGCATGACAGTCGACCACCTCAAGTATTGTAATTGTTTTGTCTTCCCACAGAGCCTCCATTTTATTAAATGGGCTTCCTTGATTGCATGTTTCCTTGAGGCTTTCTTCAGTTTAGAAATTTCAATGTTTGCTAATTCCAACTTCCTTTTCAACTCTTTAACACTATATTCCTCTTGAGGTTCTTCATGGGTTTTTTCTACCTCCTCTATTTCACTTGACTCTAGTTGTACCTCTTTTCAATGCCTCGTCACAGTTTTTCTTGGCTTAAAGAAAAATTTAGAAACTTGATCATAAAATTTGAGCTTTTTAGAGGCTTTGGTTTTCTGGGTTTTGTCTTTACCTAATTCTATCAAGTCTGCTCGAACCAGAGGCGACTCCTCAATATCAATAGGTTGAAACAAGTCATTCAGACTTCCCTTTGAAACCGGGATTTCCTCAGTCACCACTGCCTTTCCTTTTTCTTTAGCTAACTGGCTCCTGGTTATTCTTCTCTAAATTGCTTCACCTAAAGACTGCTCGTGTATGCCATCTTTGCTTTGAGCTTTCTCTTTCTGTGACTTTAGAGGTGTGTCTTGAATTACTAATGGTCTGGTGGGCTCCTTTACCTGTTTCCTAGCTTTCAGTTTTATGAATCTCCTCGACCTCATTTCTGCACGATGACTAACTGCCGGTGGAGAACTCTTCATATCCTAAGGGCTGAGGCAAGTTTCATTTTTGAAACCAAACATAGACATAAACACTGACCATTCCCTATCTACTTTCTAGAGCTCATGAAAACGATCAATTTGACTAAGCCGTGATGAAACAACGAGGTCTCACAGGTTTCCTTCTTTAACTGAACTTTGTCACACATTTTGCCTAGGCTACAAAATAAGTAGAAAGGCAAATCAAGAGATATATTTCCTCTAAAATGCAGCAGAAGCTTGAAGTGACATGAATACACCTTATGATACCTCCGCTCACAGGTGAAGTACCTCTGTTTGCAGGTAAGTAAATTGGCATATGAGTCTTTGACAAAACTCCTGGGCACAGACTTGTTTAAGTCTGAATCGATGAACTCCGGCTTCAAAAATTCTTTGCATGGGGTCATATCAAACTTGAAATCTTTAAACCATCTTTCCTATCCCCTTGGAATATTAGTGACTACAGATATAACTTCTAGAGAGATGGGCAATTCGAGCACCCCAACTTTCAAATTCAGTCCTGTGAAATTTAAAGAAAATTCCTTGGTGACTTGCATATGGCCTCCTTGAGGTTTTCCGCAAAACCTCCAATAGCCAACCTGTTTTAAGGCTTGTTTGACTTCATCGTTCTTTAGGAGGATATCCAAACCCTCAGGTTCATTCCTCAAACATTTTCCTGACCTGTGATCTTTCTTTTTGTAGACCCCTGCATGAAACTTCAGCAGAATGAAAATTTGAAAGACTGGCACTGTCTCAATCTTCGATAGCTTCCTCACTTGAAAACTGCCTCGCTTGATGTTCAAGGAATTAAAATTGAATTCTTGCCAATTTGTTCCTCATGCAATGAACGCAATCATAATTATGAATGTGAATATTTGGCCTTTTTTTGAAACTTGCAATCTGAGCGTACCAAGACATTTAATGACCTTAATGATGATGATAAGCGGTTGAATGTAATAGGCAAAGTGTGTGGAATGACAACTGATGATGTAACAATAACGGATTTTGACAGATATGATAGCTAGATGAGATTTGTTACGGATCTGCACGAATCCCCGATTTCGTAGCGCAGCCAGTGCAAAGTCTGGATTTTGCGCTACAAAAACACCTAGACTGGGTTTCTGCGCTACAAAAACTCCTAAACTGGGTTTTTACGCTACGAAAACTCCTAAACTGTTTTGTAACACATTAGAACCTAAAAGCAAATTTGATACATAGGATTCAAATGAGTTTTGGAACCAGTGATGAATGAGAACGGATTGTTGACCTTTATTTAACCATACCACCAAGACTCCTAGGACTTAGACACTAAAGTAAAGATGGAAAAAAAAACTGAACTCAGTCTAACACCTAACCTTTTCAATCAAACTGATGTAAACAATTTAGAAATTGTTTCTCAACTGATAACACCCTGCTCGAAATCCACCTTATGGTTAAGGTAACCCTCAATGGGGACAAAATCAAGTCCCGTATGGACAAAATCCTCCATTATGTGGCAAAAATCCTTACTAACAAGGATGGACTCCACAGTTTGGGTCTCTTCAAGGGCCCAATATTCTGTTTAACACATAATTTCCTTTCTTAGCTATGTTAGAGTTTCCCAATGTCTCGAGGCTCAAAAAATATCCCATTCTTCATTTGCCTTACTAGCCTCCAGTTCCAACAAAAATTCCAGGCGATCGCCCCAAATTTGAGGGAAAAGCTAAGGAGTACCCGCAAGGCCATGTGATGACATATCACCTATTATCACAAAATCTAACCTTGATAGGCTACTGATCAAGTAGACTCTGAGTAACTCTTTCAAACCAATCTTTTGGTTGAGGCTTAGCCTTCTCAACCTGAGAGGGCTCTCTCGCTAGGTTTAGGGTTTTTGATTAATGATTAGATGGCTAACTCTAGGAACAAAATGAACAAAAGTATAACTAGTTGAGTGGTTGAAACTATGATTAGCAAATATCTATTGGGCTATGGAGTCAAAATAGTCTTCAACAAAACAACATGATCAACAAAACATGGAAGTCAAGGCACTTAGAGTTTAGATATATGAATAAAACAGTAACACAGTGAATCAACATAGTTTACAAGCATGTGAAGGAAGTTAGAGCATTTTCCAATGAATTCTAAGTATCACAAGCTCATACCACTACAAATAAGTAATTGAACAATGCCATAAGAACATCAAAGACATAAACTCTTTGTGAATCTTGAGTAGTCAAACTAATCTCTGTATTAAGTATGAAAACCACAATTTCTTAGAATAACGCAATCCTTCCTTTACTAATGAAATTTCCAACCCTTAGGAATTCGATTCTCAAGCTTTATATAGAGTTTTACATACTTTGGTACTATGATCCACCTTTATAGGAATTCAAATTCCTAACTTAGACACCTATCTATTCACAAAACAAACTATTTAATTACAACTTGACAGCTAGTTGTCTTTTAAGAGTCCTAATATAAATAGGAGTAGAACTCCTAGAACATGCTTTCAACCACCTTATCTATGTCTTTACTACATTCTTAAATTAGCTTCCAACCATGTCTTTGAGTTCGATGATGTCCATAGTGCTATTGCAAAACCTGTTGGGTTATGCCTTAACTGTCTTGAAAATTAGGAGACAGAGCTCCTCCTTTTAAGGCCCTTAACCCTTTGTTCTTATCTTCAAATGGTTTTTCGCTGGTGTATATGTGGCATGCATCAATAAGCTGTTAAAATATCATTTTCCACCTGTGCAAAAAGAAATTCAAGCATATGGTGTAAAGAATAAACATGACTGTGCTATGAAAATACTCTGTCTTCATAGCACAACCTCATATTACCTATGAAATACTCCTTGAAGCTCTGTTATCTACACCATTGCCACTTGAGAGTTCATACATGATCAGTTGTCTACTAGAAACCTCAAAATTTGGAACTAATCCAACCTTACCTTCAGAAAGCATCCATAAGTGCTAAATAATCATCTTCAGTAGTTTCATAGCGCGCTACGAAATTACTATGAGATGTTCTTTTTTCAACACGGCCTTTAAACATCTGTAATTTGGGGAGTTTTTTTAAAATTCCAAGAGGACTAATATGATCAACCAAAAAAAAACAAAATCTCTTATCCTTGTAGATGTTCTTCTTCGTAGCTGTCCTCCCTTTATATGCCAAAATTCTTTTTGTGTGCCAAAACTGTTATAATCTATCTCCTTCACTGCTTCTTTTCAACACCCTGTTTCGTAATTGTTGTAGAACCTTGTCTAGATTTGGTTAGTTGTATTTCTAGATCTTCAATTTTCCTCTTCAACCCATTGTTTGTAGACCTGAGCTAAGCATTTACTTTCCTTACAAATCTGGCTTCTTTAATTACAGGAACAGTCCAAGTGAAGTATTGAATTTCACTGCTAACTATTTCTGGTTTGGACACCTTTTCAGCCTCCCAGAGAGCCTTCATCCTTTTGAAATTTGTCTTTTCAACAGCATGCTCTCTTGCTCTCACTCTTAGTTTAGCAATTTCATTGTTCGCATCTTTTAACCTTTCTTCCATAGCTTTATAACTGGCCTTTTGTGTTTGAGTGGCAGGAACTATGTTTTTGTCTCCTCCAGGTATTGGAGATGGTAGGTCTATCAACTCTTCTTGAACAGAAAAGGTTTCCTCTGTTCTCTCCAATTAAACATTGGACTCCTGCATCTTCTTGGATTGCCTGGTTAAGGGCTTTCTAGGTTTAAAAACAAAAGTTGCAACATCATCTTCAAATTCCAGTTTCTTGGAGGGTTTCACTTTCTTCGACTTCCTTTGATCAAATTTTGTCACATCTACCTGCACTAAATGGGATTCTGTAATGTCAATGGCCTTTAAGATATCATTTAAATCACCCTTCAAGCTTGAACCTTCTCCCGAGATCACTGTTTTTCCTTTTTTCTTTGCAACTTGGCTTGTAATCAACCTCTTTTGAAGTGGTTTGTTGGTTGACTGCTCTTGTGTCTTTCCCGTAACCTCAAATATCTTTCCCTTAGCAAACTTAGGAGTTTCAAGAATGACTGTTGGGCTTTTGACTACTAGGGTTTTGACTGCTGGGGTTTTGCTTGCTTTCTCTTTCACCTGCTTCCTAGGCTTTAACTTAATATACCATTTTTCCCTGGACATTGCAGACTTGGTGGTTTCTACTGATGGAGTTCCTTTAACCCTAGGGCTAGTGTCTACACCTCTTTTTTCTGTTCCAAAGTCACATACAAAAAAAAACGAAGACCAATCTTTGTTGACCCTTTTGAGCTCATGTAGAACTATCAATTTAATTAGACCATGATGAAACAGGGAGGTCTCACATCCTTGGGATTTTAACTGTTCTTTATTTTCCATCTTAGCTATACTTCGAAATAAGGAGTGAGGCAAATCTAGAGAAATCATACTAGTAAAATGTAAAAGGAGTTTAAAATGGTATGAATAAACCTTTTGATATCTGCCTTCACAGGTGAAATAACGTTGAATGTTGAAGAGCAGGTTGGTGTAGCTGTCCTTGATGTAGTCTTTGGGAACTGCCTTGGTTAAGTCGGTTTCTGAAAACTATGGCTTCAGGAACACCTTACATGGTTCCATGTCGAATCTGAAGTTTTTTAACCATGTCTCTTGCCCCCTAGGAATTTTTGTCACCAATGCTATGACCTTTGGAGAAACCTGCAAATTAAGCATTCCAACCTTTATACTTAAGCCACTGAAATGGAGTGAAAACTCCTTTGTCACCTGGTTAGGCCCGCCTTGCAATTTCTTACAAAACTTCTAGCACCTTTCTTTCTTTAAGGCTTCCACAACTGCTTTTTGTCTGATTAGGACCTCAGTGCTTTTAGGCTCTGTTCTCAAGCAATGACTAGACATGTGCCATTTCTTCTCCTCTATCATCTTTTCTCCTAAATTTCTATGAAAAAATTGGCCTCCTTTGAAACTCAATTGATCATCCTTGCTTTCCAATGGTGGTCAGCCTTGCCTGAATGCTGAATGAAGAAAACCTTGGTGAACAATTACCAAAGTTTATTGTTCGAAAACAATTCTATTTCAAGGGTTTGCATGCAAACTAAAATGATAAGACTAGCCAGCCGCTTTCAAATTTTGAAATTATCTTTCATAACGAACCCTAAATTCGAAATGATGGGTTTGGAGTGGTGGCATGCTTAAGGACTAACTCCTAACTGACACCTAATAATGAAAATTTTAATGAAATTCTAACATATTGATGTTCGACAAGACTATTGTTACAAATCCGGGCTTTCATAACATGCAGGGAAAAGCAGTATGAAAAGAGCAGTGTTTTTGTAGCGAAAAACAGACAATTTACACTATCTTCACTAAGAAAACGTAGTTTCAGGGCTAATTCCAAAAATTTTCAAATTTCCCTTAAGCTATGAGTTTCTAACAAGACTGTAGGACTCATGAAACATAGAAAAAGCATGCTAGAATTTATTTGGACATGAAAAATTAAGCCTTTGAGACTCCTAACCTACCAACTTCGCATTGAATCATAGGGTGACTTGACACTTATCTAAGACCATGACTAACAAAAAGTAAACCTTTTTTTTTTGGTGATAACATCACCTATGGTGCACCTCCAATTTGTATTTCTATGATTCTATCTGTATTTGACTCTTTGAGAGAACTATCACAGGTGCTCTCGTGAAATGGTATATCTAGTTGCCTTGAGGTACCTACACTGAATTCAACTCTCTAGCTATGGCTTTCCTCACCCACTTCCAATTTCTAGTTCGATATGAAAATGGCACTCATTTGCTCACATCCCTTAAGGAAGACACCACAACCCACATTTCTGATCATATTCGTGAATGGAGATGTCAGCGTCGCCTCATCAAATTTGTTATTTTTGATGAGTTTTTGATAGAATGCTTCACAAAATCATTCGTTAACAAGATTGCTAAGGACATATCTATGGGTGGATGTGTTACTGAAAAGCAAGCTATTGCCTGTGCCTAGTATCTAGACTTAGAGTATTCACAATGTGGCACGTTGTACAAGATGTTGCTTGACACTCGAGACCATCATCAGATTTGATAACATCAAAGTATCTTGATGCACCAATTGTTGATGGTGTGATTGGTTCCATGTCTCAGACTTCCACGAAATCTTCTTCGAAGTAGAAATCTATCTGAAGCACTGGTTCGAATAATCCCTCAAAAAATTCATCTAGTCCTAGTAAAACCTCTAAGGTACATGGTGTTCAGTCTACCATAGCAAATAAGGCCTCTAAAGGTAAGAAGAAGGGAAAAATTAAAGCAAAACTTGATGCCCCAAAATATGACCCACCCAAGTCATTTACTGATGATGCTTCTATGAGAAGGCTGAAATATCCTTGCCTCATTTGTGAGGAGGATCATTATACCAAGGATTGTCCCCAACATTTTGAAGTTAATTGCTTGTTGAAAGGGATTCTGACTGTCTTAAAAGAACCATTTCCATCTCAGAAGACACATTTGGTAGACCGATCGCAGTCCTCTGCTTCCTCAGGTTCCCATGTTTTCAAGATGCAAGGTTAATCACCTATCTTGATTACTACTCGAACGAAAGACTATCAAACCACGCCTAAGCAGACGGTGGAGAAAGAAGCTATTGATATTCCTTCTACTTCTACTCCATCCAGTTCTGGTTCACTCCATATTGAGTGCCATAACATTGAGTCCGTCATCCGACCACCTCCCAAAGGTGTTCTTTGGAAATCATATTTTAATACGAATGCTAGAGCTACACAACACTATAATATTATTGAGGATTTAGCTTAGGCACCTTCAGTGATGTCTGCTTTGGAGGTTCCCCAATCCTATCCAACACAGCGGAAGTCACTGTTGTCTCCTATAGGTTCTATTGATCCTTCTAATTTGAGTCTGATTACCTTTGATCTTGAAAACCACGTGCCTCATCTTACTCATTAGATTGCTTTTTCTGATACAGGTTCTTATCAAAGGAAAGATGATCCATTAGACTATTATTGATGAAGGTGTCTCTACCTACATCATGTATGTTTCATGTTGGAAGGCCATTGGCACTCCTACTCTTAACTAGTCCCCGAACACCTTGGAAGCCTTTGATGGAAGAGGTTCACATCCTTATGGTATTATCACGAACTTTCCAATTACATTAGGAGGAAAGACTGTTGAATTAGAAGTAGAAGTTGTAGATGTGAATCTTAACTACAACCTTCTTCTCAGGAGAAGTTGGACCCATGGTATGTTTTGTGTGGTGTCTCCTTTGTTCCAGGTACTTCATTTTCCTCATGAAGGAAAAATTGTCATCGTTGATCAATTATCCTTCTTTTCTTTTGGTTCATTGAACAACAACGTTCCTTATGTGGTAAATACTGAGATTCCTTACGAGAGTGTGGGAGCAGGTCTCTTCAAAGACTTTTCTTTAATGGGTACTTTTACTCTGCCACCTTTGAATCTTACTTCAATCAATATGATCTCGGTTTATATAGACCCTTGGATTATTCCTACTCTAGATCAAATTGAGTCATTCGGCGATGCTATGCCTTTAATTCCATTGAAGAGAAATTATCAAGGAATTGTCTTGGCTTCGATGGCTACTTCAGAAAGTCATACTATTTTCAGTATGAACCTGGAAACTTATGTGCCATCTCCTTGGCTTGGTTCTTGGGATTCTTTAGATCCTTTGAATGAAAAATTCCCCATCGATGAGAGTATAGTTGAGGTCATGTCTCTCGACGAAACTCCATGGAATGGTTTACATCATCGTTCTTCATTTCTTCCCAGCCTCGATGAGATGCCTTCCCATATTGAAGTGTTTGTTTCTCATTGTCCCACACCTCTACTTTGCACACTTGTCCTGGTGAATGAAGTCTTGTCGAAGGGTAATATAGGGAACATCACTGCAACCCTACCCATTGACATTTGAGTTCACCCTGAAATGGTCAAAATATTTCAACTGGGGGCATCTTTTCCTCATCGTGAGTTCAAGTTTTTCTCGCCTCCTTTCATGATATTTTGTCCCCCAATCTCTGTCGTTTTCCCGTTATCGCAATGGGGTTTTCATCTTATGCCTCGTAACCCTCACTCACCCAGGGGGCATGTGGCCATAGCCTTTTATGAGTTTTACTCTATTAGTTGGTCAAGTCAATTCTTAAACGTCATTTCAATGGTCAAACTTTGGTTTTATTCTCTGTTGATTGATTACCGAGTCCGAAAATTGACTCCATCTGAAGAAGTTTTATGCGTGAAATTTGTGTAATGACTTTTTTACATTAGTGTGTTAATTCATTACTGTGCATTTTTTTATTTTTGGTGATTTTTTTTGCTTTGTAGACATGTGTTTTTTTGCTTACCCTGTGTTCCACTTAGTTTGTAGATGTCGTCAAGTCATTACGTTGGTTTTGTTTATGGTGCTTATCGTAGCACACAAAATCTGTCTTCTACAACATGGGTACTCTATGACCCTAATGGCGAGATGATTAACCTACAAGGTATCTGCCTTGGTTAAACAACCAATAATATTGTTGAATACAGTGTACTTATTGAACTCTTGTCAGAAGCAGTTTCTCTTGGCATTAGGGATTTAGTTGTCAAGTTGGATTCACAACTCATTGTGTTATAGTTAAAAAAACATTACTCAGTGAGAAATCCACGAATATTGTGTATGTATCTATGTGTTAGATTGCTAGAAAGAAATTTTGATTTCATTACATATCAACATATTCCATGTAATTTAAATACATTAACATATCCATTAGCAAACTTTTTCCTTGATAGACATTTGCATCATTTATAAAACTGATCATGTTATGGACACATAAGTAGGAAATAAAACATGCATATATACATACATACATACATACATACATACATATATATATCCATATATATATATATATATATATATATATATATATATATATATATATATATATATATATATATATATATATATATATATATATATATATATATATATATATATATATATATATATATATATATATATATATATATTGCATCTGTTAGAGTGTTTTCATCAAAATATCAAAAAAGAAAGTATTCTAGGACACTCGGCTTTAAAAGCCTATAAAATGTGTAAAAGAGCTAGATAGGTTATCAACTTGTATGGTGCTCATGATAGCACGAGACCACTTTGATCACTCAGCCTAACAGCCGATGCAGTCTCGTAGTGACTCCCACTGTGTGTGTCTGCCAATGCAGTGGAACATGATCAATAGTGGCATACTCTGGGACTCCGCGAGTTATTGCCTCCATATTGCACTCCATCTCAACTAAGGGGTCTTCCCCTAACTCATAGTTTGTGCCCACTATTTGATGTTCAACTTGCCATGCTATTGGCAACATGCCTGGTGGTCTCTCTAGTCCCACATCTACACATTTATCACAAGTTGATTCATACTTTACACTTTTACAAAAAATAATAAAACTTGAAAAAATCCAAAAAACAAGTTTTTACATGCATCGATCCATTGTTCTCCTAGTGGCAGAGGTAAATCTAGATCCCACCTGAAATTCATACCAGCACAAGCATAGTCATCCACCACAAGTACTTGGGGTTTTAGTGAAGCGAAAAATTGTGGTGGTTAATGTATATGCTGACCCGTTCCTCCTCGAGGCATGAGTTGACTCCGTCACATGAGTCTCAGATCTCGTGGGGTAGGATCTGGTATCTTGCCCATTAATACTAGAATAAGGGCACTTGCTCTAAACACAAGGTCACCAATATCTAGCTGAACCTGAATTGCTTCAGGTGTCCATGCTTCCCCTTGGTCAGTTGTCATTCCATGTTTATCGAAAAGCCTTCACACTAGTTGAATACAGTGGGGGCCAAACATGCGATAGCATATTGGAACTGGGATTTGAAGCCTCATGCAAGGCTTACATGCCGGATACATGCACCATAGTGAACAATATCATTCTCAAGACAAGTTTGTTGGTGATTGTCGCTATCTTCACCTTCCCTCCTTTGGTCATTTTGGAACCTGGACAATGCTTCTGGACTATAGTCCTTGTAATTTCACCTCCTTGGAAAGATCCAAAGAGTTGGAGCACTTCCCATCATCAGGACAATCCCATGATGAAGTAGATATCAATTTCCTCAAGTTCTAGTTCCTGGCCTTTTATGATGAAGATCTCTCAATCTACATCCCAGAGACTAATCAAATAGGGCAACAATTCCATCTGAGCCCTTAACCTTGTTGTCCTAAAGAATTTTAGTAGCCTGCAATTCTTCAAAGAATTTATGTATTTAGGATCCTAAGCTGCTTGGAAGTCATTAGCGTCATGAGCTCTTTCTTTCCATTCCAAGACCATGATCTCCTACAAAACATCATTTAACATCAATTAATGTTTTTTTCATGGATTAAAATCATCAATTTTTGCTTCAAAAGAGAGTTTTATTTCCAAAAAATCCACCTCGGCACCATCAGGCCTATTTTTACAAACAAAGTGATGGCATCACACAAGCGTTTGGGCTCTAGCGTGATCATCGCGTGTCCAATGACCATATTCGCGATGGTCATCGACACCCTAGAAATTTAAAATCCTCCCTTATAGCATAAAAATTACCATTTAAAATGCATAAAAAGATGATAAAATGCAAGAGCAGGGATGGGCCTCTTACCTGTTGAAGACAGTTCATGAAATGGCACTCTAGATCTCCTACAACGGCCACTTGAAAATCAAGAAAATTAGGGCACAAATGCACTCTCAGAGCTTACTATGGTAAAATGGTAAAAAATAAAATTACTTTTGGCTATTTATAAGTTTTTCAAGTCATTTTTGTCAATATTTTAATATTTTTCTCGATATCAGTGTTGGGTGTGTTTCTTTTGCAGTTACAGGTACCTTCGATTGAACAATGATCATTATTGACTAATTCTTGTGAGTTTTATGTTATCTCCTTTTTGGAATCAATAAAAACAAAAAAAGGAACCCCCCTTAGAGTCATCTTTAAGCCCTTTTATGACTCTCGAAAAATGAAGATATTTCTGAGTACTTGACATTTTGAACTCATTAAAGTAAATGAATCGATGTCACCTCAGTATATGTTTACCCCCTTTTCGGGCCGAGATTGACTATTTACGAAAAAGGTACACCTTGGTCGACATGGTCAAGAGGTTCCCTCAGATATTGTTTTCTACCTTTTTGAATTCAAGGGACAAATTAGGAAAAGGAACATGATGGAGTTTTCTTTTTCATTTCTTTTTCAAAATCTCTAAATATGAAAAGGATATCGAGTTATTCTTACATCGAACTCCTCAAAACTCTACGACGAAAGACTCGTCACTATGATGAGACCAAGCTTCTCCTTCCTAGGGCTCATAAAACTTATTAGAATGGATTCATTCAAAGAATGAACTTACATGACAAGCATATTCTATCCTCTTGAAGCTTATGATAAAAATAATTGGGGTACTCGCTAGAACTATTGGGGGGAAATGAAGATGAGATATCCTTTGTATAGGTAGCATGTTGCTCTTGAACATGACAGTCTTCTGCTTTCCTGTCGAATTTGGGATATCCTCACTCAGTCACTTGTCCTCTCAGATTTGAGTGATCCATTTTTCTACTCATTTGACTATTCCATTCTATCATCATGACCTTTAGTCCTATGTTGACTCAAACACTGCCACACTCCAGAGTCATGTCACCAATGTTCAAGATAATCCAAATCTACACTTATTTACCTATACATTGTTTGAGTTGTTGTCACAGCCTTGAAAATTATCCCACTTTCTTCCTTGTTTCATGTCAATGATGGTGGATTCATCATTTTCCTCCTTCAATGAGTCTCTTCCTATCGACTTCAGCTCATTATCTAGGAATATGAATTAGAAACTCCCTTTTAGTGCCTTAGAGATGGCATGCCCTAATGGCTAGTTCTTCACATCCGATGACATGTCTTCATCATTGGCTTTCGATCAGGTGATTCCATGAGTGTTTGACTTTCAGCTTCATTATCACATTCACAGATTGTAATGTTTTACCTTGAGATCCATTGTCATTATTGGTGGTTTCTCTCATACCCATTAATGGTCCACATCATTGGTCAGTAATTAGGTAGTTTTCTAGCATGTTCGACTTCAACAGCTTTATTCACATGTTAGGATTTGTACATTGATCGGTTCAGGATGGAATGCAAGACCCTGAGTTTTTCCTATTATGACTCAGGGTGCATGGATTTATATGTCATTCATGATTGTACAAATGTTTCTACTATACGGATGGTTGTGACCATACTGTGGGACTTTATATTTATGATGAGCCTTGTTATTTGGATGGTTGCCCCCATACCATGGATCTTTTCATATAGTCTTCATCATCCAGATGGTTTTGTCCATGCCGTGGATTCATGTATTGATCTCAAATATGTATATGTATATGCTTCCTTGATTTATAGGTCTCCTAACAATGTGTGTCCTCATCCTTGCAAGAGCTTGTAAAGTATCTCAGCCATCACTCCTCATTGTACCTTCATGCTTTAGGGGGCATCTGTTACATAGTATTTTTTTGATGCCTCTTGCACTTCCCTGTGACATACCCTGAGGTGCCTGAAACATGACCATTATAAAGTACACTCATCCATGTATACAGCCTAGATCCCTCCTAAAACTATGCTTCGAAAATGTCTTGAGATTTCCCTGAAGAAATAACTCTTAAAACCCTAAAATGAGAGTCAGCGCTCTTATGAGGCTTAAAACAATGATGGTCACCTATTGCACTATGTTTGACCAATGATGGCATCACTATGTTCCCTTGCATACCAGTGATGATCCCAAAAAGGTAACTTTCCTAACGAGGATGAGAAGCTTCATGATCTAGAAGCTTCAAGAGCGATGAGCTGGAGGTTATTTCAGATAGATGAGGTCAAATCCTCTCAACTTGGCCTCTTTGTCTTATCCCTATGATCTACCTCCTTGAGATGTGGGGCTAATCCTATCTTTGGAGAAGTCCTAACTCCCTCTCCCAGCCTATAAATTCCTCCTCTCCCATTCCCAAATGGCTAGTTAGGTTAGAGGTTGGGTTGGTTTATGTCTATTTGCACCCTTATGCTAACCTTATGCCTAGAGGCTATTCATTAGACTTAGAGAAGGACTGCTTGGATAATCCTTGGCTTGGACTTGGATTACCACTCAAGGAGAGCCTTTCAGCATCAAGGCTTTCATTGTAAGCTTCCCTTTATTTCTTAATAATATACAACTTTTGGTTCATCTTTCCAAAATATATATATTCATGTATTATTTAGCTTGACATTCCTTGACATAAATCACATCTTGTTTTCATCAATGATAACATGATGTGAAACAAACTCCCCCTTTGGCATTGATGGATACATCTCTAGAAACTTATTTTCATTGGTTGTCAATGCAGTTCAATGGGTCCAAGTGAAGTGTTGTAATCACTTTTTTCTATGACTATAGGTGGAATGCCTGTAGTCTCCCCAAATAACATAAATCTTAGAAATCTCTCCTCATTTGACATCAATGTAAAATGGTTGCATGTATCAGTATAATATTATCATGAACCTTCATGAGTACATCTTCCTAGATGACCCTGTGGACCTACCATAAACGATACTCTTCTCTTGTTGATGTGTAGGCTGCCCTTGAGACCATGCTTCTATTGTTTCCTTTTGATTGACCATTTTATCCCCATGATATAATGCTACCACTATTGTTGTAGTCCCCTTGAGATCATGCAATGTTCTTAATCAATATTAACTTGTTATATTTCTTTTACATCTCAGATATCACCCTAAAAACATAGTCCACTCACTTCCTACATAATTTCTTCTTCAAGTTTTGATATAACATCTCACAATTGCTTAAGAAGCATCTTTTATGAGATTATATATAAGGTATAATACATAACCAAGGTCATATTTGACCTATTCTCCTCCACCAGTACTAAATCTATTGCAACATCCATAATTAAGTCATCAACTTCAAGAAATGTGACCTTCATTATGACATATGTAACATTTAGCCTTCGACATCAATACTTGCTTATATGGATGTGGAATTTTATTTATTTGCTTCACCTGTCTCCATCTACATACTTTATCATAACCTCTATACCAAACCACATCATTGTTCCAAAAATATTTCACTTTATGTACAAACTTAGTGCATGAGTAACAATAACCAAAAAACGTGTCTTGATACCTAGGAAAAGAGAGTGATTCTAACTTTTTGAGGATGTTTCTTGAAGGAGTCATATCTATTTTTTTGGTAACCCTTTCATAGTTCATAATGGTCTATGGATTTTCAGCACCTATAACTTTATTTCTTGTGGATTCCTAGCAATGAATTATGTTTCTTGTATTTTCCACGTTTATTTTGTTTGTGGGTCCTTTCTCTTAATTTTGATTCCATTCTACCATTTCCTAGACTTGTTTTGAGGGTCATTCAAATGAACCCCCTTGGATTGATGTATTTATTTCTTTGGATATTCAAGTAATCTATTGCTTGATGCTGCAAAATCCTAATAAATCGTTCGATGTATTTCATTTGATGCGGGGTCATTTTCTTTGGATGTTTCTCCTTCTCGATAATTGAGACCTGTATTCATATATGGAGACCTTTACATTATGAGGATATGAGTAAGAGATTGGATACCTTTTTTGAAGTTGAGATGCTCCAATTTTATTTCAAGAGGATCACTTATTTTTCCAATCAATCACACATTGTTGCCTTCTCATTGAACTACTTGGATAAACATTCTTGTATTCTTTTTTCATCTTCTAGTTATACTTTAAGAGCCACAATACTTTCTTCATTTAGAGTCTTTTCTTGCATTAGTTGGCCTTCTCTTTTCTTGAGAATTATGGTTTACTTTCAAGAAATACAAATTTCCCCTTCAATATCAACTTTTGCATCAAATTCTTCAACGCCAACTATGACTAGAATTTCATTTATTTCTTCATTGAGCATGCTCATATTCATTTCATTGTCACTTTCCTCTTTCAACTAAAAGTTATTTTTTTCTCATTTTCCTTTTCTTTTAATTCTTAGGATTGAATAGGAAAGTGCCACTAGCACAAATGGTTGAGGATGGGCCTTGTCAGAAAGGAGACCTAGGATCAAACCTCATAGCAGGTGGTTGTGCCCTAATCTAGGGGGAGGAGACATGCTAAAATATCTAGACAGCTAAGGGCTATTGTGGGATAGGCTACGTGTGACCCCTGGGTGACTTTGAGAACTTAGATGCTCCTGGGTCGTCACTGCTCAAGCCACAGGTCAAGCTTAGAGAATCATAGACAACTTGATCAATAAATAAAAGAGACACTTAGGATTGAATATTTATTCATTATCACTTTAATTCATATTAGCATAAGGACATTTGGATCCATAATGACCATTTATTCCACATTAAAATTATTTGAAAGGAATATTACTTTTGAACTTTTCAGTTCCTATTTTGATCTTTTAAACAAACTTGGATTCTTATTCATCAAAGTTATATTACGCTTGATACTCTTGAGTTTTCTCTACTTTTTCTACCTTGAAAGACACACCCTTGACTCTCAAATTGTCTTCCTTGATTCTCAACTCATATACAGAAAGAGATCCATGTAGTTGGCTTATTGTCTTTTTTCAATTTCTATTAGTTCTCTAAGAGATGAAACTTTAGGATTGAATCTTGATGGAAGTGATATCAATAATTTTTTAACAATGGGGCAGTCTTTGAATTCTTCACCAAGACCTTTAATGGACTTAACTGTGTTGAATATATGAAGGAAATATGAAGCAATGCCATCATCATCTTCCATCCTCTTTCGAATTGTCCCTAATAGCTTGTAACCTAACTTATTTGAAATTATTATCAACTTCATAATATGTTTGAAATTTATTCCATACCTCATGAGTGAACTTGCATTGCATCAATTTGACAAATTGGGATTATGCCAGACCACTTAGAATAACATGATTTGCTTGTGCATTATATGTGTAAACTACTCTTTTTGTTGCATTTTTTGGAATGGAATTCAAAAATTTATACTCAGTGTTTACAATTTCTCAAACCTCTTCTCCAAGGGAGATAATATATATCTCCATCCTTAAATTTCAAAATGCATAATTAGTTCCATTAAATTAGGATGTCTCCCAACTTCTTTTGTGGTGGCCATTTCTGCTTGATCTTTGACCTTCTAGTAATTAACCATTCCTAGAGGAACCTTTTCTGATTACACTTGTTGGCCCAAAAGTCACACTGGGAGTGGGGGAAGGGGGTTAATTAATGTGAGAATAATATTATAACTTCATATTCTTAATTATTCAATCAATAATTTAGAAATCATCATCAAGATTATGTCATTGGCCATTACAATGGATCATTAGGTAAAAAACATAAATAGAGGTAGTAAAAAATGCATCACATCACAAGGAGACACAAAATGTTTTGGTGGAAACCTAAATTGGAAAAAATCACCAAATTATTTTGTTGTGAAATATTTATTTCTTTACATCAATTTGCGAGCCCCAACCTATGGGAGTCAACTACCCCAAAATATATGTATACTACTAATTTCACTAGGCTACAACCTGATTGAAGCACCACCCTCAAAGATGAAAGAAACTGCTCATTGTAGGCTACAATCTAATTGAGGATCCAAAATATGTTATGAGTATTGTCGAAGTTGCTTTAGGCTCCAACTTAACTGAGGCTCTAGCCTGCTTTAGGCTCCAACATTCTCTAGGCTCCAAGTCAATTGAGGCTCCAACTCTTGGGAAAATTACTAGGAAGTGGGGGGTGAATCAATATTTTAAACTCAATTTAAAATTTTCATTTCATATTCCAATTTCCATGTGCTACTATCATTCATGTAACCAACGTATGTATGCAACTTTAGTAAAGGTAACCATATATATCTAGTTAACTAACTATTCATATATTTCATCATGAATTCATATTTAACCATTGTATAATTACTTCATTATTCATTAATGAAATAGTGTCCATGATCAGTGAGAAGTAGATAAATCATCAACACATGAGGAACATATCAATACACATGAACACTACGATTTTAGGTGGAAACCCAATGTGGGAGGAAACCAACACTATTGTCATCGATGTCTTCTTCTTTTATTATAAATGAAAACAAATTACACTCTTGTATTGATGCAGACTCATTCTAATACGCAGGAACCCACCCATAAAAGGCTATAAATTTCTCTCATTCTCCAACACCCTCTAGAAGGGTACTCCAACCCCCTGATCTCAGCTACTAGCTCTAAACATAATGGAGAACCTATCCCATACACATATTTACCAGCTACTACTGGAAGGAAGCTCCAACTCCCTTACTAAAGGCTCCAACTCTCAACACCAATTGTGGACTACATTTTATAATATTTCATATTGGATCCACTCGACTCAAAACATCAAACCTTTATGCCACCTTTCATCATATTTTTAGATTAGACCCACTTCCATCATTAAGCCTAATAGCAAGTAATAATTTTGAAAAAAAATACCAAACCAATTGAATCACTATATTACCATAAATCAAACGTTGAATCTTAATAAATCATTGCAACAAGATCAAACCAATCCATAACAGATATAAACCATCAGATCAAACCAATGCACAAAAGCCATGCACTGTTCATTATAAAAAAACACAATGTTGTTCTTGCAAACACTAATCAAATATGCTTCAAAAACTATACACTAATTCTCTGTAACATAGCCACATATGTATGCGATTCCTCCATAGAATACCTACATAGAGATCTCAAATCACTGACTATCGAGATCTCTGTCAAACTGGATGATTGGATCAGTCACTTAATACTAAATTAACACATATACATTAATACTAACTTACTAAAATTCCAATCAGAATGTAGCATTATCTTAAGTATACGGGGTTTACGCAGTGCATTATATTAGATATCATTTTTGGAATTCAACTGCATTAAGTAAGTTATTCACGTATGACTACCTCTCATCGAAATGGTCATACGTGAATGAATTACTTAACGCAGTTGAATCCCAAAAATGATATCTAATGTCACATTATCATTGATCAATATGCAAAGTCTTATTGAACACAATCAATACTGTCAAATATAAATTATAATGATGGAGACATCACCTACATACATCAACCACTAGAATAGAACTAATCAAATGTCATCAACATGCCATCAAAATCATAACATATGTACCTCATTTCCACTAAACACCTCAGCATATGTGCGCATACCATTCTCAACACTCACGTATGGATATGCACAAACTGAAAACCCTTCGCAGAATATATACATGACTAACTAGAAGTTGATCTACATATGTACGTGACTAACCTAAGAAAAACTTACGTACATATCTCAACTTATTGAATCATACTTCCGCTTCACCCAAAACACACACTATGAAAACTTCACTATCATACATTCATATCAGAGTGTCATTATCATCTTAGATATATTATTGTTAGATGTTTAGACAATTGCAATAACTAAATCAAATTTCAATCATGCATATATGTGAACATATCTTTAGATATTTCATATCTCAGTCTTTTCCATGTTCCCTGGTGCATCCCTATTTTAGATCAGATCATACATTAATCACCCATAACTTGCACTCATAACACTTTGATCTCCATATCTTTATATAACTTTAGCTTAAGCCAATACCTTAGGTCAATCCCTTAGTAATTTTGTTGGTATTCTTTAAGATGATCAAATAACCATTATCACACTCATTTATATGGGCCAATACGATGGTAAATACCCCTTGTATTCAAGTTACTATGGTGCAAATTATGTACGCAACTTTTCTTCACGATACCCACATATGTATGCGACCTTGCTTCATATGACCCGTGTATACTTTTTGAAACTGTCTTTACCAGCCATCTATCACTGAACTATCATTTCTTTGTCCATATCACCTATCACATTTGTACCATCCTACATAGTCATCATGTTACCATAATTCTGACATATTTATCAAGTAGGTTTCCATCAAGGACAACACATTAGCCATAATGCCAACAATCTCCCCCTTTGGACTTGATGGAAACTACTTTGGTGTTTGTTCACCAGCTGTAAATGCCTGCAAACACATTTGTAAATGCACGAAGCTTCTCTCCCAATGCTGAATGAAGACTTCTCTCTCCCCTTTTGTAAATAGGATCATTGTAGGGTTGATCTACTGAAGATTAAAAATTCATACTGAGCATGCTCCCCCTAAGAATATTCTAAAGTACATGACTCAATGATTAAACCAAATATGAACTTTCCTATCACCAAGGACTTATGAACCATTACATCAATCACCCAACATAATGGAGTTACATTTCTGAATCAACATTACATCAATTCCCTAATAATGGGATTGCATACATAAAAGATTTGACCCTAATAGTCCTTACATGACTGAATTTTACAATGATTTTTAGAATGGGTCTTTACATGACCTTTTACATCAAGATACATACATGAAATTTATAACCAAAACCAGAGACCTCAATAGTGAGGTAGCAAGACCATGATAGTCATCAACAACCATCATACACCATATAGGTATCTGCAACATAGACCTTTGATAATAGAAATATGGGAAAGAACATGACCATTCTTATCATCAATATGTAAGATAAGATAGTGTAGTATAAAACTCTCCTATATCATCAATATGTGGCCAAATATGCAATGCTTCCAAGAATAACCAAGAAACTTGAACATGACAAGAGATAGAACTAAATAGGAGCATCATCAACCAACATATTTAAATCAAGCAGCATATAACTCCTCATCAATCTCAACAAGCAGTGTGTAAACCATGAATTCATCACAAACATCATCATTTAGTATGCAGTGCTCAAGAAGATATAATTCCAAAAAATGTACTATTAGAAGCATAAAAAATTCTCCCCTTGAACCCGTGCCAACTATTTAATATAAAATCTTATCACATTTCTTTCAACAATCAACAAATACATCAAAGAACAATTTTATTAGAATAAGATTTTGTAACAACCCATAATCTCATCATTCATATGTATTAACAGTTTGCAGTAAATCGATTTCAGTGCGAGAATACCAATAACTATCTGATAAAAACATATGAGAGGCTCCCTCTGAATAAATGCCATTCCTCTCTCATTACTGAGAGGAATGTATGACTGTCTAGATCGAAACTTGCATATATACGTGATTTTATTTCATGAGATCTGTGTAAGAAAAGTAAAATTCTAAAATTTCATAACCATAACTCCCCCTGAACCTGTACTATATGTTCATGTTCATTGTTGCTACATCAAATGCAATGGTAGTAATACCAAATGAATATCATAACAACATGAGAAATCATCATCAAGATATACATATGTATAGCTCCCCTTAATATTATACACATGTGATTCTCAGGACCTGATAATCATCACCTTCTCTTCACAAGGTTATGTACGTCACATCACTTCTAGATTCATTGTCAAAAGTAATATTTAAAAGAAATGGACTGCAGTAGGGTCAATCTTCCCTACATTTCAGACTTATTTTCCTTCTTCCTCCAAATTTATTTGAAATTTCTAATTATGTGTTGGAATCCATCCCATGTCCTGGTTTTGTTCTAAATACTTGACCTAGAGTTAGCGGATTTATGCCCAAATGAGTTACAAGAGAAACAATATCCATAAAACCATTCCTAATGCCTAAGGACTAATATTGACCTTGATCTAGGATATTTTGTTTCATATGTGTCACTTGATTTAGTATTCCTTTGAACAATACTATACTAGTTTCTGTCATCACATTGTGTATGTGAAGCCATGTGATTGTACCCAATTCCAGTCTTGATTAGAGGAGAGTGTTTTTGATTAATAATCTTCTCTAGAGATTCATATGTGTCTACCCATTTGTTTATCTTCTTATAATCTTCCTTTAGGGTCACAACTTCAGATTATAATGTTTCAAAATGCTTTTTTTTTCTTGAAGTTGTTTTCTTATGCTTTTTGTTCTTCTATTGGTTGCTTCTAATTCCATCCTTAACATGTTGATTTCCTTAACCATACTATTTATTTTTGTCTCCAATTATTTGTTTGCATTCCTGAGTTTATCATTCTCTTTTTGTTCTTTCATTATCTCATATACATCATAATTATCCGATTCATTAATTGTTTGATCTTCAAGTGCCATAAGTGATGATAATAAATGCTAGAATCTAAATCTGAATTATCTAGGTCATCATATGTGCTATGACTATCTTAATTAGAGTAAATGATTTTCTTCTCAGTAAACTCCATTTTGGAAAAATTCTTTCCATTATCTTTATGATTTTCCTTATATCGAAATTTGGATGCATAGTGACCTACTCTTCCAAAGGCAAAGAATTTAAATGGAATCTTACCTTTGAATTTTCGAGTTCCCACTTGCAACTTTCTCACAAAGTTTTCTTCTTCCACATCTGATATGTATCTTGTATATTTGGGTGTCTCCTTCTCTTTCCCTTTATATGTCACTTTCAAGGGTACTTCTCTCATATATTATGGACCACCTTTCCTCATCTTGAATGTTGTTAAGATTCCATGAATTTTTTCAAGTGTAAGATTCTTCAAATCTTTCTATCCTTTAATGGTAGAGACTTCGGAATAGAACTTCCGAGTTAGTGATCTCAAATATTCTCAAAAAAAGTAGCTTCTTTTATTTCATCACCAAGATTTTTCATAGAATTAAAAACTTCATCTACTCTAAGGAAAACGCCTGCAATGCTTTCATTGTCATGCATTTTAAGAGTCTCATATTTTATTCTAAACGATTGAAGTTTAGCACTTTTTACCTTGGTGTCATGTTCATAACTTTGGATAAGCTTATCCCACATTTCCTTTGCAGTGTCCAACTGCATGAATTTCATGAGCTCATACTCATAAAAACCTCCCAAGATGGCATTTATGACCTTTGCATTGGTTTCATATTATTTCTTCCCTGCAGTGTTTGTGGGAATGGAGGTTGGATATTGATATCCACTTTCAACGATTTCCCATACATCAACTCCTTGTTCCTGTAAATGCTCTCTCATTGTGACCTGCCAAAAGACAAAGTTAGTTCCATTAAATAAAGGTGGTTTGACAGAAAATACTCCTTCTTGACTACTCATCTTCACAGATCTCCCTTTAAGAGATCAAGCTCCAACTGAGGGACCTGCTCTGATACCAATTGTTGGGAAAAATATTGGGGGGTTGAAACAATATTTTAAACTCACTTTAAACTTTTCATTTCATATTCTAATTTTGATACACTATTGTTATTCATGTAACAAGGGTATGTATGCGACTTTAGTAAAAGAAAACAACGTATATCCAATTAACTAAATTTTCATATATTTCACCATCAATTCATCTTTAACGAGTGTATCATTACTTAATTATTAATTAATTAAACAATAACCACGAGAAATACGAAGCAAATATATCATGAACATAAAAGAAACATATCAATACACATGAACACCAGGATTTTAGGTGGAAACCCAATGTTGGAGAAAACCACCGTTGTTGTCATCTTTGTATTGTTGTTTTATTATAAAGGAACACATCTTACAATATTGTCCTAGAAAATAATCATATCGGTACACATGAACCCACTTGCATAAGGCTACAACATTACCTCATTCTCCAGCACCCACTAGAAGGGAGCTCGAACCCCCTGATCTCTTTTACTGCTTCCAACTAGAAGGGAGAAACTACCCCCTCGAAAAATTTACCAACAACTATTGGAAAGAAGCTCAAACTCCCTTACTAAAGGCTCCAACACTCAGCACCTCTTGTGGACCATGTTTAATGATATTTCATACTAGATTCACCTGACTCAAAACATTAAACTTGTAGGCCACCTTTCATCATATTTTTCAGACTAGATCCACTTCCATCATTAAGCCCAATACCAAGTAATAATTCTAAAACCAAATACTGAAGCAATTGAATCAGTGTATTACCTTCAATAAAACACTAACTATTAATCAACCATTGCAACAAGAGCAAACCAATCCATAACAAATATAAACCATTAGATCAAAACAATGCACAACAACCAAACCATGCACTATTCATTACCACAAAAACATAGTGTTGTCCCCGGAAACCTTGATCATATATATTTAAAAGACTATACACTACTTCTCTGTAACATACTCATGTATGTACATGCTTCCCCTCCAGAAGACCTGTGTATAGATCTCAAATAAGTAAATATTGAGATCTCTATCAAACTAAATCATTGGATCAGTCACCCAATACTAAATCACCACATATACATCAATACAAACTTACTGAAAACCCAATCACTATGTGTTGGGTAGCAGAAGCCTCGCGTAACGGTCATGGGCCACAAAGCCCAAAATTTTGGGTAAAGATAGGGTAAAGACTCCGCGGGACGTGCGGAGTGCGATTTGTAATAAGTTGAGTCAAAGGGTAGTCCACCCAAAAATAATGTAAAGAAATGTATGTTGAGTCGGCCCGCCCATGGATCGTGGTCCATGGAAATGTATAAATAGAGCGAGGCTCTATGGGTAGAGATAGCTAGTTTTTAGATGATGAATGATCTGAATTGTAATGGGTTCATCAGCTAAGAAGTTTTGTAGCATCTGTAAGTCTGAGTCAATGGTATTGGGTAGTGGATAGAGGCTCTGCAACTATGTACACAGAGGCCTGGTAGACTCCGCAATTGTGTGCACGGACCCCTGTAGCTAAGTGCGTAGGGCAGATCTGGATGTATCGATGATAAAGTGGAAATAAAGATAAGTAGATTTTTAAACATTGTGTTAATCTAAGCTATTGTAGATCTAGCTATTGTATGGTTACTATAACTGTTTGATCTATGCGCATATGCTTATGTTATGAATATATGTGAATCCGTGTCTATTCTAAGTCCACAAACTGGGTAATTCTGATAAAGGTTTTCCTAAAGACCATAAAAAGTAGATTGAATCTATAAACAGTGCATTAATAAGTATTAAGGATTATTCTGGGTCCAGATCTGCACAAAGCCACAGAACAGTGTGTGAAACCTCCAGACCACATCAAGACATACCAAGGGCGTGAAAACCTAGTTCCATCACCCTCCCCAGCTACCTCAGGTGAGACCTCAGTCCACGCTCCACGAGCTGTTACCAAAAGGGCCGGTAGTTGCAGGATTTGTTTGGCTAAATAACTCTTTCGAACCTGGGTCAAGCCCTTATAAGCCAACAAATGGTTCTATTTCCAGGACCAAGATCTGCCTAAGGGGTGTCTGATGTTTGAACACTGGAACCCTACAAAGAAAGAGCTTGAAGAGTGGTTGGATCTGAAGCTCCACAAGTTTGCGGTTTACGAAAACAGAAATCCGCAAAAATCAAAGGAAGATTGGTTGCACCACTATATATACACAGATATCCATGAGATATTCTTCGTGACATTTGTGGTAGAGCTTTACAAGTAGATCGTGAGGTTAGCTGACAGCGTGGGAAGGTGCAGATTAGAACAACCTATTGTATGGACTCCAGAACCAGTGCACAAGCTAGAAGCCACCGAAGATAAAATCGCACGCACAGTAGATCATTGGTTGGATCGGGTAATAGGAGGATTTATCAATAAGTTCACGATAGATACAACTATGAGTTATAGTGAAGTAGAAAGGCGATTTCTCCAAGGACCGTGGGGTAAGTATATCAAATCATTGAATACTTGGATTAAGATGTTGTTGTGTGAAAAACAGATTATGCACATTTATTGATGTCTAGAGTAACGCGGAGTGGAAGAGGTTACCTCGCAATGGGAGGGGCAGAGAACAGGCCTCTGATCTTTATTTCATGGGAAAGTGAGGAGGAGCTCGTAAGGTTCTCACTAAGAAGTACAGTCTGATTGATCAAGGAGTGCTTCCCACTGATACCACCTCCATCCACGCCACCACCTGCGTCACCTACATCAAACCCATCCACACCGACACCACCCCCATCCCCCCACCATCAAAAGTTGGGATGGCGAGCGTAGTCAATCTGCTGATATTTAAGGGTGTAGGAAATGAGGAACTAGGCCAGTTCTAGTTTGTGATAAAATTTGTGTGGGACGCTCAAGGCATAACAGATGAAAACATCAAAAAGGCTACCCTAGTTAGTGCACTACAGGACTGTGTGTTGACATGGTACATAAAATACTGAACTAATCATTTGAATGAGGGAATAGCAACAATCCAATAGGCACTAAACAAAGAGTTTGGCCGACAAAAATAAGAAACATAGTCAGTTATTGTGTTCAAGGAGATTGCAATGTTGCCTGGTGAAACTCTATGGGATCTGGACCAGAAGTTAAAAATCACTATTCGCGAGGCTAACATGACATTGATGGATGTGTAGCACTATGCGTGGTTTGTGGCATCATTGACACCACATCTGAGGACGGATCTATCACAACAAAAGATCTCAACCCAAGTTGAAGCACTGGAAACAGTAATGAGGTTGCACAAAACCCCAATACCAGATCCAGGGTTGGGAGTTCAGCAAATCCACATGCAACTATAAAACCTGAGTTTAGAAATGCAAAGCTTGAAACAAGAAAGGGTTCCCCGACCGGAGGTGCATGCAGAGGTAGGTTGTATTAAATGCAAGAGTCAAGGGCATGGTAAGGACCACTGCCCCGTCTTCATGAACTATCTGGCGTGGTGGGGCCCAATGCCATTAAAAGTGGAGGTACAACCAGGACCGAGTGGTGCACTTGCACTCTGGTGTGCAATTTGTCAAGTGGGTGGAAAACATGCAACAAATAACTGTCACCTATTGCAAAAGTATACCCAAACCCCGCAGTAGCTGTATTGTAACTTTTGTCAATTAGTGGGTCACGATGAGTGAACATGTCGAAGTTATGATTTAATGATGGAAAGAACTCTAGCCTACTGAGTGCAGACTGAAGCGCGAGGTTTTGATTCGGCCATAGGGCCATGCGGAGGAATGGGGACCAAGCGGGGCTACAGACAGTTGATCTGTTATAACTGTGGAGGGCCAGGACACTACGCTCGTGACTGCACTAATCTGACCAGGATCTCTTGTCCATATTGTGAGTAGTTTGATCATGAAATGGTAGATTGCCCGACGTTAATTTCCCAAATGCATGAGAAGGGAGTGTTACAGCCTACACCAACTCAAAATGTCTAGATGATGCGATTGGAACCATGCAAAGTAGACCCCAGTGTAAACATGGTATTAAGGAGTGGCGCAACCATAGGAGGTGATACGCGGAAAGAGCTTGCAAAAGATAGGAAGGAGCATGACACCCCTATAAAGGAACCTGACTCTGAGTAGGAACAAGGGAAGAGGACACCTAAGATGAGCTTCACGGAAATCTCTCCTCTAGGTCAGAGGGACCAAATTGAGCCAGGAATGGATCCCTCCATGATCACTACCTTTCTAGAAACCTGCATGAAGCTGTTGTGCGATAGTAAAGTTGTTAGAGGACTACAAGAGCTTATCACTAGGTGTGCTGGATCGGGTGAGCCGCGGGTAGTCTAGAAAATAGGAAGACATGCTCTACGCACTAGACAAGAAATGAGAATGACAGTGCAAATCGATGAATATGAGATGGATTAGGTCATCCTGGACTTAGGATCGAATGAGAACATGTTGCCTAAGCAAACATGGGAACGCATGGGCAAGCCCACACTGCAATGGTCCCTGATTCAACTAAGGATGGCCAACCAACAAAAGATCTTACCGATGGGCCAACTACAAGGGGTGACCGTGGACATCGAAGGGATAAGTACACAGACCGATTTCGAGGTAATAGAAATTGTTGATGACAATAATCCTTACCCTACATTGCTCGAAATCGATTAGGCCACGGACATGAACGAGATCATTAATTTAAAGAGACAGAAAATGACGTTCTAAAAGAAGTCACTACAGGTAGTAGCTCCATTGTACCCAGTAGAAGGAGAATGCTACACCGAACCAATGCGTGACGAGGAGAGTGATGATGAACTAGATTACATCTATCAGATAACAGCGCAAGACCAGGATCAGATGCATCCCATAGATGATGGAAGAATCTCATGGGAGTGCGATAGCATCTACACAGCAGATTCAAATGAGGAGACTGAGCGATGGCATAATCGATTACAGGAAGTTACGACACTTAACAGTAATATGATGATTCTATCATTGTGACGCATGACCACAGAATAAAGTCAATGGCCAGTGGAGAATGGGAAACGAATGAGGGGTAGCTTGTCAAGCTGGGCACCTTAATTATAGCACAAGAGTGGCCTGGTGTGTCGAATGACGCACTGCATGCACCTGGATGGAGGGTGTAGAAACTGAGATGCAGGATGTGTTTCCAGGTATAGATTGGAGGACGTGCGCAGTAGCCACGTTGGTATAGAGCGGCCATCCCTCAACAATGAATGGTACAGGTGCACATTGCACGACCATCAACCCAACTGGATCTGCACGAAACAAGGGCTTGCGGGGCCAGGCAGGGAACTCTCTCCACGACTTGACGAACTAGTACCTCTATAGTCCATCCTACCTATGACAACATCCACAAAAGGATCCAGCAACTCTAGGTAGTGATTTGGCATCGAAAAATACAACTTTGTAAGTTAGAAGAAACGAAGACCAAAATCCGAGAACAAAGTGCGAGGCTGGATGAAGAAATTGATAAGCTACAATTAGAAGTCACCCACATGGGCTATGCGAAGGAACTAATGGAGGGATCGGACATGGCTGGCTCTCCTACACTACCATGCCAAGCCAAGACCCTGCTAGCATGGTTGCGATTGCACCGTGGAGTATAAGGACACACAAACCGCAATCCACTATTAAAATCAAGGGAACGCGAAGGGTGCCCGTAGCCTGGGCTAGTCAGGAAATGGAAGACCTGCACAATGGGTGTGGCCATCTAAATATCCATAGGAGACCCAGTGCCAGTGCCCCACGCAGTTGAAAGAGGGCGTGAGACTATAAAATAGGCTACCGAGAAGTTGCAGGACATGGTCACAGCGCACATATGGAAAACGCACCTGCATACTTGGGGACCCGTTGCCACGGGGAAAGGGTGGAAAGCGACCATTGCAGGTACCTTTCATGATATGATGGCCCATTTAAGGCATGTTGGAGTGAGTGGCTGGCAATTAAGGCATAAGAGTAACTGCCAAAATCACATTTATGAGCCACAACAACGGCGAACGACCGAAATCATATATAAACATGGCAAGGGTCACACAACCTTGCTTTGCCGTTCCATAAAGAAGATGCCCTGGGTCCAAGCTAAGCACAATATGAATGACAAGCAACTAGAAGAAAGTCCATGGTTTCAGGCATTGCCAAAATATTATCGGGAAGCAATCCTCAGGTCAACAAACCCTACCACAGATAGTCCGCAGAAAGCCATGTCGCAGATATCCAAGCTCCCTAAATCACCCCGGATGCCACAGACCAAGAAGGACCCCTAAATTCTAGAACTAGTAAGGAGGTCACCACGACACCTACACTTTAGCAAGCTCACAATGGAGGAAAAGGGCAAAACTATCACATTTGAAAGCGACGAGGAGGAAGAGGGTTCTGCAACATATGTCAAAGAAATCTACCCTAAAGAGGATCCCATCCAGCCTGTACGATGACCCAAGTACATGCCTCCAAACAAGGGGAAGGCGAAGGTACCTACCAATCTGGATGAAGTCAACACTATACTCCTCACCCCGTCTCTTCCAAAAGGAGTCCTAGTGGAAAGCTCAATGGCTGGCCATATTGCGACAATGAAATTTGAAGACTAGGACCTGGCAGATACAGAAAAATTTCCCCATTTGGCCACTGGCACACTAATGGAGCATAGTGCAGAAGGGACGGTTACAACACTACAGCTAAAGGAGTGGTTGTGAAAGGTGGAAAAAGCTGGGTTGCTCTGTCTCTTGTCCATTCCCCACTTTCTCCAGCCCCCTATCACAATGTTGGTCAGAAGGTAGTTGCTCTGTTTGGTCCATGAGGACATATTATGGATCGGCAAACCCGTCCACATCATAGCCGAACTTGTTCATTGGATCTCGCAACTTCCCTACGAGGGAAAATACCCCTAGGAAATTGTTGATAAAAGTGGTGATGTAACGATGATAGACACCCTGAAAAAGAAGTATAAGCTCAAGAAGGGGCAACGAGGATACATCATTGATAGCATTTTAGATAACGTAGTCTGCATCGCCACCCAGTTGCTCGCAGGGAAAGTGATGCGGAAATGCCATGGCACTGAGGTTTCGGTAGTAGTCATTGCGCTCGCTGAGGAATGCACAACTAGAGAATGGTTCAATTGGTCACAGTTCCTTTGTGAAGAGTTCTTGACCAACTACCGGGAGGTCCAGGAGGAGGGCAAGACCTTCCATTATGCGTGGCTGTTGATGTCCATTATGTTGGTTATCACAAACTTACTTGAAGACAACCAGTTTCTCGTCTTGGACCTTCACTCGCCAGAAGCCACCAAATATGCCTCCCTTTGGGCAACAATGGAAGTTGGACAAATCCAGAGCATCAAGACCTTTTGGATACTAATGGATGTGAGTATGCGACAATGGATTAACGAGAAACCCCGCCTGTCCAACAAAATCTATGAAAGCGTGCAACATATTGCTGAGTTTAAAGTGGACATGCACTTTGTCTACATCAGGGCATGCAAGGACCCTAACCACACATAGACCACACTCCCTCTTATTGCCATTGATGAAGCTATTGACACAGTTTTGGATACCTAGCCATCGACATGGAGCGGACCGGAGGTAGTAGGGCGCAATGAGGCCATTATATGGAAGGAAAAGGAGGAAGCTAAGCATGTTACACAGCAAAAGTGGAATGAACAGCATGCTCCAGAGGTTCAGGCAGCCCGGGAGGTGACGCAAATGGTAACAAGAAATCCACCACTAGGAGGGGCTGCATCGATGAAGGACAAAAGCAGTCAGAAGGCACCCACTAAGACGATCACGGAAGAACCACCATCAACCACCATGGGTGCACCTTTGAAACGATCAGCGAAAATAAAATGGACGAAGCCATGAAAGAAGGCCAAGGCATCTAAATCAGACGGTGAAATAACCACCTTAACCGATGGTGACCTAGATAACATAGGGGACACAGTTCGTGCTGCTACTCGAGATGAGATCGACGAGGCCATGTCAGAGCAGCATATTGTGTTGGGGGAGCTCCATACACAGCTACAAGAACTTGGGATATGGGTCATGCCAATGGGCACCAGAGCTACTCAATGGGTTCCCGATATGACAGCCACTAAGCCGTCTTTGAAGGCCCAAATGGCTCATACCGTCACGATTCCAACAGGAGCATTAATCACTGCAAATGTGAAGGACCAAGTTGCGCTAGGATGGGTTACAGGGCTGGGACTAAACATGGTTGCCCTACTGTGAGAAAGTTTGCAATAGCTCCAGGAGAGTGCCACAATGGAGCTCCACACTAGGCAAGGCCGCACCGAATAGGTACTCCAGGAACAGAAAATTAATATAGAATAGTTGCGCCTCCAACAGGATGAAGCAGTCACACAGAAGCAACAGGTGGAGGAGCTAGTAGTGGAAGCCTGCTCGAGTGCCCCTAAGCTAGAGATTGGGGCTGAGCTACCTATTGGGACATGAATCCACAAGTTGGCTACTGGGTTTCGTCAAGCAAAGGAGGAGGCCGCGCGGATCCAGCTAGACCTCAATTTGTAGATCGCGGACTTAAACCTGCAAGTTCAGCCATCAATGCCACCAGAGGTCACCAAGCAGTGCAAAAACATCATTACCTTTAGGCGCGACATGCTCACACGTTCAATGAAGGAATGTACTGACCTGTTAACCCAGTCGATTGTTACGCTCACCTCCCTCCAGTAGGATCCAACACTTCAGTGACTGGAAACCAAGGCCAGGGAGCTCCAGCAAGCCTGTGATATGATAAAAGGAACCCTGAAGACCATTGCTATTACACAGCGCTTGGATAAGATAAGGGAGGCCCAAGACATAAAAATCCAAGCTGATGTCACCAGACAAAAGGAAGCGGTAATTAAAGCCCGTCTCCAACCATGGCTGGATGAGGCATTTGCAGTCTCGACCACCATAGAGTGCAAGGTAGCATACATGTAGACAGATTATGCCACCATGGACACAGCAAAGACAGAGACTGATGTGTCAGCGACACGCGTGGAACTGATACAGTGAATGACGTAACAGTTTGCTGCCAGTACAAGTGAAGCACAGAGGCTGCTAATTGACCTCCGCACGAAGATTGCCACACCATCTAAGTGACTCAGGATGAGTCGCAATGATTGTGTTGGGGGATTGTTGGGTAGTAGAAGCCCCACGTAATGGTCATGGGGCACAAAGCCTCAAATTTTGGGTAAAGATAGGGTAAAGACTCCGTGGGACGTGCGGAGCACGATTTCTAATAAGTTGAGTCAAAAGGTAGTCCGCCCAAAAATAATGTAAAGAAATGTAAGTTGAGTTGGCCCGCCCATGGATCGCGGCCCATGGAAATGTATAAATAGAGTGAGGCTCTATTGGTAGAGGTGTCTAGTTTTCGGATGATGAATGATCTGAATTGTAATGGGTTCATGAGCTAAGAAGTTTTGGGGCATCTGTAAGTTTGAGTCAAGGGTATTGGGTAGTGGATAGAGGCTTTGTAGCTATGTGCGCAGATCCCCGCAGCTAAGTGTGCAGGGTATATCTGGATGTATCGGTGATAAAGTGGAAATAAAGATAAGTTGATTTTGAAACATTGTGTTAATCTGAGCTATTACAGATCTGGCTATTGTATGGTTACTATAACTGTTTGATCTATGTGCATGTGCTTATATTATGAATATATGTGAATCTGTGTCTATTCTAAGTGTACGAACTGGGTAATTCTGATAAATGTTTGCCTAAAGACCATAAAAAGTAGATTGAATCTATAAACAACACATTAACAAGTATTAAGGAGTAATTTGGGTCCAGATCTATGCCAAGCAGAGTGACGCGAAGCCACAGAACAGTGCGTGAAACCTCCAGACCACATCAAGACATCCCAAGGGTGTGGAAACCTTGTTCTAGCACCCTCCCTTGCTACCTCGAGTGAGACCTCAGTCCGCGCTCCGTGGGCTGTTGCCGAAAGGGCTAGTAGCTATGGGATTTGTTTGGCTAAATAACTCTTCCAAACCTGGTCAAGCCTCTATAAGCCAACACTATGCACCACTATCACTAATCAATATACCAATTATTATTCAACCCAATCAATACTATAAAACAAACATTATCATGATGGAGACATCATTGAAAGACAACAAAAGCCCAAACATAACTGATCAAATGTCATCAACAAGCCATACTGTAAAATCCTATCAAATGTACACATATTCCATAAAATTAATCAACATGTGTACGTGTTTACCATTCTCAACATCGGCATATAAATATACAAAAATTGAAAACCCTTCACAGAATATGTATAAGACTACCCAGGGGTCGATCCATGTATGTATGTGATTAAACTGAGACAAGCCTATGTATAGATCTCAACTTACTGAATCATACTTTCGTTGCACCCAAAACACACACTACACAAACTTCACTATCACATATTCATATTAGAGTGTCAATATCATCTTAGGTCTATTATTCTTAAATGCTTAGACAATTGCAATAAATAAATCAATCATGGATATACATCAACATATATTCATATCTAAGTATCTAAGTACTTTCCATTCTTCCTGGTGCATCTCCATTTCAGATAATATCATACATTAATAACCCATAACTTGCACACGTAACAATTTGATCTATGTCTCCTTATGGAACTTTAGTTTAAGCCAATACCTTAGGCCAATCCCTTAGTAATGTCATTGGTATTCTTTGATGGGATCAAATAATTGTTGTCACACTCATTACTATGGGCCAATACCATAGTAAAGTCCCCTGATATTTAAGTTACAATGGTGTGGATTTTGTACGCATTTTTTCTTCACGATACCAATGTATGTACATGACTTTGCTTCCTAGAACTGACATATACTTTCTCAAACTTTGTATTTATTGTCCATCTGTCACTCAACTATCACTTCATTTTCCATATCACCTATCACATCTGTAGCAGCCTGCATAGTCATCATGTTACCATAAGGTTGATGTCAGTATCAAGTAAGCTTCCATCAGGGACAACACATTAGCCATAATGCTAACACCAACTTTTTCAATGAGGAAGCTCCAACTTGATTAAGGCTCCAACTTATTCTAGGCTCCACCCTGATTGAGGCTCTAACCTCTATAGTGAGGAGGCTCCAACCTTCTATAGGATAAAAACTAATTGAGGCATCAACTTCCTTCCTCTTCTTCCTTATGGACCCATAAATAATCACATTTTAAAACTAGGTCCAAAATCATAAAATATCACTAAATCATACCTAAGTCCTAAACTACAATACATATCAACACGAACTACACAACTTGTTGTTGCAACAATAATTTTCCATACAACCTGCAACCATAAAATGATGTAACTATCACACAACTTGTAACAAATTTCTTGATTTTAATGATTGTCAATATCTACTAGTCTATTATATTGTTGTCTGAAAACTCTATTCCAACTAGAATTATAATCTGATGATTCAAACTCTTACTCAAAACCTATTATCTTCATGTGTCTACAATATGCTCATATACCCTCCAAACATACACACAAGATTTTGGTCATCAATCATGGACCAAAACACTATGAAACCAATCTAACTGCATTTGTCTTGTGTCCTAGTCTCCCAACATCTTCTAGTTTTCAAATTGGATCAATAATGACTCCAAAATCCCATAAAACTATAATAAACCATATACTAAATTAATTTTTAGTCATAATCATATTTACATGGTGCACTTTACAAATTTATAGTAAATTGGTGGTAGTTCTACAAAATGACAATTGAATTTTGCTACAAGTAACTAAAAGTTTCTAACAATATGACAAAAAGGGTGAAAAAATTAAAATTTGACTAACTTTTTTCCCTTTAGGTTGGACTCTCAACCACTCATACATTATACCAATGACATCCCACCTTTTCTCCTTGTGTTCCTTTCCATAATTGGTGATCCACATTTAATTATTGTAATGTTACTATATTCAATAAGCCCATTAAATATTCCAAGCTATATGGGTCTACATGATTAACTATTATATGAATCCAAGTCATAGCTTAGGTCCATGGCAGCACCAATTTTTGGCTATGACAATGTCATGGTCACAGTGGGTGGTACACATGTCTACACTATCATGCAAAAATATGGGATCATGGTAATACATTAATGGTTCAAAATTCCACCATCTCACGACCCGCGATAACACATGTTAATCAACCTTTTCCTCAAGGTCACACTAATTTATATTGCTTGACTTCTATTACAAAGGTCACAATGACATATATATAGTTCAATCTTCACATAGGATCAAGGTGATATTTCTCATCCTTCCCATAAGGTTTCGATGATATTTTTCCTCCTTCCTATTGTCACTCCTAGAAACAACCCCTGGGTTGATAGGAGGCTAGTGCCTAAGACATTTTAATTAGTACTATCAAATTTATCTTAAACACTTATAGCACCATAGCTTTTACATGTAATTCAAATAAGGTTGATTCTGAACCATTCAGAAAGATACAATGTATGACCCAATGTACATGCAGGAATACACAAGAAATGGTCCTCAATCAGTGGTGGCAAAATTAGATTGAGAGCTTGCAACAAATCATTTGTAAGACAAATGTAATGGAAGAGGAGAGTAGAGGATAAATCGATCATACTGAGCTTAAGCGTGAAGAATTATGTGTATTGTGATTTAGAGAGAAATATGAGTAAGGAAATTCTTATGGAATGCTAACATACATGGAGTGTGCTTTAAATACTTTATTTCCACATCAACACAGACATTTTCCATCAATAAATTGATCTAAATGAATCTGAATCTAATCATAAATATTCCTAACAGCTATGTGACATGAAATATGAGAAGAGTATTTAATATATATGAAAACAAAAGGGGAGATGAACATACTACAATCCAATAAGTTCGAATCACTAAAAATATCCCTTGAATTTTCTGAGAAATGTGCATACATCAAGATTCATAACGATGACTTCATGAAAATAGGAAAAGGCCCTTTCCAAGAATTCTTTCCAAAAATTATGAACCTTCTTTAAGTGTTTCTTCCATATATTTATAAGGAGAGCAGAGATTTGAACAACAGTTAAAAAATATCTCAATCGAGCTCCAGTAGTTTGATCGACTAGTTGTATCAGCGTGGATGGTTGTGTTGCCCAAAATGATTACAACAAATTCGATTTCTTCTTTAAAATGAAACAAAATACAAAATAACTAAACATGGGAAAATTGAATGATGACCATAAAAAAAATATCTCCATGCCAATTCCTGTGATCACTTATGATCAGGCCATGCCTTTGCCATGATGTTCCTCTTCTGTTACTCAATAGGTTCACCTATCATTTTTGCCTTAACTGGTTGAGTTCCCCACTTTCTCGAGCTGGAAGAGATCAACTATCGATTTATTTTCACAGTGTAGAAACAAATATTGTCCTAGAAATCTTTCATTGCTTGTCTATGTGGAGCTCCATGCTGAGAAATTAATTCTCAGGTGACCTGCACACTACTTCCTGAGTCCCATACCTCCATTTATATCACTGAAGATGTGCGACAGAGCAAAGAGATGGTTTGTATCAATTCAAGGTAGACCCAACACTGTTTTTATAGATCGTGGTCCATTATTCCTTGACTCAGTGATATTTGACAATTTCCATTACTCTTGAGACCAACTCCTCTATTCCACCATTCAATCTTGTAGTTTCTGACCCATATGCCTTTAACTCTTTGTACCATTCTTATTGGAGAAATTCTATATCACAATATTCATAGTGGTGTAGTATTCTAATCTTCCAATTGATGATCTTCGATATGACAAGCTCCTTCCACTTAACCCTCCCTACATTTCTCACCATAGGACTGAGGACTCTAACCTACATCTTAGCCTTAAGGTGCTAGAGTGTTTTGTTCCTGCCGGGGACTATTTTTCCTTTGTTAATTTCTTAGCGCCCTTGGTTCTTTAAGTTCTTCTTAACCACGTGCTAGCGAAATATTAGAGCCCCTCTCATTGGAAGTTTCAAATCAGGGATTTAACTTTGGAGTTACAATATTCCCACTTCTGATATATCTCATAGCTCTTGGTGCTCAGCCCTAGCTTCGCACCATTGGTGCTTTTAGTCTCTGCGGCCGTGGTGCTAACCAAATATCATAGCCCCCTTATCGAAACTTTTTCAAGTATCAAGTGTTACAAAGTGCCAACATCCTCAACCTCTGATATGTGATCTCTAAGATGGAATCATCACTCCACAATGGTACCTCATGAGTGGTGACACATGTCACCCAGATTTGTCCCCTTAGGCCTCCTCAAAATTCCAAAACTTCTTGCCACGTGTCCTTCCATATCGCCACGTCAGGATAATGTCAAATGCCACTGTAGCTTTATCAGAACCAATCGTAAGTGGCCATGTGTCCTGGTAGAGGAGAGTGAAAATGGCTTTCCCACCTTTGGTTTTGTGATGAAATCCTTTGTTAATCCTTTATCGGTGTTCCCAATGGTTTTTAACACTATTTGTAATTTACCCATATTGCAACCTTTAAAAGGTTCAAACATTCAGAAGTTCTCATTCTTTGATCATCGATATGCCTAATGCTCTGATGTGCTAATCTTCTCCAAGCTCTAATGTTGCGACCTCCGATCTCTGCACCTCCGATATGTGATGTGTTAATATGCTTGATGCTATGATTTTGCGATGCACTAGTATGCTCGACCTCCTATACGCGATCATTGATATCTCTGATGCTCTGATGTTACAGTCGCCAATATCTTTGGACCTCTGATATGCGATCATTGATATTCTTTCCTTCATGAGGCTTTAATCATTGAAACATCAGCAGAAGATATCTTTTGATCCAGGAGTCCATTTTTGGACTTCCACATGTCATTGGAAAGCTTATTTAGAGCACTTTCTACTAGAGAGGGTCTGATGTAGGCATTGATTCATTCTATGACTTAGAGGATGAATGAATTTTTTTTCTATTTTCCATTATTTTGACATCATTTGGCACGATCCAAACAATTTTGTAGTAAGTGATAACATTGGCTCCAATTGGGGACAGTTTCTTGTGAGAAAGGTGTTGAGAACCTGCAGACTAGTAGCCTTCACAATTGGTAATGGAGTCAAAAATATAATGAACCTGTAAAACCAGAAAACCTCAGTGGAACTTTATTTGTTAGGATTCCTTTCCTCATAAGACTGAAATGCAGAACAAGAAACTATAAAAAATGGAAATTAAAGACTTACAAAGTGAGCTTATTTATATGCAACTCCTACTTATACATAGGGATCAATTCACCCAAGTGAAGTCAACCTTCCAATGATACTATCCCAGCATCTGAGTATTAGATCTTATGCAATTGTTCTCTTGAAAGCCAACAACTAAAATAGGCATGCACCACTACCCCCAGATTGATATTTGATGCTCAGTTCTTTTAATCTCCTCCATGAACTCCATAATTGAGATTAGTTGCTAACTAAATAAAGATGCCATATAATTAGCTATTGGATCATTGAACTGATGAGAAAAATTTATGGTCAACTCCCTTTCTTGAATAGTTTCCAAAGAGGAATCTTTCTGTAATAGGTAGCCAACGACATTGTTGGGCTCTTCAAATTTGGGATCCTCTTGAAGGAGTTGTTGTTGGTAATCATCTACCCACTTGTTTGTAACAAAATCCCTTTGATAGTATGCAACAATCTCATACTCATTTGAATCATCTAAATCATAGATTAGAGAACCTTTATCAATTTTAATATCATATTTTTGAACTTCTTCTCCATTTGAAGGATGTGGATCATAAATTAGATCCTGTTTATTAACCTCCTGGTGGGCCTCCTCCTTTTCTGCAGCTTCCCATGACTGTGATTGTTGTATTCTGCATTGCTCAACATCCCATTGGAGTCATATGAATCAAAAGAAGGAGAATCATCAAATTCGACATAATAAGATCTCCGAGGCTCTATTTGGAGATTTATAATGTCTCATCCTTCCCTTTTGTGATTGTTGGGTGATGATTCTTGATGCAAGTATATGTTTTCTTGGATTTGAGCCCCACAAACATCTTCAGAAAGATCATTAACCTCATAAATATTTTCAAAAATCTTTAAACAGAGCACCGGGTGGATATAATCTTTCGCAAAAACTATTAAATTCTATGTGAAATCTCTTTAAGGAAGATATGTTGCCATGATTTATTGTTCTATACCAAACTCCAGCATCTTCATCTAAGGAATACCTGAACAATTTAATTTTCACATCTTCAAAAACAATACCTACTTGTTCCATGCATTCGTGAAAATCCTTGAGGTTTTGGTCCAACCTTCTATCTGTGTTTCCACTGAATCTAGGAAAATAGGTATACCATTCATGAAATGAAGGGACATGATGGGGATAACTAGAAAAAGGAGAAAAATCTAGTGGGGAAAATTTGTTGGCCAAAAATGCAGGAATGGCCACTTTTAAAACCCCTTTAGGTGAGTGATCTCAAGTTCAAATGGAGGGGAATTTTTCTGTTGTTTAGCATCAGAGCAAGTATGAGGCCTCTTTAAAGCCAGGATGGCCAAATAAGGATATAAACAGTGGAGTCACTATGGCGTTTACAATAATATTCAAATAGTGGAGTCGCCATGTTGAGAAATATTCAAACCAAACTCCCCTTGCTCATCTGACAAAGGGAATTTAAACATTTTCATACCCAGGGAAAAATATTCTGATTCATTCCCCAACAATGCCGCTAGAAAGATGTTGTCACTCCTAGTCACAACCTCTGGGTTGATAGGTAATCTATAATGAGATCTTAAATAAAGAAAAAGGTCTTACAGACTCATGTGCAGGAAAATGCCTATATTATTTAGTGCAACGGATCGAAAATATTGCAAATAATCTAGACAATGAACAATTATAAAACATAATAAACACACATCAACACATTCAAAATAATGAAGGAGTTCACCAAACCCCCTGGCTATGTCTCCTAGTCCAAGCTTTCAGTATCGACCTCTATATTATGTCTTTAAGAGTAGAATATTACAAGTGTGAGCTCAAATAGAGTCTCAACACAATAGTGACAAAAACAACAGGGATTTACTTGAAATCCTCAAGTCTACAAGAGTACACAACTGCTTCCTCTTTCTCTCTGTCTTCTGCTTTCTCTTTCTCTCTCTCTGTCCCCCTCTATTCGACCATTGAGTGGTTTTTAAGCCTCTCGGCCTTGTCTGTTCACCTTCCTTTCTGGGCTCTCTACCTTCTGGCCTTTGTCCCTTCATCTCCCTTTTCGATGTTGGACACATTATGTTAAAACAAAATGCTTAAGGAACAAAGAACTCCTTTTAGAAATGGAAGGATCGACGGGTGCGGTGAAATTGAACTTTAGGTCTTCCTCCGCACAAATCCTCGATATAATGCATATTTGGTCTATATACAATATTATTGGAATATAAAGAAATACATAGAAATCCCGACAACAAAACTGATTATTGAAACTCAAAATTTATGAGACTATGTATATAATCCTTTCGGGTCTGCTTTATCGCATGTCGCATGTCGCATAGTTCAGCTCCTTTGTATTGTCACGATGCGTTGCTCTGATGCGATATTGCAATGTAATATCACAATCGGTGATCACATATCACAAGTCCTCGAGCCCTCGGTAAGTCCTCCCTTCAGTGATATTGCGATGCAATCTCAGTTGTTGATCTACAATCTCCAATCTGATGGATGATAGTCATTTCAGATTGCCCACTTGTGCAGAGATTACCCACCCAAAAAGAGTGGTTTTCTCTCTCCTGCGCCATGCTATGTGTCATCCAGTGTATGGAATCAGGTGAAGCCCTTCCAATACCACTTACCGCCTGTAGCCTGCCCGAATTACCATTTACCACGGAACTCAAATCCTTCACTATTTAATTCATAACTCCTTCGGGTCTACTGAAAGCCTTCCGCCTATGTTAAGTCCTCCCTTTAGTTTATTGCAATGCGATTTCGATCATTTATCCCCACCATTGATCTGTGCGCTCGATCCACGATCCATGTTATATCGGTAACCGCAATCGCAATTCCCTTACGGCTAAGGTCTGAACACAATGCTTGCTTTCTCCCAATGCGATATCATTTGATGTACTTACTCTATTTTCATAGTTTTAAAACATATTTTTGAAGACTTTTAGACTTATAGGTATTTTTATTCAAGATCCATTTTGGATCAATAAGTTACCGGTGCCTAAGACATCTTAATTAGTGCTCTCAAATTTATCTTAAAGACTTATAGCACCATATTTTTTACATGTAATTCAAATAAGGTTGATTTAGAACCATTCATACAAATTCAATGTATGAACCAATCTACGCATAGGAACACACAAGAAATCATCCTCAGTCAGTGGTGAACAAATCAGATTGAGAGCTTGCAAGAAATCGTCTATTAAGACAAATGTAATGGGAGAAGGCAGTAGAGGAGAAATCCATCATACAGAGCTTACACATTAAGAATTTTGTGTATCTAGATTTAGAGAGAAATGGGAGTAAGAAAAAACTTATGGAATGTTAAGATACATGGAGCACTTTTTAAATAATTTATTTCCACATCAACACAAGTATTTTCCATCAACAACTTGATCTAAATGAATATGCATCTAATGCGAAATATGTCTAGCAGCTACATGACATGAAACCTGAGAATAATATTTAACATACACGAAAACACAAGGGGAGATGAACATACTGCAATCCAATGATTAGGCACTCAGTAGTTAGCTCAAAAATAAAAGTTCTCAAAATGGATTGAAACCTGAACAACCACGTCCATCTCATAAAAATGATTCTAATGTAACTCATTTCACTGAAAATCGAGTTCATATGAGGAAGCTATTGAGTTTTGTTTTCTTTTCTAAATAGACGAAATCTTGCAAAAAAAAAATGCCCAATCACTGCATAGTTAGCAGTCTGTATTGCTAACATGGCAAGTGACTAGGCAGGGTCAACTTTGTTCAACATTCAATCATGCTTTTCCAAGTGTTACAATGTGATTGGTTGTAGTTTGGTGATGTGGCAAGTGTGTTGGCACAGTTCTATTGGTTAATTTTGGACCAATGAGAGAATGCCAGATGGCAAGCCCAGAGGTCACCACGTGGCTCCTCCCAATGCGCTAGGAAGAGGGCACAATTTAAAAAAAAAATTTTATGGAGGTGTTAGGGTTCGACCCCATGACCTCCCCTCCACGACCAAAGCCTTCTACCATCTCCGAGCGCTATCATTTTTACTTAACCACTATAGACCTCCACATATATTTAACATTTATTGTGTTGAAAGTTGGTGGTTAGGTGGGGGGAATCTTGCAAGCCATCCCTCCCTATGTGAAGAAACCCACGGTGACCACAAACAATCTGACAGCTCCAACAATGTGGCAGTTAGTGCAACCACGATTTGAACACAAAACATAGTGTTTAAGGTTACCGCAACCCCGGGGCTCCAACACTGCAATGGTTACCACAGCCATGTGAACGCAGACTCCAACGGTTACGGTGGAGGTTAGTTGAACCAATGGCTAGCACTATGAAACCGTGACGGTTAACACCACATGTGACCCCGCATAAACCTTCAATAGTTACAGTTAGCCCTAATCACACAATTATCGCACTAATTACAGATTAGTGGATAATTAAACATCTTTAATATTTAATTAAACTCAAGTTTAAAACGATGGATTTTTGGCAGACACTGCTCAGCCTTGCCCCCAATTTTAGCAGCCCTAACTGGAGTTCTTCCAGATTTGGAGGATTTGTAGGGAAAATCTATTTGTGCCATAACTGGAGCATTTTTCGACCAAATTGAGCTCAGGAAAAGGTGTTCCTAGCTAGTTTTGACATTATGGACACATTGGTGCAGGTATCAAGAGTAGTAGAGCTTTGTAAACAATATTTTTTTTCCATATTGACCTAATACAGAGGCCCAAACCATGGAAGCTGGACCAAGGAGATGCAGCCCAGGGGGAGTGAACTCCTTCATCAGAAAACTATATTAAATTGTTCAAATGATGGTTTGTTGTACGTTTTATTGTTTTTGTTCAACATTGTTCCATCACCAAACAACCTAAGGAACTCTATGCACAGGAAGAAATGAACAAGCATGTGTTTATAAATCTGTAATTGAAATTAGCACAACAGATCTAACATTCCATAACATATCAAGTTGGTATCAAAGAAAAGGTTTATTTTCTTGATTGCTTGAGTTTTATGCAAGTACGGTTTTAATGGCTCCAAAATTGTGATGCTTACAAGGTTAAAGTTGTATAGAGGAGAAGGGAAATTGTTGGTTGCAACTCTTGAGGTAATTCCTAGAAGAACAAGAACCACAAGGCCACAATCTCCACCACACAAATTTCCAATTTTAGCTGCACTTCAAACTCCTCAAGTTTTTCCTTCAACTGAGATTGAAGAGGTACAAGCAGTACCAGTTTCTAAGCCTGAATCCATAGCCATTATGTCTAGAGAAAGAGAGGCTAAAGGTCCTTCTTCAGAAGAGGAATAATTTAAGAAAGCTTTCTACACTTTAATTGAGATGGTTAAAGTCCTCTATGGAGAGAGGAACACTAGAATGTTTGGAGAGAGTTCTAAACCTCCACATGGAGAAGGAACCTCACGAGACAAAAAAGATGATAAGAAGGATTCCAAGGGTAATGGAGGAAATCCACTTTCATGCAGTATTGTTTATGGTTCTTTATGGCATGGTTAAGTAGATGATTCAAATCCTGTGAATTTAAAAAATAAATTATTAAGTAAAAATATAGTAAAACGCGACATTGCAATATCCGTCAAGGCTGCATAAACCTAGTTCTGCAACCTCCCATAGTCACTTCGAGTGAGACTGTGATCTAATTGCAAGTCGTTTTTGGAAGGGTCAGTGCTTAGGTATTTTTTCATGCACAGTAAAGAATAGAACCTAGGTCAAGCCCAGCCTAAGCCAACAAATGGTTCACACTAGTGATGTTGCATATGACAACTCATGACACGACTTGACATGACACTGCTGACATGGACTATCTTGATGATGTGGCAATTTCAAGTCACTATTGTTGCTAAGTGCTAGATGTGTTCTTGGGTATTTTTTCTCTTCTCCTCCACATAGCTTGGTGATTTAGTGTCTTCAATGATTTTCAGCATTGGAAGGTGGTTTCAAAATTGTGTCCCTTTTCTTGATCTTGATAGGTCCACTTGTAATTTCAACTACAAGTGAGTCTTTAGGCATGCTTCCCTCCTTCTTCTCCTTCTTATTCATCTCGCCATGACTTCATAGTGTACCTGTTCCTGCAATTCACTCATGATGGGATGACATCAATTTGAAAACTCGCTAGTCTAAGATGATGCATTATTATGCATCAACTAAGCCTACGACAAGTCACGGACTGGGAGGAAGGACTCAGAGACTGCACATTGTACAGTTCCAACTGACAAGGAGAGAGCTTGATGAATGGGACTATGTAGTGTGCATCTGAAGGTTGACTCAGGAACATTTCTGCATAGTCCTCACTAAGGAGAAAAATTGCACAGTGCCTACTGAGGGTCTGAATTGTGCAATTCAATTAGGCAGTGGCTACTATGGGAAGGGACCTTGGGAGGATAAATTCTGTAGTTTCAAGAGGCAAGGGGGACTAGGCAATAGAGAGGTTTGGAGGGAAAATTTACACAGTTTCGTGAGGTAGTGAGATTCGGTTGAGCAAAGAGCATTGGGGGAACCATTTGCACAGTTTTGGAGGCCAAGGGAGATTGGGATTTTTGTGTATTGTGCAGTTCCAAGAGGAAAGGAAAAATCTTGAGGGCTGAAAGTATTCAGTTCAAGGAAGACTCATAGGTACAACTATGCAATTCTAGAGGTCAAGGGAGGTTGCTAGACTCTGGAATTATGTAGGACCACAGGCCTAGAGGATAGTGACTAGGTAATATATAGTTCCCAGCAAGATCACATCAATGAGGGTTGAGACTGTGCAGTGCGCATCTCAGTCAGGGCTCGATGAAGTTAAGTTGCCCAGTCATGACTATTTTCCAAAAATGGCTAAGTGTAGGAGGGAGATGGAATCGTGATGAACCTAAACTATGATCATTCACTTAACATACTTTTAAACACAAAAACGTAGATCATCAGAAAAAATAGAAAAACCATTCCCCTCCGTGTGATTGTCTCATGACAAGATGCGATAAGTGCAACACTTAAGCTAGAATTTTGGACGACCGTGACGACACTTGTGCAACAGTGCTCAATGATTTGTGTATGAGTGTGACATATGTTTACATCATTAAGAAAACTCATTTACACAAGGGACAACCTTTAAATCACCAGAAAAGGCTCGCAAACATTACATAATAGTCAAACATGCTTGAAGACGATAGTTAATCCAACAAGGAAAATGGGGTAAAGAAATTTGAGAAAGATCATGGAATGAGCTTGAGTGTTTGCAACAATTAAAAAAAGACTAGGGAAGGCTTTGAAGTTTGAATGCAAGCCAAAATTTTGAAGGGTTTTGTAGCAGCTACAACACTTGTGGACACACTGGTTGAATTCTAGCTTCTCTCTCTTGGTTAGTTTATTCTGTGCTGGGCCTTGGTACCTTAGTGAGTATTGGTTCATTTTGTAGATAACCTGGCCTTCCCACTTACCCCATGGGTAGACATGGTTCCCTCTATACCTTTTCAATTGAACACAGCATAAGATTCAACATAACATCAATGTTTCGATATGGGAAGGATAGTTTAGTTTTTCATCTCTAGTGTTGCTCCACTGCCAGGAAGCTTGGATAGTACCCCAACAGAGTCATGCAGAAACACAAACATTGCTTTGCTACCACTAAACCTAGAGAGTACCAGAGTGGAGTTGCTCGATTCACCTCTCTATGCAGGAAGCCTTTCTCTTCCTACCCCTTTATTTATTTATTTAAAGAGAATTGTGCATCGACACTTATTTATTTTGTGGCAAAAGAGGGATCCTGACTTATTGAGAGTAGAAGAGGTTGTTCCTTTAGAGAAGCATATAAAGACCGCTGATTTAAGTTTTCTTGTTTAGATTTTCCTCTTCTCCATTTATAGTAATTGGATAAGGTTGGGAACACCAATAGAAAAAATCAGCATAGGCATGAGGTTTTCAGACTAGCCATGGGTTCATGGTTGGACCAAAATTCTCCTTATGGATGGACCATTGAATTCTGATTGTTGTTGTCACACCTTTGATGGAGCAGACACTTAAAGGCCTAGGCATGATTATCTTTGAATAATATAGGCTAGTAAACGCCATCCCACATAACCTTATGTATTATAGTGTTGCCCGCATAGTGTCCCCCAACTGGTCTACCGTGGAGATCACGTAATACCTTTTATGAATCATGCACCTCCAAAAACCTGAGAAGTACTCCATTATGGTTCTTCCTAAATAGTACCCCATGCACCAACTAATATGATAAGGCTTTAAGTCAGAGTGCCCTCTTCTTTCATGTAGAAAGAGAGGGAATTGTGCCATGATTGAGGTATTGGGGATCTTCTATGTACCAATAGTTTATATTCGTAGTGGGGGAGGCTCGCTCAACGTTGTACATTTCAATCTCTTGCTTCCATCCTGTGACCTCTTCTTCTTCCTCTTTTGCATTTACTTCCTCTACTGCTAATTAGCAAAGACCATGACCTTTGATTGTGTGAACTAGCTTGATGTCTAGATCATATTATTGTAACATAGACATCCATTTTGCTCTCCTTTCACCTAGCCCTTTTTGAACAAGTAGTGATCTAACTGTTGGGTGTGGAATAATAATAACACAACAATTCTTTAACAAATAGGGTCTGAAGTACTTTACTGCCTTGTACACTACATAAGCCTGCTTTTCCATGGTGGGATAATTGAGCTCTGCTCCTTGTAGACTTGCACTCATGAAGGAGATAGGTCATTTGTTATTCAACTCATCCTTCTGAGTGAGCACAACAACAAGAGAAGTGTCGAAAGTAAAACTGTAGAGAAAGAAGTATTTACCAAATTTGGGGTTGTACAACACTGGTGCTTCTACTATAACTTGTTTGATACAAGAAAATGCACCTTTTTCCATCTTATCTCATTTATAGACTGCATCCTTCTTAGTCATCTACTATATTGGTTTAATAATCTAGGAATAGTCGGAGATGAACTTATGGAGGAAGTTTATCTTCCCCAAGAAAGACAGCATGGATTTCTTGTTCAATGGGTGGGGAATCTGTGTGATGGTCCTAACCCTATCTAGGCCTACCTTGATCCCACTTTTAGCAATGATGTGTCCTAGGATTTTACCTTAAGAGACTGCAAATATACTCTTCTTAGGATTCAAGTATATCATGTATTTATGGCATCTCTCAAAAATATTCTTCAAACAACACAGGTGATCTCATCTCTGTTTGGATAATACTGTCACATCATCAAGATAGACCACTATGCTTTATCAAAGAAGCCTGTGGAAGGTGATGGCCATCACACATTGGAACATTGCACCAATACTGGCTAGCCCAAATGACATTCATCGAAATGGAAACATGACCCACTTCGTCTTGAAAGTATTCTTTAATTTGTTAGGCTCTGCCACCAGTGCTTGGTTGTATCTTGAGAATCCATCAAGCACAAAAAACATTTTGGCCCATGATATGGTTTGAAATTTTTTCTCCATGGGTGGCACGGGGTAGTTATCCTTCTCTAGGGTGTAGTGGAGATTCTGAAAATATGCACACAGGTGGATCTCCCCAGACTTCTTTCTCATCGAAACTAAATTTAATACCCACATTGATTGTCAAACCTTGTAGATGATCTGAGCATCCAGCAGTTTTATCAAATGATTTTGTATGTTGGGCTCAATCATTGGATGAAATTTCCTTAGTTTCTGTTGAAATGGCTTGGCCCCTTCCTTGATTGTTATTACATGCTCGATGGTTCATGAATTTTGATTTTATGTTATTGATTTTATTTTTTATTCAGTGTCTAAAATGTAACCTCACGAAATTCAAAATATTTTTTCGTGAAACAAAAATGTTACAAGATTAAATGATCATGATATAGATGTTGGACCAGTGATACCTAAGGGTCTATCAAGGCATAGGCATTGCAACAGAGATGCAGAGAGAGCATGAGCTAAGTCTGAGAGAGTTCTTCATATTTTTCATAGGAACTTGGAGAGTCTAACTCGCCAGGTTCTAATTGCGAAAGTAGAGGATCTCCCTGAGGCTATACAGAGACGAGTGGTTGGAGTACCATGAGAGTGGGTGAGTCTATTCTTATGAGAGGAAAACACCATCATTTGCTTCCAAGGTGCACATCATAGTCAATGATCACTATATTAGATTTTAGCTGACTGGTCTTCTTTGATATACGGACATGATCAGGCTTAAGACTTAATTTTGTAGGACATTTTTCCACATTTTGAATTATTTTTACATACTCTAGCTATCTATATACAAAGATTTCATGATGATTCGATCATATATATAAATGATTTTGAGATATTTTTTAATTAATGTGATGAATGATTAATATGCCAATCCAATGTTTGGTTAGCTATAAAATTACGGAATGCATTATCTGATCTTGGAATATGAATTAAGGTAATAAAAGTAAATGATATTTGTAATATTCTCACTCTTAGAAATTGGTGATGTAATAAAGGATCCTTCACACGATAAATGTTATTTAATTGAGACACAACCAGTTGTGAATCCAAATAAACCACTAATGATTCAATACCATGAGATATTGCTTTAGATAATAAATTAATAACAGCATTGTATTCAATCATATTATTAGAATCGGGACCAATACATATGCCTCTTTTGACTAACAACTGACTAGATGGATAATATATTACCAAAGTAGTGGAAGCTAAATTATGAGTATGTCTACAAGCAACATTCATGAATCCTAAATACACCAAATCGCCCATCGAAGCTTGCTGAAGAAATTCAAAAATATCATCATCACCATGAAACCCATAGACAGAAATAAAATACTATAATATTTTCAAAACAAAGCAAATGTTAGGCAAGCCTAAGCATAATACTTCTTGATAGGGATCCCACTTCTAGGATCCAACAACACATTTCCTTCAAAATCAGCTAATTCATATGCACCCTTATTCAAGGCATTTTTAATGATATAAGTAACATGCCACATAGGTTAAATATTTCCTACCCCTAAGGTGTCATTTTCTTCATTATAGACTGGTCCAGGTGGATCTTTAAAGAACTATCAGTGGCATGGTAAAAGGCTCAAAACTCAATGTGGTAGAATTTGGATAAACTTAACATTAGATTGAAGTGCTCGTCATCCTAATTCCAACAGTGTGAACGACACTCAAAAACGAGTTCATACGATGAAGTTAGATCAAGTCAAGGTTTCTATTTGACTTGTTGACATTGCAGGAGGAGTGACGTGGCAGACACTCTTAGCAAATGGGGAAGCACCAAGTGACAGAAACCATTGGTCTTGCATATCGCATATCATAGCAAGAACAAGACGTAGCTTAAGGAAAATTGGCCCAAGGTTGCAATGCGATCAAATCGCAATCGTAAATCATAGAAGGGTAAGGAATCGGCCCCTGAAGCAAGTTAGGTTGTGATGCGATCAAATCACAATCACACATCGCAGAAAGTTAAGGAATTAGCCCCTGGAGCAAGTCAGATTTTGATGTGATAAGTTGCAATCACATATGGAAGTTGGAGCATTTGGATGGAATACCACCCTGGTTTGCGTCGATCGTGATTTGTGATGGGGATTTGAACCCGATATTTTATGGACTATGTTTAATAAGCCCAACAGGTCCACTGTTATTGCAAAACAATTGTTTGGGTCTGTACACTGATGGAAGACACCAATTACAATTTGTGATGGGACCTTGGAACCAATATTTTATGATGATGATGATGATGGTGGTGGTGGTTAATGTCCACTGAGACTAAATTGGTCTATCGGACCTACAATTTTCTTAGTTTTTAATTATCTGGCTCCTCATCTTTCTTGGCGAGATTGGTGTTGTAGCTTTCTTTTTTCTCTCTACGGTCTTCCAAATTCCTTTATCTTGCACCTCCTTCATCTCTTCTGGTTCTTGGGACATTGGTGTCTTAGCTTCGTGATCTATTGTGTTCATCCTTTTGAAGATAGTCGGAGAAGAAGTTTGGTCTAGGAGATCTTCTTTGCTGTTAAATGAAGATTTATTTTGTGCGGTATTTGAATCCTCATCGTTGCTGATTTGTTGGGCGGGGCTTTCTCCTTGCTTGTCTTGAGAGTTGTTTCTTTCTTGCTCGATTTCTTGTGATTCAGAGTTTTCTCTAGAGTATTCTTCTTTTATGACAGTGTAGTGTTCTTTTTGTGCTCCTTCCCACCATGTAGATTTGTGGTGGTTTTTCTAGCAGAATTTGTCTGGGAGGCTTTTGGGCAATTTTTGGCTAGATGGCCTGTCTCAAAGCAGGATCAACATCTGAAGAGGACACTTTCATAATCAAGTTTCTGGTTCCACACATAGTCTTTACTTGTGAGGTTTATTTCAGCTTGGAATCCGGTGCTGAAGTCCATTTCCACACAAATGCATGCATAGGTGGTTATGGCATATTCCTTTGTTTCTGGGCACCTGCAGTAAAATTTCCCAATTGCATTTCCAATGGCTTTTAGCGAGGATAGATTCCAGAGATGCAAGGGTAGGCTTGGCAATCTCACCCAAACTGGTGCTGAGGTTATGACTGCTGTAGAGGGATCGAATGATGGGTTCCATGGCTTCATGAATAGGCCTTATTTTTCCCAAAACCAAGGGCCGGAATCTAGAATACATTGTCTGCTTTCAGGATTTTCAAAATCTACTGTAAAGAAACCCCTAGCACAGGGGTAGATATCAATTTCATCAGAAATGATAGGCTTCCATACCTCTGAGATCCAATTGTTGAGCGTTGTCAGCCGCGGCCAAAAACCATTGAACCGGCAGATTAGGGCACTTTCGGAAAACTTCAAAGCCTCATCGAGTGAGGCTTGGACCACCTGGACAGTTGGAGCTGGGGCTTCACTCATGATATGGGCAGGAACTTGCCCTCCAGAAGGAGATGAGCCAGCAGCAATTTTCACGAAGCTGAGAGCCATATTTTACTTGCTCGTAGACCCCAGCCACAAAGAAATAAAGCAGAATATACATCGTGTTTAATAATCTTGGCGTGTGCATGTTTCTCGAAGAGTGCTTAATGTGTGGGTTGGATTTTCTGCCGATTAGAAATGCTGATGGGTTATCAGTGCCAATAAAGCCATTGGGTTAAGGAAATTTCACATTCAAAGTAGCTAAGAGAGTCTCGGCATGTTTGTAAGGGTTGTTTCCGCATACTATTCAGGGGCCCGAGAACCTCTGTTGGCAAACACCTACCTGCTTAACTTCGTCTATCATTTGGAACTACATAGGTATTGCCGGATTTTCTGACATGCTTATATAAAGTACCATTCATGTCAGAGGAAGTTGGAGAGGACTAGAATATTAGTTTAAAAGCTATTGAGGTCAATAGACCCTGACCTAGTAGCAGTCCTAGACCTCGCCTTATGTAGCAAGGAGGTTTCAAGAAGTTGCAGAAGGCCCAATTATCTGAATTGGGTGTTTGGATAGGCATTTTTGCATGAGTTTTCACCAGGATTTCAGTGGTACTATTTGTTTCTGAAGCTATTCTGTCCATTATTCATCCATCTTCCAGCTTGGAGGTATAAGGATTGTAAATAATGTTGCTTATACTTTTATATTTTTTTTATCCCACTTAATGAATGAAGGCATCCCTAGTATTGAGCAGGGCCTAGAGACGTAGTCCAAATTGGATGAACTTCGTAATCAGATATTTGTGTCATGGTTTCTTTCTTATCATGTTATTTCTATGTTGTTTTATGTGCTTTTAAGTTCCACGATTTATAAGCTTAATTTCATGTAATTGTGATGAATATATAAATAAAATATCTTGGATCAAGTTTGGTATCAGAGCCAATCTTTGTCGATGCAAATTGCATGAGTATATGCTAACCCAGAACAAGATGAGAAAGGGTGAAGTAAATATTAATTCCTTTGATCCTGAAGCAAGACATGTACAATGAAGAAGAAACATGGAAAAAGAAAAAGTGCGTTGGGAAGAGGAGAAAAATTTCCATAAGGTATTCTACAATATGGCAAGGAAAGTGGACAAGTTGTTTTCAGAGTATGAGAAGGCACTTGGGCATGAGAATAAATATGCCTATAACAATAGATCATTACTTCAGGGATGTTAGCCTCCTATTGAAATAGGTTTCATATTTCATGATTGACTGTTTTACATGCCAAATATGTCATCTTTTTCATGCTGCAAATGTTCCATATTTCCAAGAAAACTCAGAAAATTTAAAAAATGTAAAGAGGGTATGCCCTAAAAGAATAATCAAAGGGCAAAAAGAATGAATTGGCCAAAAGAAAAAATGAAAGAAATGAACCCCAAACAAAAGGCCAGGAAAGTGTGCAAGCTCAAATGCCACTACTTGTTCCATTTTTGATGAATTTTTCCATTTTTGAAGAGTTTCATAGTTAAGGGAAGGCCAAACAGCTTAATCTTGGCTTCCCTAGGTTTAAATTGTTTGTTTTAGAAGATAGAGAATGAATATCTGTCCAAACTGTTTAATCTTGGCAGATTTGTAGATAGGTAGAGAAACAAGGGTGCTCAACAGCTTAATCTGAGCCCCTGGAAGAAATAAGGATCGATTTAGATAGGAGGATAGCCAAAAGAAAAGTTGAAAAGCTAGGTTTGCTAGTTCAAGTGCACCCAAACCAAAAAGAAGAGAAAATGCTAGGTAAGTAGGCTGGGTAGGTAGTTCTGAGGTGGCAGAATGATGATTTGTGATCCATTTCATGTTTTCAAGTGTTATATCTATTCAAATCACAATTGCAAGGCAAAAATCCATTTGGAGCAGCTCAAGCGAGGCATGTCTAACTTCCCCTTCTTCCTTGTCCCCAAATCATTCACTAACTTCCCCTAAAGAGGTCAAGATCTGCTTGACATCTCTTAAATTCATCATTTTTCATGACTTTTGCCTAAGTAAAGATCTGCTTTACTTAGGAGTGCTCACATTTCCTCTATAAGTCCTATTTCCCCTTTCAAGCCTAAGATTTATAAACTTAGCGCTTTCTTCACCAGTTTCATATTGAATTCTAACATTATTATGTAAATCCCCATCTATTTCCCCTTCCTCTTTACTAAAATATGTTAAATAGCTCTCTTATGTACATATCCCCTCCCAAAAGCATAAAAACCCCTTATTGCTTCACAGAAACCCTTCCCCATGCATTGGACTTCTTTCATTCGCATTAAAAATCCCCCTTCCAATACATTAAAAACCATCGGATGCATTAAAAACCCTTGTTATAGACAAAAACATGCCTCCGATTGGAAATCCCCCCCCTCCGAAGCGATATCGTTGTCGAAGGTCGCAGCGATCAAGTGTTGCCCCTTTATGGTTCTCCCCGATCCATTCCCCGCTGATGCGATTTCGCAATCGGCATATCGCAATCATATGTGCCCATATATATGCCCCCGACCCCTTCCACCGATGCGATATCACTATCGCAACCGATGTGATATCGCTATCGGGAGCTTCCGTAAACACATTTTCCCATATTTCCCGCAATACATGATTTCTATCGCAAAATCCCCTTTTCATTGTTTTATCGTTTAATCTTAAGTTTTTATAAAACTTAAGTTATAATGTAAAACCCCGCTTTATCACATATCGCATCACATCGCATCGCAAAACACATTAAGGCCCGCCCCCCGGGTTTCCCCGATTGCAAAACTGCGATTTAATCGCAGCCGTCCATCACCCCCGCCCAGATCGACGGCCCAAATTAAATCGGCACCCCGTCCCATTTCGCTATATGTTAAAGACCGCACCCATGGTTCCCCGCCGACGCGATATTGTGATCGCGCGGCAACCGTTGGATCGATCCTCAGATCAACGGTTTAGATTTAATCGCAGCTCCCATTTCGCTCGCCCCATTGCGTATGTTTAAAAGCCCTCCTCTCCCGATCACCGATAGCGACATCGGCGATCGGCCCATTGCTGATCCAATGTGCATGCACCCTCTGCCTCGCCGATATGCGATATTGCGAAATTCATCGCAGCCGTTGGATCTGCCCGTGCTAGATCCAACGGCCAGGATTTAATCTAATCTACAGTGCCGCGCTCGCCCATATTTTTCATGATTTTTGCATAGAAATGGGTCTTTTCATTGTAAAAGGAAAATAGCCATTTCTCACAGGATTTCTTCCAGCTCCCGCGCCCGGCTCCAGTTAAAGAAAATCATGCATTTCTAAGCCATTTTGGATCTCTCCAAAGCCCAGTTTTGCTTTGGAAAACCAGTCTCGGCCTCAGCACAGTTATCAGGTTGTAGATCCTCCTCTGTTTTACAGTTTTCTTCAGATTAAGCATTATTTTGATCAGCCAAGCGCCGATAGCATTCCAAAGGCCACGGAAATCATTGCAGCAGTTATTTTTGCATTAAATTGGCAGAAAAAGGGGCGATTAGACAGTTAAAGAGTATCAAAGAGAGAAAGTGGCTCGATTCAAGTGTTAAAGTGTATCAGAGGAAAGATAAAGCCCGGATTAAATTTAAAGTGTATCAGTGAAGCGGCGAAGTGTATCAGATCGGAAATATCAGTGGAAATCATAAAGCCTGCAGTAGGGAAGCATTAAGAGCCCTCCGTCAAAGTCAAAGAAAGCGGTAAAGCCACTCAAGGCTCACAGATCAGTGTTTAAAGCATTTAAAGCCAATCAAGAGCAGTGGAGCAGAGACCAATGCGCAGTTATGATAAGTGAACAGCGCATAACAGCAAAGGACACATATTTACTCATTTTTTAGCCAGTTGCCCCAGTGCAGCACTTAGAGAGATTTTTTATGCATTTACTTCAAGATAAGATAGATTAAAGCACTCATTTCCCTCAGATTTGTTTAAGATTTGTTGTAATAGATATTTTGGGATATTTTCCCTATATAAACCACCCTGATTCATTGTTTAAAGGTTTGGTTGGTTGATAATCCAGAGTTTAGACTTGCGTTGTATACTTTGAAAGCATCTATAATCAAAGACTATTGGAATTCTTGGATGATCGAACTATCTGTTGCATTTTTAATGGCTGAAGAGTGACTGTGGAATTCCCATGATACTACATGGCTCAATAAGTGTTTCTCACCTCTGTTTTCAGTTTAATGTTTGCTATATCATCTATGTGCCACAATCTAAATAGCAGAAAGAAAGAATAGTTTAGAATTTGCTTAGCAGCACTCTATACTCAATTTCTGTTATTTCTACATGTTTTCCTCAGGAATAGTTATGAATATGCATGCTTAAATGATCATGTTTACACTGTTTCTTTCACATATGACTGTTATTTAGGAATTCTTAACTGCTCCTAGATAAACATTTATTCACCTTCCTTCTCTATTAGCTGATGAAAGATTCTTTGTTGCCTTTCATCTCTGGCCTTCATTCCATCTTTTTCAACAATTGATATTATTCTGTGTGTAGCTATCCTGCTCTGTATTCCTCTTGTGACCAAGACAACGCAACAGCAAGCCCTAATCCATGACTCCATGCCCAATGGTTTGAACTTCTCACACTATGCATCCCAACTCTACTTGAAAAACATCATCCTTCCCACCAAAATCAAAACAAAACCCATGTACACCATAACTAGCCTAAAATCAACCCAAAACAAAGCTAAATTATAAAGAGAGAGCCCTCTTTGACTGCAGGTAGGCTAGGACCTGCAGCCCAAAGATTGGTTTGTGGTTACCTCGGCCATATCCCTTAAGGAGCCAAGTGACAACCTGAGTGATAAGATCATTGGCGACTCCACTGGGGAGCTTACTCAGAAAATTCCAAAAAACAAGTTAGAAGCTGGCTCCCAAGCAGAAAACACGTAATACTAGGTCAAATCCAGACCCAAATCCACCAGCTATTTTTGAAAATCCCAATTTAATCCCTAGAAATCTTAGGAAAGAAAAACAAGAGGATCTTGCTGATTCTAGTCCTGAAACAGTTCAGCCAAGATGTTTTCCAACCCTCGTTAAAGTTTTATTCCATTCAAACCCTACTTCCCCTTGTTCATCATCCACCTCTCCAAGCACCTTTTCCACACCTCCATTCACTGCACATACCACCACTACTACCATGGTTATTACAGTTGTTCCATTTATCCCTGTTGTTCCACTTATCCCTGTAAATATGGCTAACAGATATGCCCCTTTACAGCTACCTGCAAATCTAGGGGCTATGCCTCAGGATTATCAAACCAAAATCACATATTTTGATGGTGCTGGTTCTTGCACAACCCTGCAACATACCAAGAAAATGCAGGACTATTTTGAGAGTTATGAAATAGATGATGATGGTGTAAGAATGAAGATTTTTGTCCAAAGTTTGACTGGAGATGTAAGGCCTTTGTTTAGAGCTCTTCCTGCAAATTCTATAGCTGACCCAGAGGCCCTTTACCAAACATTTCTCAACATATGGGAGAAAAGGAAAGATCCACTGCAAATCCTATCTGAGTATGACACTATCAAAAGAGGCCCTCAAGAAGTTGTCTTAGACTATTGTGCTAGGTTCAACAATATTTACAATGCTATTCCACAAAACCTTAGACCTCCACCTGATCTTGCTTTATACAAATTCCCTGATGGATTTGATTCAGACATGGCATATCAATTGAGGGAAAGAGCCCCTCAAACCTTAGCAGAGATGCAGAACATAGTTGTTAGTGTAGAGGCAAACCTGATTGCCAAACGAAATAGAGCAAGAGCTGAGAGAAGAACTACTTCTAAATATGAACCTTCAGCCTTTGAGCAAAAATTGGATACAATCATCAAAGGTATGGACATCTTTGAAAACATAATGGGAACTATTGAAAGAAAATCGTCATGGGAAGGACAACCAAGCAATCCTATCAGAAATCCAAACTTTAGGAGAAACCAAAACCCAAATGCTGGAAGGGCTAATCCTGACCATGATATAAGACCTCCTTTTCATGAAAACTATGCTGAAGCATCCACATCCAATGAGCCAACAGAGGACCCTCATATCAACTTGATGGGTTTGAAAAATGAACAACATATTTTCCTAACTAAGGAAGACCAAGATAACCATGACATAAATCTATTCCAAACCAAGTCTGGAAAGTCATTTGACTTCAAACAAGGCTATGTTTCAGTAGTTTATGAGGTGCACAAACAATACAAATTGAGAACAAGAACCATTGATGTGTCTGATCCCATCAAGCCAAAGGATGCCAAGCAGCCTAAGAAGATAAAGGAAAAAGTTGCTCTCACAGAACCTGCTGATAAAAGAGACCCAAAATTAAAAGAAGTGACCATAGAGGATGTATCTGATATGCAGCCCTCTAAAAAGCAGCCTTTGGTATCCTTTCCTTCAAAAGACAATGTAAATAGCACTCCTGAAAGCCTTCCCAAAACAGAAAAATCTCAAGAAATCACTGAAAACCAAGAGAAAATTGCTGAAAATGCAATTGAAAAAGGAAAATCTGCCAGTCACAATACTAAAACACAGTCAGAAAAATCATTTGATTTAGAGGCAGAAATTGGTAAATTAAATATATCTATCCCCCTCTCTGAGCTTGCCAAACATGATGTATATAGGCAGCAAATCAAAAGATCATTGCACATACCAGAGAATAGGGATGATGTTAATGTTTTAGATGATCAACATGAGCTCCTTTTCGGTCCTGAAGTTAATGGTAAATCAGGACATAGAGCTATTCTACCATTCTATGTCAGTTTACATATTCATGATAAAGTGTTGCACAATGCTATGTTTGATTCAGGTGCTTCACACAACCTAATGCCCAAAGCTGTAATGGAGAAGCTAAACCTTTATGTCACTAGACCCTACAAAGACTTGTTTTCATTTGATTCTAGTCAGGTCAAGTGTTTAGGCTTAATCAAAGATTTATGTGTGTCTTTAGTCCAATATCCCAACAAAACAATCCTAATGGACGTGGTGGTTGCTGACATTCCACCAAAGTATGGCATGCTCTTATCAAGATCTTGGGGAGCAAAACTCCAAGGATCTCTCCAACTAGACCTCTCTTATGCCACTATTTCAGTCTTTGGGCAACCAAAGAGACTGTATAGAGAAACACTTATGAAATATGTGGTAAGTAGTGAGGAAAAGCCCCAAAACTTTCCAATTTATTCAATCCATTCTGATATGGATTCATTTATCTTGTTTAATACTGATGTGTCTCCTCCCACTGATGATAAGCCTTTGGCTTTAGAACAAGAAACATGCATAAGTGAAGAATCTGTTGCCCATACCCAAGAAACTGTCAAAATAATCAATGCAACCAGCATACAGGAAGAACTCCATGGAACACAAAATTCAAATATGCCCACTCCTAAAATGGTTGAAACTCTCAATACTAGTCAAGAGCAAGAAATCCTATGGTATTTGGAGTTTGATGGTTCAGTTAATAAGCTAGGAGCAGGGGCAAGAGTATGGATCCATAATACACAAAACAATCATGCAGAGGGTCATGCTTACAGATTAAACTTCAGATGCACTAACAACATGGCAGAGTATGAAGCCCTCCTTTTAGGCCTTAAGCTAATCAAATCTCTAGGAGCTACAAAAGTTTCCATTCTAGGTGACTCCGACCTGATCATTGAACAGATGAAAGGTAACTTTGTTACAAATGACAGTATGCTAAGAGCTTATAGGACTGTTGCCACAGAAATACTCAATTCCTTCACCGAATCCAAGCTTGCCAAAATTCCAAGAAGCCATAATCTACATGCACATAGCCTAGCTACTTTTGCTAGCACATGCAAGCTACCTCTTGAGCCCAATCACCATTTCTCAACTGAAATAAAAAATAGGCCTGCTGTCCCAAACAATGTCAAAGATTGGCAAGTATTTGAGAATGATGCACAAATCAACAATTTCCTCACTTTACAGCAAGAATTTTCAAGCTTAAACATTGATGAAGATACCATTGATGACCCACAACAGCAAATGAGCTTAAGTGAGCAGACTATAACAGCTGAAACAACAAATCAAATGATGCACCCAACCATTTTTGATGAGAAAAACATGCAAGAGCTGAAGCAAATGCATTTAGAAGAAATAGCTGAAACAGAGGCCAAAATCATTGATTTAAAAGACAATTTTCTGCCTGCTAGCCTCACTCCATTAGAATACATATTTGATTTAAATGATGTCCCTAGAAAGCCAAAAATGCAACCATTAAATGCTACTGTCGAAGACTGTAATATTGGGACAACAGAGAAGCCCAAAATGATTAAATTGTCCAAGTCTTTGCCTGCTGATCAAAAGCCAAAATATGTTGACCTGTTTAAAGAGTTCCAAGATGTCTTTGCTTGGAGTTATGAGGACCTCAAGTCCTATGACACCTCTGTTATTCAACATACCATTCCCTTGAAGCCAAATCAAAAGCCCTTCAAACTGAAATTAAGGAGAATCAATCCTGTGCTTCTCCCCTTGATTGAGAAAGAAGTGAAAAGAATGTTTGAGGCTGGTATCATAGCACCCATTAGATTTTCAGAATGGGTATCCAATCTTGTTCCCACAAGGAAGAAAACAGGTGAGATTAGACTATGTGTGGACTTAAGAAATCTGAACCAAGTCTCCCTTAAAGACCACTACCCATTGCCAAAGATGGACCATATTCTACAAAGGGTTGTGGGGTCTTCAAGAATTTCTTTGCTTGATGGCTTCTCAGGATTCAATCAAATATTAGTTCACCCAGATGACCAAGACAAGACAACCTTTACAACACCATGGGGAACCTTTAAATATGTGAAAATGCCTTTTGGACTAAAGAATGCAGGTGCTACCTTTCAAAGGGCCATGGACATTGCATTTGCCAAGGAAATCCATGATTTCTTGGTGGTCTACCTTGATGACCTTACTCCTTTCTCAAAATCTGATCAAGAGCACCTTAAACACCTAAGGCAAGTATTCCTAACCTGTAGGAAATATGGCATTTCCTTAAACCCTAAGAAGTCTCTCTTCGGCCTAGAAGAAGGCAAATTGCTAGGCCATATCATTTCAAAAGATGGAATTAGAATCGATCCGGAAAGGATCCAAGCCATTCTTCAAATCCACTATCCAAGAAACATCGAAGAGTTGCAAGCATTCTTAGGAAAGATCAATTTCCTAAGGAGATTTATCCCAAACTTGGTCGAGCTGATAAGAATGCTAAATAACATGTTAAAGAAGGATTCCAAGGTAAAATGGACCTTAGAGGCCAAGCAAGCCTTTGAGGGCATAAAATCTGCCTTAACCCAAGCCCCAGTCCTCACAAGTCCTCAATTTGATAAGGATTTCATCATTTTTTCATTTGCATCTGAACATTCCATAGCTGCTGTCCTTTTGCAAAAGGATGATCAAGGAAATGAAAAGCCAATTGCATTTTTCAACAGAGCCCTTAGAGATGCACCCTTAAAGTATCAAATCATGGAGAAGCAGGCCTATGCCCTTGTTAAAGCAATCAAAGATTTCAGAGTTTACATTTTATATTCACATGTGATTGCTTATGTGCCAAATGCTGTTGTAAAAGACATATTAACTCAAGAAGGCATGGAAGGCAAAAGAGGCAAATGGATTGCCAATATCCTTGAGTATGATATTGAGATAAAACCCGCCAAGCTCATAAAGGGACAAGGTTTAGCCAAACTGATGTCCGAAACCAATTTTCAAGCCTTAGACATTAATCAACTGGACAATGAACAGGAGCTGGCGACTCCACAGATTAGTGAAGCTTTTTTGCAATCCCCATGGTATGTTGATATTTGTTTTATATTGTTAAACCTGTTTGCTCCCCCAGGGTTGTACAGAACCAAAAAGAGATTTTTAAAGATGAAAGCTTCAAGGTTTTGTGTCTTAGATAGTGCCCTGTTTTGGAAGAATCATGAAGGAATTTTGCTTAACTGTTTAACTTTAAATGAAACTGACAATGTTATGAAAGAATTCCATGCAGGGGACTATGGAGGGCACTTATATTAGAAGTCTACTGCTGATAAGATTTTAAGGGATGGTTTCTATTGGCCCTCTTTGTTTGCAGATGTCAAAAAGTTTGTTGTTTCATGCCACAAATGCCAAATCTTTGAAGGCAAAAGAAAGCTGCTGCCCTTGCCCCTTAAGCCCATTTCAACCGAGAAGCCTTTTCAACAATGGGGTCTAGACTTCATTGGAGAAATCCATCCCTCCTCCTCAGGCCAGCATAAGTGGATTCTAACAGCCATAGATTACTTCACCAAGTGGATTGAAGCCATCCCATGTAGGCAAGCCAATGACTCCACCATCATCCAATTCCTTGAAACCAACATTCTGTCCAGATTTGGCTGTCCTGAAAAGATCATTACAGACAACGCTGCTGCCTTCAAATCCAAGAAAATGATCAGTTTTTGCCATAAATTTCACATTACCTTAGGCCACTCAACGGCCTATTACCCTCAAGGTAATGGCCTGGCCAAATCATCCAACAAGAGCCTCATCAATATCATCAAGAAAGTGCTGGAAGAAAACAAAAAGAACTAGCACAAGAAGCTTGTGAATGCCCTATGGGCAGATAGATTAACAACCAAGAGATCCATTGGGATGAGCCCATATGAGTTAGTCTATGGCATGGAGGCCAAGTTCCCTTCTTCTTTGGGAATCCCTGTTATCAAATTGCTGCAAGAGATTCAGGCTGAGCCCAATGATATCCAAAGAAGAATAAACCAGACCATCCATTTGCAGTAAACAAGAGAGAAAGTATATGACAGAGCTCAGATTTTACAAGAGAAGCTCAAGAAAATGTTTGACAAGAGGACCAAGGCCGAATATTTCTTCGTTGGCAACAAAGTCTTAAGATGGGATTCAAGAAGGGAGGACAAAGGAAAGCATGTCAAGTTTGATTTCCTATGGAGAGGCCCCTTTATTATTTCTGTTGTTCAAGGCAACAACACATATTTTCTGAAGAGTTTAGATGGCAGCACAGCTGAGGAAGGCCCTGTTAATGACTGCATGTTGAAGCATTATCATGACCCCTTTTAGATGCAACGCAGCTCTGTATATTATCTGTACATTAATATTTTATATTTTCAGCACTTTGTTTTTGCTTTTATAACAGGCCGAATAAGGGAACAACGCAGCAAATTTTGAAGGAAGGATCAAAGCAAATGCACCATTCAGATCTCTGTTTTGAATTTATCTCAAAAAGCAAGTGTTCAGGTAGATTTGAACATGTTTACAAGCACCAAAAAGGCAAGAAGCAGAGCTGTAATTTTCTGTAATTCAGCTCAAAAAGAATACTGCAAATCAACATATAAGAAATCAATTAGAGGCCATCAAAGAGAAGGAGGATTTTCAGTCCTACAGCAGCAGTTTAAGAAGGCAATCTGACCTACTATTCTTGGCTTTTCATCTTGAAAAGCCATCCCCAAGTGGAGCCACTGTTAGCCTCCTATTGCAATAGGTTTCATATTTCATGATTGACTGTTTTACATGCCAAATATGTCATCTTTTTCATGTTGCAAATGTTCCATATTTCCAAGAAAACTCAGAAAATTTTAAAAATGTAAAGAGGGTATGCCTTAAAAGAATAATCAAAGGGCAAAAAGAATGAATTGGCCAAAAGAAAAAATGAAAGAAATGAACCCCAAACAAAAGGCCAGGAAAGTGTGCAAGCTCAAATGCCACTACTTGTTCCATTTTTGATGAATTTTTCCATTTTTGAAGAGTTTCATAGTTAAGGGAAGACCAACAGCTTAATCTTGGCTTCCCTAGGTTTAAATTGTTTGTTTTAGAAAATAGAGAATGAATATTTGTCCAAACTGTTTAATCTTGGCAGATTTGTAGATAGGTAGAGAAACAAGGGTTCTCAAGAGCTTAATCTGAGCCCCTAGAAGAAATAAGGATCAATTTAGATAAGAGGATAGCCAAAAGAAAAGTTGAAAAGCTGGGTTTGCTAGTTCAAGTGCACCTAAACCAAAAAGAAGAGAAAATGCTAGGTAAGTAGGCTGAGTAGGTAGTTCTGAGGTGGCAGAATGATGATTTGTGATCCATTTCATGTTTTCAAGTGTTATATCTATTCAGATCACAATTGCAAGGCAAAAATCCATTTGGAGCAGCTCAAGCGAGGCATGTCTAACTTCCCCTTCTTCCTTGTCCCCAAATCATTCACTAACTTCCCCTAAAGAGGTCAAGATCTGCTTGACATCTCTTAAATTCATCATTTTTCATGACTTTTGCCTAAGTAAAGATCTGCTTTACTTAGGAGTGCTCACATTTCCTCTATAAGTCCTATTTCCCCTTTCAAGCCTAAGATTTCTAAACTTAGCGCTTTCTTCACCAGTTTCATATTAACTTCTAACATTATTATGTAAATCCCCATCTATTTCCCCTTCCTCTTTACTAAAATATGTTAAATAGCACCCTTACGTACATATCCCCTCCCTCTGGTTGAAAAATAACCATAAATATTCCCTTTGGATTACTAAGTTTACCTGAAACTTAGTAAGAACCCTCATTTCCCTCCTTAACCATCTTCCAAATGCATTAGGACTCATTCCTATGCATAAAATCCCTTCCAAAAGCATAAAAACCCCTTATTGCTTCACAAAAACCCTTCCCCATGCATTGGACTTCTTTCATTCGCATTAAAAATCCCCCTTCCAATACATTAAAAACCATCGGATGCATTAAAAACCCTTGTTATACACAAAAACATGCCTCCGATTGGAAATCCCCCCCCTCCGACGCGATATCGCTGTCGGAGGTCGCAGCGATCAAGTGTTGCCCCTTTATGATTCTCCCCAATCCATTCCCCGCCGATGCGATTTCGCAATCGGCATATCGCAATCATATGTGCCCATATATATGCCCCCGACCCCTTCCGCCGATGCGATATCGCTATCGCAACCGATGCAATATCGCTATCGGGAGCTTCTGTAAACACATTTTCCCATATTTCCCGCAATACATGCTTTCTATCGCAAAATCCCCTTTTTATTGTTTTATCGTTTAAACTTAAGTTTTTATAAAAATTAAGTTATAACGTAAAACCCCACTTTATCACATATCGCATTGCATTGCATCGCAAAACACATTAAGGCCTGCCCCCTGGGTTTCCCCGATTACAAAACTGCTACTTAATCGCAGCCGTCCATCACCCCTGCCCAGATCGACGGCCCATATTAAATCGGCGCCCCGTCCCATTTCGCTATTAGCATTCGCTATATGTTAAAGACCGCACCCATGGTTCCCCGCCGATGCGATATTACGATCGGGCGGCAACCGTTGGATCAATCCCCAGATCAACGGTTTAAATTTAATCGCAGCACCCATTTCGCTCGGCCCATTGCGAATGTTTAAAAGCCCTCCTCTCCCGATCGTTGATAGCGATATTGGCGATCGGCCCATCGCTGATCCAATGTGCATGCACCCTCCGCCCCGCTGATATGCGATATTGTGAAATTCATCGCAGCCGTTGGATTTGCCCACGCTAGATCCAACAGCCAGGATTTAATCTAATCTACAGTGCTGCGCCTGCCCATATTTTTCACGATTTTTGCATAGAAATGGGTCTTTTCTGTGTAAAAGGAAAATAGCCATTTTTCACAGGATTTCTTCTAGCACTCGCACTCGGCTCCAGTTAAAGAAAATCATGCATTTCTAAGCCATTTTGGATCGCTCCAAAGCCCAGTTTTGCTTCAGAAAACTAGTCTCGGCCTCAGCACAGTTATCAGGTTGTAGATCCTCCTCTGTTTTGCAGTTTCCTTCAGATTAAGCATTATTTTGATCGGCCAAGCACCGATAGCATTCCAAAGGCCACGGAAATCATTGCAGCAGTTATTTTTGCATTAAATTGGCAGAAAAAGGGGCGATTAGACAGTTAAAGAGTATCAGAGAGAGAAAGTGGCTCGATTCAAGTGTTAAAGTGTATCAGAGGAAAGATAAAGCCCGGATTAAATTTAAAGTGTATCAGTGAAGTGGTGAAGTGTATCAGATCGAAAATATCAGTGGAAATCATAAAGCCTACAGTAGGGAAGCATTAAGAGCCCTCCATCAAAGTCAAAGAAAGCGGTAAAGCCACTCAAGGCTCACAGATCAGTGTTTAAAGCATTTAAAGCCACTCAAGAGCAGTGGAGCAGAGACCAATGCGCAGTTATGATAAGTGAACAACACATAACAGCAAAGGACACATATTTACTCATTTTTGAGGCAGCTGCCCCAGCGCAGCACTTAGATAGATTTTTTATGCATTTCTTTCAAGATAAGATAGATTAAAGCACTCATTTCCCTAAGATCTGTTTAAGATTTGTTGTAATAGATATTTTGGGATATTTTCCCTATATAAACCACCCTGATTCATTGTTTAAAGGGTTGGTTGGTTGATAATCCAGAGTTTAGACTTGCGCAGTATACTTTGAAAGCATCTATAATAAAAGACTGCTGGAATGCTTGGATGATTGAACTATCTGTTGCATTTTTAATGGCTGAAGAGTGACTGTGGAATTCTCGTGGTACTACATGGCTCAATAAGTGTTTCTCACCTCTGTTTTCAGTTTAATGTTTGCTATATCATCTATGTGCCACCATCTAAATAGCAAAAAGGAAGAATAGTTTATAAGTGGCTTAGGAGCACTCAATACTCAATTTCTGTTATTTCTACATGTTTTTCTCAAGAATAGTTATGAATATGCATACTTAAATGATCATGTTTACACTATTTATTTCACATATGACTGTTATTTAGGAATTCTTGACTGCTCCTAGATAAACATTTATTCACCTTCCTTCTCTATTAGCTGATGAAAGATTCTTTGTTGCCTTTCATCTCTGGCCTTCATTCCATCTTTTTCAGCAATTGATATTGTTCTGTGTGTAGCTATCCTGCTCTGTATTCCTCTTGTGACCAAGAAAACGCAACAGCAAGCCCTAATCCATGACTCCATGCCCAATGGTTTGAACTTCTCACACTATGCATCCCAACTCTACTTGAAAAACATCATCCTTCCCACCAAAATCAAAACAAAACCCATGTACACCATAACTAGCCTAAAATCAACCCAAAACAAAGCTAAATTATAAAAAGAGAGCCTTCTCTGACTGCAGGTAGGCTAGGACCTGCAGCCCAAAGATTGGTTTGTGGTTACCTTGGCCGTATCCCTTAAGGAGCCAAGGGACAACCTGAGTGATAAGATCATTGGCGACTCCAGTGGGGAGCTTACTCAGAAAATTCCAAAAACCAAGTTAGAAGCTGGCTCCCAAGCAGAAAACACGTAATACCAAGTCAAATCCAGACCCAAATCCACCAGCTATTTTTGAGAATCCCAATTTAATCCCTAGAAACCTTAGGAAAGAAAAAGAAGAGGATCTTGCTGATTCTAGTCTGAAACAGTTCAGCCAAGCTGTTTTCCAAACCCTGTTAAAGTTTTATTCCATTCAAACCCTACTTCCCCTCGTTCATCATCCACCTCTCCAAGCACCTTTTCCACACCTCCATTCACTGCACATACCACCACTACTACCACAGTTATTACAATTGTTCCAGCTGTTCCATTTATCCCTGTTGTTCCACTTATCCCTGTAAATATGGCTAACAGATATGCCCCTTTACAGCTACCTGCAAATCCAGGGGCTATGCCTCAGGATTATCAAACCAAAATCACATATTTTGATGGAGCTAGTTCTTACACAGCCATGCAACATACCAAGAAAATGCAGGACTATTTTGAGAGTTGTGAAATAGATGATGATGGTGTAAGAATGAAGATTTTTGTCCAAATTTTGACTGGAGATGTAAGGCCTTGGTTTAGAGCTCTTCCTGCAAATTCTATAGCTGACCCAAAGGCCCTTTACCAAACATTTCTCAACAGATGGGAGAAAAGGAAAGATCCACTGCAAATCCTATATGAGTATGACATTATCAAAAGAGGCCCTCAAGAAGCTGTCTTAGACTATTGTGCTAGGTTCAACAATATTTACAATGCTATTCCACAAAACCTTAGTCCTCCACCTGATCTTGCTTTATACAAATTCCCTGATGGATTTGATTCAGACATGGCATATCAATTGAGGGAAAGAGCCCCTCAAACCTCAGCAAAGATGCAGAACATAGTTGTTAGTGTAGAGGCAAACCTGATTGCCAAACGAAATAGAGCAAGAGCAGAGAGAAGAACTACTTTTAAAGAGGAACCTTCAGCCTTTGAGCAAAAATTGGATACAATCATCAAAGGTATGGACAACTTTGAAAATAGAATGGGAACTATTGAAAGAAAAGCCTCATGGGAAGGACAACCAAGCAATCCTATCAGAACTCCAAACTTTAGGAAAAACAAAAACCCAAATGTTGGAAGGGCTAATCCTGACCATGATATAAGACCTCCTTTTCATGAAAACTATGCTGAAGCATCCACATCCAGTGAGCCAACAGAGGACCCTCATATCAACTTGATGGGTTTGAAAAATGAACAACATATTTTCCTAACTAAGGAAGACCAAGATAACCATGACATAAATATATTCCAAACCAAGTCTGGAGAGTCATTTGACTTCAAACAAGGCTATGATTCAGCAGTTTATGAGGAGCACAAACAATACAAATTGAGAACAAGAACCATCGATGTGTCTGATCCCATCAAGCCAAAGGATGCCAAGTAGCCTAAGAAGATAAAGGACAAAGCTGCTCTCACAGAACCTACTGATAAAAGAGACCCAAAATTAAAAGAAGTGACCATAGGGGATGTATCTGATATGTAGCCCTCTAAAAAGCAGCCTTTGGTATCCTTTCCTTCAAAAGACAATGTAAATAGCACTCCTGAAAACCTTCCCAAAACAGAAAAATCTCAAGAAATCATTGAAAACCAAGAGAAAATTGCTGAAAATGCAATTGAAAAAGGAAAATCTGCCAGTTACAATACTAAAACACAGTCAGAAAAATCATTTGATTTAGAGGCAGAAATTGGTAAATTCAAGATATCTATCCCCCTCTCTGAGCTTGCCAAACATGATGTATATAGGCTGCAAATCAAAAGATCATTGCACATACCAGAGAATAGGGATGATGTTAATGTTTTAGATGATCAACCTGAGCTCCTTTTCAGTCCTGAAGTCAATGGTAAATCAGGACATGGAGCTGTTCTACCATTCTATGTCAGTTTACATATTCATGATAAAGTGTTGCACAATGCTATGTTTGATTCAGGTGCTTCACACAACCTAATGCCCAAAGCTGTAATGGAGAAGCTAAACCTTTATGTCACTAGACCCTACAAAGACTTGTTTTCATTTGATTCTAGTCAGGTCAAGTGTTTAGGCTTAATCAAAGATTTATTTGTATCTTTAGTCCAATATCCCAACAAAACAATCCTAATGGACGTGGTGGTTGCTGACATTCCACCAAAGTATGGCATGCTCTTATCAAGATCTTGTGGAGCAAAACTCCAAGGATCTCTCCAACTAGACCTCTCTTATGCCACTATTTCAGTCTTTGGGCAACCAAAGAGACTGTATAGAGAAACACTTATGAAATATGTGGTAAGTAGTGAGGAAAATCCCCAGACAGATCAATGTTTAAAGCATTTAAAGCCACTCAAGAGCAGTGGAGCAGAGACCAATGCGCAGTTATGATAAGTGAACGACACATAACAGCAAAGGACACATATTTACTCATTTTTGAGGCAGCTGCCCCAGCGCAGCACTCAGATAGATTTTTTATGCATTTACTTCAAGATAAGATAGATTAAAGCACTCATTTCCCTCAGATCTGTTTAAGATCTGCTGTAATAGATATTTTGGGATATTTTCCCTATATAAACCACCCTGATTAATTGTTTAAAGGGTTGGTTGGTTGATAATCCAGAGTTTAGAATTGCGTTGTGTACTTTGAAAGCATCTATAATCAAAGACTGCTGGAATGCTTGGATGATTGAACTATCTGTTGCGTTTTTAATGGCTGAAGAGTGACTGTGGAATTCCCATGCTACTACATGGCTCAATAAGTGTTTCTCACCTTTGTTTTCAGTTTAATGTTTGCTATATCATCTATGTGCCACCATCTAAATAGTAGAAAGGAAGAATAGTTTAGAATTTGCTTAGCAGCACTCCATACTCAATTTCTGTTATTTCTACATGTTTTCCTCAGGAATAGTTATGAATATGCATACTTAAATGATCATGTTTACACTGTTTCTTTCACAGATGACTGTTATTTAGTAATTCTTGACTGCTCCTAGATAAACATTTATTCACCTTCCTTCTCTGTTAGCTGATGAAAGATTCTTTGTTGCCTTTCATCTCCGGCCTTCATTCCATATTTTTCAGCAATTGATATTGTTCTGTGTGTAGCTATCCTGCTCTGTATTCCTCTTGTGACCAAGACAACGCAACAGCAAGCCCTAATCCATGACTCCATGCCCAATGGTTTGAACTTCTCACACTATGCATCCCAATTCTACTTGAAAAACATTATCCTTCCCACCAAAATCAAAACAAAACCCATGTACACCATAAGTAGCCTAAAATCAACCCAAAACAAAGCTAAATTATAAAGAGAGAGCCCTCTCTAACTGCAGGTAGGCTAGGACCTGCAGCCCAAAGATTGGTTTGTGGTTACCTCGGCCGTATCCCTTAAGGACCAAGGGACAACTTGAGTGATAAAAAGGGACATGGTGGAGAAGATCCCCATGCCTCTCCATCTTCCAGTGACTGTTTCACTTCTTCTTCTTCTCATATTTCTCGCAGACATCATAAACATACATCTAAGACACCTTTCCTTGAACTAAATGTAAAGTTTAACTTTTCTATGTATGCTAGAGAATGTGATGTAGAAAATCTCAACAATTAGATTAAGCAGATTGAGGTCTACTGCCAAATTGAAAATATCAAGGAAGATGAGGCAAAGATCTAGTTGGCATCCCTTCGACTAAGTGGCACTGCTCTCATTTGGTGGGGGGAGCAAACTGCAAGGCAGAAAAAGTGCGAGTAAACTTCTTTCCTCCTGGTCAAATTTTGTTTCTGCATTGAAGAATTAGTTTTACCCTTTGGGATATAAACAAAAATTGTTAATGGAATGGCAACACCTAAGGCAAAGCAAGGGTCAAAATCTTTGAAACTTCACCGAAGAATTTAGGAAAAAAGAATTGAATTTGAGCATTCCATTAGATTAACCAAGGATTGTAACTAAGTATATCAATTCCTTACATAATTACATAAGGCATTCATTACTATTGTTCAAGCCTACTACTATTGATGAGGCTAGTTTGAAAGCCATGCATCTTGAGAGTAGGGGGACGCATGAACAAAATTCCCACCCAAAAGGAGGCACAACTGCCAAGAGAAAAGAGGAAATGCTCACTTGTACACATTGTGAGAAAGAGGGACATGACAAAGAGAGTTGTTGGAAACGACAGCCTGAGTTGAGGCCTAACAGGAATGACAAAAAGGGGAGGCAGAAGACAAATGCTACCATGTCATAATATTGTGAGTTTGAATTAGAGGAAGATGAGAAGGTCAGAACTGTGGGATTTGCACAAGGTATACCATTTGACCTGGGGTCATATTCTAGTGATGAGAGGAAGATTGTAGCACTTGGAATCACAGCAGATGGACCCATCGATTTGGGTTTTGATTCAGGAAATGAAACAAAAGTTTCAACGGATATTGTACCATATGTGAAAGGGACACCCAATGCGGCATGGATCCAAGAACTTTAGGAGATCAACCCAAGCATTCAAGTAGAGAATATTGAGCTAAGGAGACTCCTACAGGAAGAAGAAAAGGAGAAAAAAAAGTTGCTACACCAGTCAAAAGTTAAGGATGAGGCCTTAGAAAAGGTGCAACATAACCACTTTGAGGTAAAAAGTGACTCTTCAGCTTCATGTACCTTTCCTGATGATGATTTCACTTCTTTTTAGAAACATACTACAGGTATCAGATCCAAATTGTTGAAGAAAATGGGGTATCAAGGGAAGGGCCTCAGCATTAATGGCGAGGGCATCACAAACCCCATCAAAGTGGAGGAATTTTCTCATCATGTATGGCTCAGTTATTTTAGGAAGGAAGTTAGGCAATGCTCCAAAACAGCGAATGACCCACCAATGACAAATGATGAGGGCACCTCCTCACATTCCAGTGATAGTGAGGGGGGCATGAACACTTATCAGAGGCACCTTAGGAGTAAGTGTTCCAAGATGATCTGGAAAGTATGGAAAAGGAAGAATCATTGCAACAAGGATGAACATCAGAAACCTACATGCCAAACACTTCAGGCCCAAAAAGCACCCATGAAGGATCTAGTTATTGAGGATATTCCACAAACAAACCCACCACAAGAAGATGACCCATTTACTTTATTAAGTAAAAGATGGTTTTTTTAGATAGTAGCTTGTTATGGCCACGATTTGTAAATCATGCATTGCAAGTAAATATAAAAAGTGATGATGTGTTTTCCATCACTTCAAAATGCAACAATGATGCTTGTGGCCTTCTATTATGAGTAGTTTTGGTATTGGTTTCAACTATAATGTAAAACTTAACCAAAGAGCATATGTTATAAACTCTTGGCAAGTTGGGGGTTGTTTGAGTCATGTATGGTTTGTATATGATTGCAAGGGATGTACCAACTTTGTGCATGGGTGGTTGAACGTGTGGTTTGGTGAAGAGACGGGTAGTGCATTGGATGTGTTGATGCTTTTGGTGGAGTGCATTCGTGTGGTCTTGAAAAGAATGCATTCAAGTAAAGCTTGGTGGATGGAGGAAGAAAATGTGAGGGAACAATTTCATCACTTGGCAATTGACTGAAAAGGATTTTGGCAGTGCAAAAGCTCTTAGTAAGGAGGATTGACCCAGCCGGATCTTTAAAGAAGTACTAGTGGCATGGTAAAAGGCTCAAAACTCAAAGTGGCAAAATTTGGATAAACTTAGCATTGGATCGAAGTGCTCATCATTTAGATTCCAACGGTGTGAACCACACTCAAATACGAGTTGATATGAAGAAGTTAGAACAAGTCAAAGTTTATGTTTGACTTCTCTAGTTGGCAAGAGGAGTGAGATCGCAGACACTCTTAGCGAATGGGGAAGCGTCAAGTGGCAGGCTGCCATTGGTCCTGCATATTGCATATCACAAAAACAAGAAGTCATAGCTTAAGGAAAATTATCCCAAGGTTGCAATGCAATCAAATTGCAATCACACATCGCATAAGGTTAAGGAATTGGCCCTCGGAGCAAGTGAGGTTGTGATGCAATCAAATTACAATCGCATATCACATAAGGTTAAGGAATTGGCCCCCAAAGCAAGTCAGGTTGCGATATGATAAGTCACAATTGCAAATCACAGTGGGAGCAATCGGATGGAGTACCACCGCAATTTCCGCCGATTGCAATTTTAGATGGGGCTTGGGACCCGATATTTAATGGATTATGCTTCATAATCCCAGAAAGTCCAATGTTATTGGAGAATGCTTGTTTGGATCTGTACACTGATAGAAGATGCCAATTGTGATTTGGCATGTGGACCCAGACCCAATACTTTATACATCATGCTTAATAATCTCGGTGGGTCTGTGGTTCTTGCAGAGCACTTGATGTGTGGGTTGGTTTGTCTACCGATTGGAAACATTGATGGGTTATCAATGCCGATAAAGCCATCGGGATAAGGTAATTTCATGGTCAAAGCAGTTAAGGGAGTTTCATCATGTTTGTAAGGATTTTTGTTGCATACTGTTTAGGGACCCAAGAACCTTTATTGACAAACGCTCACCTGCTTAAATTGGTCTATCATTTGGAACTACCTAGGTATTGATGGATTTTCTCTTATGCTTATATAAAGGACAATTAGTGTCGGAGGAAGGTGAAGAGGTCTGGCATATTAGTTTTGAACCTATTGAGCGTAGTAGACCCTCACCTCGCTGGGACCTCGCCTTGAGTAGCAGGGAGGTTCCAAGAAGTTGCAAAAGGCTCGATTATTCGAATTTGGTGTTCGAATAGGTGTTTTTTACATGATTTTTCACCAGGATTTCAATGGTACTATCTGTTTCTCAAGGTCAGCTCTCCATTCTTCATCCATCTTCTAGCTTTGAGGTATAAGGATTGTAAAGAATGTTTCTTGTACTTTTATCTTTTTTTTTATGCCAATTAATGAATGAAGGCCTCCCCACTATTGAGCAGGGCCCGGAGACATAGTCCAAATTGGACGAACTCTGTAATCAAATATTTGTGTCATGGTTTCTTCATTATCATGTCATTTCTACATTGTTTTATGTTATTTTAAGTTCCATGGTTTATAAGCTCGGTTTCATGTAATTATGATGCATCTATAAGTAAAATATATTGGATCATAGACCTAGACAAGATCACTTTCAGAGAAAACCCTAGGTCATACAATATTTTCATACTGGTCTTTTACTCTTTTCTTATGAGCTTCGCTCATTGTGGCTGCATCGCGAAACTGCTCATTGAGATGTTCCAAATCAATAAGTTATTCTTCAAGACTTGAAGTGTCTAGAAGAAGATGAACTGCTAATTTGAGAGATGGAATTTCACATTCTATAGGAAAAATTGATTCCAACCCATAAAATAGCTAAAGAGGAGTAAAACCTATAGTGGTCTTAACATATATTCGGTATGCCCAAAGTGTGGGATATAGCATGATATGCCAGTTGGACTTATATTGATTGATCATCCTTTGTAGGATGGTCTTAAGGGATTTATTGACGACTTTTACTTATACATTTTCTTGAGGATAATAAGGAGACGAATTCTCCTGCCGAAATCCCAACTTCAAATCCAACTCACACATCATCTTATTATGGAAGTGACTACCATGATTAGTGACAATATTTTCATGAATACTGAAGTGTGAAATGATTTAATTTAACTGGAAAAGAGTTTTTGTATCACTCTCATTATTGAAATTAGGCATAGCTTTGACTCACTTGGTGAAGTAGTCTACTGCTACGATGATATACTTGTGGCCATTAGCCGAAGCTGGGTTACATGTAGTAAATTCAATACCCCAATTGGTAAATGGACCAATAGTAACAATAGGAAAATTAGAGATGGATGTGTGCACATTTTTCGATTATAAACTTGAAAAGGATGGCATTTCTTGACCACTTCAACACAATCTTTAAAAATGAGGGCTAGAAATAACCTTCACACTTTTTTCGTTGTATCAGGCCCAGATAGATGACCTCTATAAGCTCCACTATGGAAGTCATTCAAAATTGACTCAACTTCTTCTAATTTTAAATAACGTCTAAGGATTGATTCAATCCCTCAATGATATAGAGCATCACCAATGATAAGATAATGCTTAGCCAGGTGATGTAACCTTTTATGTTCACCCTTAGAAAAATATTGAGGGAACTTCTAATTCTGGAGATATATAATAATATCTTCATACCAAGGATCTTGTGAAGAAATGAGAAAAATATGTTCATCAAGAAATGATTCTTCATAAACAACATCTCCTTCACAAGGAAATTATGAGATTAGTTCCACAGAGACCGAAGATTTATTTGACTTAGCTAACATAAACTTGAGATCAAACTCTTGCAAAATGACAATCCAGTTATTATATTTTCCCCCAATCACTTGCCTACTGATAACAAATTGAAATGGGTTGACGTTAGCCAATAAAAAGTTTTTTCTGAGAGAATGTAATGATAGATTCACATGATAGCATGAACAACTACCAAATAAAATTTCTTAACATGACAATACTTAATTTCATGATCAACTAAGTTATGTCTTAGATAATAAATCACATGCTCCTTAAGCATAATGTCTTCCTAAACTAGAACCATACCAATGGCTGATTATGTAGTTGCAATAAACAAGAGGAAATCTCTTCTATAATTGGCCAGACTCTTAAGAGGAGAAGAGTTCAGTGTCGCTTTCAAAGGATTGAAGGAGCGTTGATCGAATTCATCCCAAATGAATGGAACTCCTTTCATGAGTAAATGCATAAACCTTTTCTTGATCTCAACATAATTTACGATAAATATCCTTAAGACAATTATCTTTTTCTTGGAGACTCTGAAGTTGATAGATACTTGATGCGGAAGGAAACTAAATTATTTCCTTGACCTTGAAGGGGTCTACATGAATCCCTTCATTAGACACGATGAATCCAAATAATCGACGAGATGTAACTGTGAAAAAACACTTATTTGGGGTCAATCGAATTTTGTAGTAATGACATCTTTGAAAGACTAAATGAAGGTGTTCTGGATGTTCTTCTCTTTTGTGAGAGAGTGCAGATAAATCATCCAAATATGCTTCAATTATATGCTTGATATCATAGAAAGCGAAGAACATGGCCTATTGAAAGGTAGCTCCAAGATTTTTGAGGCCAAAAGGAATTTTTTTGTATGCAAACATACCCAAGGGGAAAATAAATGTCAGCTTATGTTGGTCCTTAGAACAAATTTTTATTTGATTATATCTAGAGAATCGGTCCATGAAGGAAAATATCTCATTTCCCTCACACTCATTAATGATATGATCGATAAAAGGAGAGGGGAAATTTTCTTTAGGACACACTTTATTAAAATCCCTAAGATCGATGCACACGCAAATTGTTCCTTTCTTTTTATCAACAAGGATTATATTTGAAACCCATTCAGTCAAAGGAAAAGGGTAGATAAAACCTGCCTTAGGGAACTTCTCTACCTCAACCTTCATAGTCACAACTTTCCTAGGATTAATTGTTAGAAAATTATATATTACTGAGCAATGGAACACAAAATATATTGCAGAAATATAAACATAGAAAACACATAAAGTATATTGCAGAAATATAAACACAAAAAACACATAAAACAAGAGGGATATAGATATACGTCGTTCACCCAATTTGGGCTATGTCCACGGAGAAATAGCAAGTCATTCCTTTTATATTATCTAGCAAACTGAAGAGATACAACCTACATCAGATCCGTTGTAATTCCCTCTTCGCTCTCACACAATCACCTCTCTCTTTCTCACTCAGAATACAGATCTACATAGACACAATACAATTCCCTCATATATAGGGAAGGCTTTCCTTCTAGGGAAAAAAAGCCTAAATTAGACATAACTTATACTATCAGATCTCTTCCTAATGAACGACCTAGATTGACTACGAAATTACAACATTTTACAAGGCAATTTTACATCTGTTTTTAGCTTCGGGGGCGCAGCCACACCCCCCTGGACCCCCCTTGCATCGTACATTTTACGAGCATCATCGCCACAACATTAAAAACTGGGGTCCAATGCGACGATACCTTTGGATACAGAAGATAATTAGGCTCCACACCCAACACTAACTGGTCAAATCTTTTTCCATACAGGCTTTTCCTTTTCATAGGTCTTGATCTCATGTTGAAATAACGAAGGATCAATTCTATGATTTTATTCATAAGTCCAAGTGAATACATCTCAAAAATATTTAAAGATATCGATATATATTTTGATTTCTTCAGGGGAACACTAAGCTCCAATGAATATATTGTCAATAACATTGGGATTCCTGGAAATGTTCACCCGAATGGTTTCTCAAATACTAGAAATATTACCTTCAAAAAAAATATGTGATGGAGCCAAAGCGTTATGAACATTTCCATTAGAGGAAGGACTAGACAAGTTTGATTCAACCTCATGAAAATAAGGGAGAAAATAGGACCGATGATGCAAGGAATCCCATGGTTTTTCTACATCAGTAATTGATTCTATAATTGCCTCAGTGGATGGTAAAATAATATCAAGGCAATCCATAGCCGAAGTAGAATCAACTTTCCAGACTAGAGCCACATCCCCATGTTCATCCTATGATGGGAGAGGGATGGGATCCAAATATGTAGGATTCACAATAGATTGTTACAAAATTTCTGCTACAGATATTGGATAAGCCATTCCACCTACCTTCCCCTCCTCTAATGTGGCAGTAGGAGGGGGAAAGGGCCAAGGATAAGAAAAATAATGAGGTCTGAAAGAACCATATCGAGGAATGATCCTGGAAGATTAAAGGGCATTGACATGAGAAACAGGAGATGGAAGATAAAAAATTCCCATCAAAGAAGAATACATTCCAACTCCTAAATTCTCAAAGGGATGCTTCGTATTCTTTACCAAGGGAACAATGGAGTCAATTGATGCATTGGGATTGTTAGGAGAATAAGATAACTGATCAAGCATAAAAATTCTCCCTTCGTGAGGAAACCATAGGATGAAAAATAAGGATGATATAATGGCATCCATTGTGTAAACCCATTTATGTCTGAACAAAATATTGTAATCGAGATTAGCATCTACTATGTCTACTTCCACATTAGCAACCTTCCCCCTTACACAAATAGCGAAGGAAGGTAGAATTCCATTAGGCTTATGAGAATGGCCATCGAATGTAGTGAAGAAAGTAGGAGAGGGCATAACTTCAGGTGACCCAATAGCCTTCAAATATTACATAGACATGACGCATATGGAAGCCTCTTCATCCAATACTATTAAAAACATGTTCTTCTTCCGATATGTAGATTTAATCTAGAAAGCCATGTAATGAGGAGTCTAGTCTTAACATTTGACTTATCAAAAGTGACTACAATAAAATTCTTTGGGTCTACTGGTCCAACTATAGTGAGAAAATCACTCCTCTATGCAGGACCTGATTGGAGTACATCTAAGTTGACATGGAACAGTGTCTCTGAGCTAAATGTTTGACAATATAGTAGTTAGAAGCAACCCTCACATTAGTATTATAGGTCAAACCTTTTGAGTAGCCTTTCAACATCCGAGGTATAGGCTCTAATGCGGGCTTCTAAATATGTAGAGGCTCTGAGGTATTAGAAGAAGTTTTAGATTTAGAAGGATATTCCTTTCCATAATCATGAGCTCTCATTGGAATATCAATGTGAGACATAACCATATATACATTTGATGTAGATTCCCCGTCTTGGTTGCCCCTTGCAGAGGTTCCAGCACTAGCATTCATGCCAACAAATAATTTATTCCCTTGGGGATGTTGGGTGAATGTTATATTATTTCCAAAATGCTGGGGGTAGCCTGGCAGTCATAGTGGAGGTGACACCCCCCCCCCCCCTGTCGGGAGGTTTCCAGGGGGTGGCAGTCCCCTTGCACGGGGTTCGGGGAAGTCCCCTTGGAAGTTTTTTTTTTTGTAACCTATATTGGGTGGTCAGACCTACCTATGAACTTGTGCATGGGTTTTCCACATGGTTTTTGGCATGAAGGTTTTAAGTCCATGGTATCTTGTAGATGTGGTCAAAGGAACTATTGTTATGTTCTAATCTAGGGTTAATGGATTGGGTTTTATGAATGCTTCAGCATGTATATATATGTATTGTAACATTGAAAGGAATATAATGAAAAATCAATCTAGCAGTCCTTGTTTTGGGATCCAAGGGAAAATATATATGTATATCTATTTTATGTTTTATCCTCTCGCCATCTTTTATTTTTTATTTTAAGAATTCATATGCAAGCAATTTATGTACAGGTTTAAAACCTACATTTGGTATCAGAGTTATTTCAACTTCAAGGGCACACCTTTGTTGTTGAGGGGTTTTTCTCGGCCATATGTTAGACCATGTTTAGTGGGAGATGTGCGAGATTGACTCTTGCGGTGAAAGAATATGGCGAGAAGTGGGAAGATAGAGATCGAGAGATTTAATGGTCAGAGCTTTGAGTTGTGAATAATCAAGATGGAGGATCTAATGGTGGATAAAGATTAGTGGATTGTGGTAGATCTAGGTACTAAACCAACAACAATGTTAGCTGAAGAATGGGCGAAGTTGGATTGGAAAGAAAAGAGCACAAAAAATTTGTGTATCTTAGATTCAGTATTGTTGAATGTATCAGGGGGAGCTATGGAGAAGGGTTTGGGGAGCAATTTTGCGACTTTATACCAATCTAATTCTCTCGTGAACAAATTTTTCCTGCATAAAATGTTGTATAACCTAAGGATCAAGGATGGAGACTCAGTGAAAGTGCATCTAAACAAATTTAATACTATGGTAAGCCAGTTGTTATCTTTTGATACAAAAATTTCTTATGAAGATAAGTGCATCTTTCTGTTATGTTTTTTACGAGATTCGTGATATAGTCTAGGTGTTGCAATAGGTATCAATAAAACTACCTTGATGTTTGATGAAATAGTCTCATCCTTACTGTCAAAGGAGATGAGATGAAAAAATATAGAGAGCCAAAATGCAGATGCCTTGTATGTACGAGAGCGGTCCCAGAATAGAAACAAAAATAAGTCCATGAGTGGGAGATCTAAATCTTCAGGAAAGCCTGTAAAGGTGTGCTAGAAATACAGAAGGGAAGGGAACTTAAAAAAGGACTGTAGATCTAAATCTTTTGATAAAGGAAAGGGATATGATGATGCTCCTTTTGCAAAGGTGAAAACCACCTCAGATGAAGGTGGGGATGTGTACTTGTCTTCTTCTTCAAGTACACATGTAGATCATGAGGCATGGTTGATTGACTCGAGTGCATCCATTCACTTGACTCCCCACAAGTTATGAGAAATATGATGGTGGCAATGTATTCTTAAGGGATGACAGGAAGGCTAGAATCATTAGGTGTGGAAAAGTAAACATGAAGTTACAAGGCGGAAGGATTAGAACACATCCGAGTGTTCTAGATATTCCTACATTGGCTAGAAATCTGATTTTCGTAAGAAATATGGATGATATAGGTGTAAAAAAAACATTTGAGAATATATACCTGTAAGATGGTTTGGGGAGAACTAGTATAGATGCGGGGAGTTTGGATTGGAAATCTATACAGGCTTCTAGGTAGTACTGTTATTGATGGGTGAAATAGTTTTGTGGTTCCTAAAAGTGGAGCAGAAAATCTAGTGGTCTATCGAGAAAAGAACATGTTACGCAATCAAAGGCTTGGAAATATTGGAGATAAGGGCCTTAAAATTCTTTATGGTAATGGTATGGTAGAAGGTATGTCTAATTTCTCTCTTGGTTTCAATTTTTTTGAACATTGTGTATATGGGAAGCAGAGTTGGGTGAGTTTCCCCTCTTGTGCTAAGTGGGCGAAAGGGATATTAGAGCTTGTGCATAGTGATGTGTTTGGAGCTATGTCAGTTCCATCACAGGGTGAGTCTGTGTACTATGTATCATTTATAGACAACTTCTCAAGGAATACATGGATATTTTTTATCAAGAATAAATCTAAAGTCTTTGATAGGTTTAAATAATTTAAGGTTCTGGTGGAAAACTAGATAGAGAAGAAGATAAAGGTGATGAGGATAGATAATGGTTGAGAGTTCTAAAAGAAGTAATTTGAAGAGTTTAGTAAGAAGTGTGGTATCACGTGGAAGAAGAGTACTCCACACACACCTCAGGAAAATGGAATTGCGAAAAGAATGAATAGGGTGTTGACGGAAAAGGTAAGAAGCATGCTCAGTGGTGTCAAGTTAGGACTATAATTCTGGGTTGAGGTGGTGGAGACTGTATGTTATTGGGTTAATAGATCACCTTCATCAACATTGGAGGATAAGCCTCCACATAAGGTATGGACTGGTAAGATACCCTCTCTTTCACATCTGAGGGTATTTGGATGTGATGCATATGTACATGTAAAGGAGAAAATAACCAAGTTGGATAGTAAATCTAAAAGGTTCATCTTTATTGGGTATAAGGATGGTTTAAAAGATTATAGGCTTTGAAACCCAGAAGAAACGAAGGTTGTGTATAGACGAGATGTGGTGTTTTGAGAGGTGAATGATGTTATTAAACATGAATTCCTACCAAAGGAACCTGAGAAGATAGAGTTTGAGCTAATGGAGGAATAATTAGACTTTACAGCAACATAAGAATCATAATATTAAGAGCCACAAACTCCAGCCGTGGGAAGATTAGTTTGAGAAAGAATGTAGCTAGAAATGTATAGTCCATATGCATTATGTTCATATTTTTCATTATATATCACTATTGATGATCCAAAAACTATCAGGGAGATAGTATATTCAAAGGATGGTAAAGTCTAGAAAGAGGCCGTGGTTGATGAAATGTCATCTTTGGGCAAAAATGAGGCTTTTTATCTAGTGGAGTTGTCCACTGGAAGGAAACCAATTGGAAGAAAATGTGTGTTTAAGAAGAAGATGAATGTAGAAGGAAAGGTCAACAAATGCAAAGCTCGATTGGTAGAAAAATGTTATTTTGAGGTGCTGGGAATTGACTTTGGTGATATCTTTTCTCCTGTTGCTAAGGTATCATCTATTATATTACTTTTACCTGTTACTGCTTCTTTTGATTTTGAGGTAGAATAGATGGATGTGAAGACATCATTTATTCATGGGGATCTGGAAGAATAAATCTACATGAAGCAACATGAAGGCTCTGCGGTGAAGGGTAAGAAAGAACTGGTATGCAAGTTAAAAAACTATTTGTATGTGTTAAAATAGTGACCAATGATGTGGTATTCGAAATTTGATACATTTATATGGGGACTTGACTTCACCAGAAGAAAAGCAGATCACTATGTGTACTTTAAATTAATTGGCGACCGTGTTATTTATCTGGCCTTGTATGTGGATGATATGTTGTTGTTTAGAAATGACAAAGAAATTATTCCAGATTTCAAGACCCAATTTTCCTCCAAATTCGACATGAAGGATATTGGTGCTACAAAATATATTTTGGGCATGGAAATTAAATGATATCAAGAAAAGAGGAAGCTCTGGTTAAACTAGAGGAAGTATGTCGAGGTAATACTACAGAGGTTTAAAATGCAAAATAGTAAACGATGAAGGTTCTTATTCCTGTAGGCATAAAGTTATATGTTGAACAATGTACAAGACACAAGAAGAGGAAGATGACATGTTCCATTTTCCATACGCAAGTGCATTTCATAGCCAGATATATGCAATGGTTTGTACTAGACGAAACATTGCACATGCATTGGGATTATTGAGCAGGTTTATGTCAAAACCAGGGAAGGATCAATTGGAGACCAATGAAGTGGGTTTTCAGGTATTTATGGGGCACTAGTGATTATGGGTTTTGCTACCAAGGAAGAATGGGATTGGATAGATTTTTGGACATCCATGGATTTTTTGATGCCAACTAGGCTGGATATATGGATCCAAGAAGATCTACAAGTGTGCATGTGGTTAACCTATTCGGAGGTGCAGTCGATTAGATGAGAAAGATACAATCTATAGTGGCAGTTTCAACAACAGAGGAAGAACACATGGCAGCCACTCAAGCAAGCAAGGAAGTCGTTTGGTTCCAGATAATTTTTTCAAGTATGGGGTTAGTATAATGAGCTATAAGGATATACTGTGACAACCAAAGTTAAATTTTATTGGAAAAGAAACTTTCTTATCATTCAAATACAATGCAAATTGATGTTTAGTATCACTTTGTGATGGATATCGTTGAGGACAAAAATGTGTTGCTAGTAAAGGTGGACACTTTGAAGAATGTTATAGATGCATTGACGAAGTCTGTGAGCAGTGAGAAGTTTTCTTGGTGTAGAGAAACAATGGGTGTTATAGGGGTGGACCAATGACTAATCTCTCTTGCAACCTATTGTGTGGAAAGAAAACAACAAGTGGGAGAATGTTGGGTGTGTGTTATATGAATTCCATGACTAGTCAAGCACAACAGGGGGGTTTGCAAGGGGGCAGTAGCCCCCTACACAAGGTCCAGGGCAGCGACCTGAGAAGTCTTTTTTTTTTGGACCTTATATTAGTTGAGTGGACCTACCTATGGTTTTGTGCATGGGTTTTGCACATGGTTATGGAATGAGGGTTTTTTACCCATGGTATATTATAGATCTAGTCAAGGGAACTAGGGCTATTTTCTAATCCATAGTTAATGGATTGGGGTTTATGAATTATTTGGCATGTATATATATGTATTATAACACTGAAAGGAATATAATGAAAAATCAATTTGGCAGTCCCGATTTTGGGATATAGGGGAAAATATTTGTGTATATCTATTTTATGTTTTATGCTCTAGCCATTGTTTAGTTTTTTCTTTTAGAATTTGTATGTAGGTAATTTATGTACAGGGTTAAAACCTACATTAGGAAAAGGGTTGGTAAGCATAGCCTGAGAACTAGAAAAACCTTGCTGAGCTAAGAAACACTGAGTGTCATGAATCTCAATGAAAAGATGGGTACGGTGATCCCCACTACATAACTTACATGAGGAATTATCCTTCTTCTTAGACTCATTTTTTCCCTTACCAGTGCCATCACTTGGTTTATTAGTGTTTCCATTCCCTCCTTATATTTTTTCTTCCTGTGTCCCTTCTTCTTCCCATTGGATTGTTGATTTCCTTTATGATTTGAGGATTGGAAAAAGTTAATTAGTAAATGTTGAGAAGAAGCAGACACAAACAATGTAGTTTGTGTTGCACAAATAGATTGTAAATACAACTATCATAATTGATTTAATAAAGTAGTTGCATTGATAACGATCGACCCTATAACTATTGGAAAATATATTGAGAGGGGGGGGGGGGGGGGGGTGAATCAATATTTTCAAATCAATAAATCTTTCATTTCATATTCATATTTCTATACGCGACTTTACTGAAAGGAACCCACATGTGTACGCGATTGTTCTTAGGACAACTAGCATACATCCAACAAACTTACGATTTAGTTAATTCATCATATGTTGGTCTTCAGCCAATTCATCAGTAATTTATTAAACATTATATAGAAAATAACCATGTGATGTAAGAACAAAATAAACCATCACACATGAACACTAGGATTTAAGGTGGAAACTGAATGTGGGAAAAAAAAACACCTACTTCTATCGTCTTTACCTTCTTTTTAATATAAAGAAAACGATTTTTACAATTTTGTACTGGTGGATACTCATACCAGTGCGTAGGAACCCACCTGTAAAAGGCTACCACCTTCACTCGTTCTCCAACTCCTACTGAAAGGGAGCTCCAACCCCCTGATTTGATCACCAACTACTACTAGCAGGAAGCTTTGACTTCCACACTCAAAGCTCCAACCCTCAACAACATCCATGGATGATATTTCATAAATTTTCACACTGGATGCAATATCAACACCTATGCTCAAGCACCACTGTAATATAATCATCAATCTCTGACACACATAATCAACCAATCACTGAAGCCAAATCAATTCACACTTAGACAAAACTCAACTAATGAACTGGAACAATCAGATCACTGTAACTAGTACTCAGAACTGAATTTAGAATACTACATCAACACATAGAATCAACTGCAACCCTAATCATTCAAATGCCAAAATGTATACGCTACTTCGATTAAGGCAACCCGCATGCATACATGTTTTTTTGTAGAGAAAACCGCATATAGATCTTAATATACTGAAAATTGATAACTTATAACTCTGAATGAAACATAGAGATGACAAGAGATATTCTGAAGTATTCTATTAGCTTACATAACATTCATATAGTCAACAACATCAATTATCTTTTCAACCAATCAACATGTAAACAAATTCGACTTCATTATTCAATCAGTTCTACTTCAAACATTATCACTCAATAGATATCAAAATGAGGACATAATTGGCAGATAGCAGAGAAACAACATCACTAATTAGGTTGATCAGCCATTTATGAACATAAACCCATTGCTTTATATATGTGACTTTGAAGAAGTGAACCTGTGTGTATACGCAATTTTCCCGAGACCAACGAGTGTATAGATCTACAAATTTTGACCTAAAATTGCGTAGCTCTTCAGAACTTCAGAAAGACCTAGATCATAATATTCAGAGATAAAAACATGCATCAGTAGTTAGATGTACTCAATCCATAAGCAGATCATACAATGAAAAGTCATTTTAGGTCTCATGAACCTGATCCATCATTGTATTAATCGATGCATAATTATTTTAGATATATGTGACAATTATAGCCCCTGCAATGTAAATATACATCAGATTGAAGTATTCATAGAAATTCCTTTTACTTGCACACTTAGCACTTTGATATTCACCTCTATATAGTTTAGCCCTTATCCAATACCACGGGTCAAAACTAAACCAGTGCTTGTTAAGGGAAATGTTCCCCTAGGGCTTTTGGGTTGAAACCCTAGCAGACTGAAAGTTGTCTATACAGAGAAACACACATTCACACAGCCATTATGCTATTATAAGCAAATTCCATGATAAGGGGCATACCTGAGGTCCTACGTTTGAGAAGGTCCTTTAGGGTCCAAACCCTTCTTCGAGTTCCTTTTGCTCCTTTGACCTGCAAAACAACCAATTCCGGAGAGTACAACAGTATAAGGACTAAGCCTTATAAAGAAACCATCTTCATATTATAAAGAAAGGTAGTTAGTTATGAAATTTAAACAACCATTCACATATTAATTCTAACATGAATATCATAAACATGAAGAAGATTTATATAAGGAACCAAGACATGTGTTTCTTTTATTATAGACAAATAAAGTATAGAAAAGGAATAATTTCACCTGAATCGTCCTTTTGCAGGCTCCAAGAAAAGCCTTCTTCCGGATTCGTCCAGCCTCAAGCCTTTAACAAACTCCTTCCATGAATTACTCCATGATATCACAAGTAGTGGATGGACATCAACACACAAGGAAACAAGGGTTTCCTGTACAATGGGGGAAGTGCAGGAGGCACAAGGATCTTCAGACCTGGTCAGGGAAATCTCAGCGTAATAACCTCTCTCTCTCTTCTCTCCTCTCTTAGGCGTTCCCATTGAAGCCTTTTTATACTTCTCCCAAAGTAGTTTTTTAGTTGGGAGTTGGTTGGAAACAGTTGGGCCACGGGCACTAACAGGTGATCAGTAGGTAAAACGCACGATCTCTGCCCGAAATTAAGGAGTTTTATATTTTTTTAAAGTGTTTTAATACATATACGCGGGTTGGGTATATGCCTACCCATGTATACACGCGTTTAAATCAGGGCAATGTCATGTATAAGGGATAAAACACTGTTTTTTAAATTTTTGGACCAGGTCTAAAAGGAGGGGTTTCCCTAGGCCATGAGTGCAGCATCATAAACCATAAGAGTCAGATTTGGAGCTATAATAGATGCCCCCTAATATATGAGGTCAGAAGGGGTACATGATGGCTGAAATGTATTAAGCAAGTACATGGAAAGGAAATCTGTCAAAAACCGAGAAGGACTTCACCAGAGTTCACCCTGCCAAGCCAGAAAAGGAGATCAAAAAGAAACATTGTCTGAGGTGGCCATACCCATGCTAAGAAAAAGTAAAGCATGTCCGCATATCAAGTACAAGCGGATCCACTAAGTATACAAGTATAAATGACTGGAAAATACATAATGGATCATCCGATCATGATCGAACAAGTACATGTCTGAATATCACATATAAGACTGTCAATGATGTTGAAAGATGCAACGAATCACTGATATCAAAGACTGATCCCAAAAGGTACCAACTGAACATGATGGAATAGGATGGTAGTACACTGCAAACTCAAGTGCCAACATATAGAATGTCGCCATGACTGATTGCAACATATAAGGTGGAACGATATCAACTAGAAGCAACAGGAGAAACTGTCAAGTGAACCAATGAATGTTGATACAACCCGAGGTCTTCACCGACCACCGTGGTACATTTCTACACCATGGAATTAAATGATCTGAAATCGACCATGTGAGAAATCATTTGATTACCGGTCATTGATGTATACCATTAACGAATGCGAGACTACTCACCGATAATGATAATGAGCGTCAAGGTACCCAGTACAATCCAACAAGTGGGAATAGATGAGCTGGAGTCGAACACCTGTAAGATTCTATCCATCAGGAGACAATGATGGTTTCCCACTTTTGATAGCGAAGGATCTGCCACTAATGACTGCAAACCCCAAGGTACTACCAAATGGACTCTAGATCTTTGCCCCAGAGCAATGAGTCGGAGTCGATAGGGAAAGATCCGCTAGAAGGAAGGCATTAAGGCATCCTTCATCAATCTAGCATGAGTGTAACCTGTAGGCCAATAATGTGGAAGGAATCAGACGAAAGAGATGTAGTAACCCAACCGAAGTACATTTCCAGCATTCACAAGATGTGGCTAGCGCACGACAAAAACCCTCTGAACCAACAAATAATGGAAGCTGACACAGAGGCGAGGTATCCACCAATAGGGTCAAATGGAAACCAAGGTACTACACGAATCCCAATGTGTGATAGTGTAAGCTGATGTCGAACACAAGGGAAACCACTCAGTCAAAGACCCATGATACTGATCGATGATGAGAACAAGGTGACCTATCAATATTGAAAATAGGGCCAGGGTGCGACTCTAGGCCTATCCTCAGAGCAAGATGTTGTCATCGATAAGGACAAGACCTTCCAGCAAGAAGTCAATGGAGACCTTCTCAAACCGGCATGAGTAAAGGACCAATATAGCTCATGTGATGATAGACATGATACTGACAACCAGGGATGGCCGACTAAAAAATGAGTCAAGAGACACTGTAGAGAGGCCGACTCAGTCTAACTTCCCTTGAACAAAAGCACGACTCAACGTGACTATGTGGCACCATATGATGACTTTGTATAAGTTCGTCATGCAGGAGGCACGAACGAACCCTCCATATGATTGGAAGAGATAACCAATCGGGGGAGAACTGACTCAATAACAAGGTTAAGGCATACCTAAGTCAAACTAAATCCCACCCAAATGGAGGAGACTTTTCTTTGAGTGCTTTGTTCAAGGGCGACATGACTAACTCTAGCTGCCAACAATAAATGGAAATATTTTCCCATTCCCACTCTTTTTTGGAATATTTAATTTTTTTGTCTTTTTTTGTTAAGCTTGAAAAAGAATAAAAGAATGCTATGGTATAGTGGGAAGAACGAGTGTTGATGAAATAGTTGATCTAGTTCCTAGGAATGGAACGTTCCTATGCTCAATGCAGGGAGGTGAAAACTGGTCAGTGACACTCAAAGGTGCGTTCCTTCCACGGGTCAAGGTGTGTCAAGTTACAAAAGTCAAAGGTATGCAAGGTTGATTTTGCAGTCGTCATGGTCAAAAGTTGGCTTAAACACGAGTCCAAGTGAAGCCAGCTCGCAAGTGGTCAACATGCAATGCAGTAGTACAACTCAACACAAAGGAGCCTGTAGGGTATAAGGCCAGAACGAAGCGAAGAAGCAAAGAGGAATGAGTCTTCAATGCATAAGTCATGGTGAGACTACAGAGGACTCCCTAGCCTACTCAAATCGGAGCAGCATGGGCAACAAATGTCAATGAGGTGCTAACTACGATGCCCATGTAAAGGATGGCTTTACCATCGTGTCATGATTTAAAGAATCGGCGAGTGAAGATGGCTTACGAACCATAACACGATGGGGTCGACCCTATGGCAGATGTATCGACAAATGGAGGCTAGTATGAATAATGTAATGGAAAAATGGTGTCCCTAACCTATATGCCAGTGAGAAAACAATACCTGCCATGACGGGTCAGTAGTCATGGAACAGTCTTGAAACTGTTGAAAAAACGTCCAAAATGTCCTGAAAATCAAACCATGCTCGACATTCGAAGCTCCCAAGTCAAAAGTCACATGAGGCCAAACAAAATAAAATTTTGAAAAAATTTTGCATTTTCAAAACCTATAAAAGAGTTTTTGGACTCACCATTTTCACCATTTGAGTTTGAGAGCAAAGAATTGGAGCAAAAGGAGCAAACTTCCCATACGCCAAATTCAACCGTTCAGATTCTTCAAAAACCTCCAGGTAACTCTTATACTTATCTTGCAATTGATTGTGACTAGTTTTAGGATTTTTAATTAATGTTTTACAATTGAATTTTTTGCCAAAAATTTCACCGCGGCGTACACGCGGGTTGGTAATATGAAACCCGCGTACACGCAGGCCCTATACGTGACTGTGTGCACAGGGACCCGCGTATATGCCGCGAACATTTTAAACAAAAAACTAACAGTTGAAAATCATTTTCTCCTCAGGATGCCAGTCACCTGGCGAGAAAGAGAGCATGCCGCGGTGGATAATGAAGTCATGAATGATCTTGATGCTTTGGATGCCCTACGGGGATATGGTATGCTTAAATTCTTCAAACTGGTGAATATGAAAGCAAACACACGTCTGTTTGAGATGCTCATTGATTATTGGGATATCGAGGAGGATGCCTTTATGATTGACCAGATGCCACTCAGGATAGAAGTGGAAGATATCTATTTCATCACGGGCCTTTCCTCAAGGGGAGAGATAGTACATTCTCGGGGCAGGACACGCAGCAGTCTCTCGATTGAGGACTACGTATAGATATATTGCCCAAGACATCCCAAGAAGTTTGGGAGTCAGATTTCCATCACACATGTGGCGAGTTTATCATTGAGGATAATCCTGTTCACCATAGCTCGAGTGAACGGATCAGCCTCTCTGCATCAGGCATCACGGCTAACCATGAGCGTGGAAGTTGACTATCTCACCGCTGTATTTGACTGATGTACTCCTCTTTTGGCCAACATGAAGAGCCAGCTCACTTCTATCAAGAGAGGATAGACCAAAAAAATTTGATATGGGACTATTCTATGTTCTTTCTTTTTTGAGAGGGTCCTAGCACTCTGCCCTAGGGAAGCAGTTTCCATTAGCACCCCACGAGATCCACGCATGGGCCGGTGGGCTAACCTGATGAAACGTCTAGGGGTTGGGGAGGTCCCACGGACTGAATTTGATGATGACTTCTTTACCTAGTGGGATCACCAGATCATCGCCATAGATGACTACCCCTATGCTGGGTTGGATTTTCGAGGAGATCCTGATCTAGCATTACCATCGACCGCAGAATGGGGCAACATTGGTAAGTATTTTTTGATTTTATGATTTTTTTTGGATTTTTCAAATATAATGATGAATTTTGAAAAATATTTTTGATGGGATTCAAATGATTAATATGATGATCATGTTCTAGATATTGGGCCGGTATGACCAGATGGGTTCCTGCGGCATGGACGGCGTAGCTGAGGAGCCGAAGAGGCGGCTGCTGATACAAAACAACTTCTACATAACGTCCAGCGACACTTGGCGAGACTAAGTCACTGAGTACTAATGGTTGCCATAGAGGACCTTCCTGAGGATATGTAGCGTCATGTGGTTGGCATGCCACGTGACTGGGTTCGCACTTTTCGGCATGTGGCCAATGCGGTAGATACCTACTTAGCCGCTCATCCTGAGCCAGGGCATTAGATATGTCGAACATGATTATGGGCATTTGAGTCCCAATTTTGTATATTTTTGGACAAACATATGTACACTCAAGACGCTTTATGATATATATATATATACAGTTCGACCTTTTGATGCTTGATTTTATTGTGATGAATGATTGATGTGCCACTCTAATGCTTGATTAGCGATAGAATCAGCTTACCAATTATGAGATCTTGGAATGTGCAAATAATTAATATAAGTAAATGATATTTGCAACAAGCTCACCCTTAAATACTAGCGATATAAACATGGATCCCTTACCCGATAAATGTTGTTTAATTGTGACACTATCAATTAAGAATCAAGATAAACTACCAACGAGTCGATCTTGTGAGAAATTGCTTCGAATAGTAAATTAATAACGGCAGTATACTCAGCCATATTGTTTGAAGCAGGACCAATGCATACTCCCCTTGATACCATCAACTGACCAGTTGGATAATAGAGTACCCAAGCTGCGGAAGCAAGATTCCCAGTGTGCCGACTAGCACCATCGGTGAACCCAAAATGGACCAAGTCATCCATCAACACCTGTCATAGCAGACCAAAAAGTGTTGATATCAAAAAAATCTCGATGATATATGTACAAATATACATAATGTTCAAAGAAGCCATTGCCTAACTCCTACTTAACCAAATTACTTCTTTAGGTAGAGCCTGTTTCGGGGCTCCGCCAGCTTGTTTCCCTCAAAATCGGTTAACTCATACGACCGTTTTTCTAAAACTCATTTAATAATGAAAGGACCGTACCACATAGGCTTAAACATTCCTGCCCCCAAGGTGTCTTTATCTTGGTCATAGACCAAGACAAGGTCACCTTCAGAAAAAACTCGAGGATGGACAACTTTATCATACTACATTTTAACCCTTTTCTTATGAGCCTCATTCATCATGGGAGCATCTCGACGCTGCTCATCGAGATGTTCCAAGTGAAGGAGGTGCTCTTTGAGACTCGAAGTCTCTGGAAGGAGCTCAACAGCTAACTTAAGAGATGGAATTTCACATTCAACTGGAAAGATAGATTCCATCCCATAAACCAACTGAAAAGCTGTAAAAGCAGTAGCAGTATTTACGGAGGTTCGGTATGCCCAAAGAGCCAGATACAACATAAGATGCCAATTGGACCAATTTTTGTCGATTGTCCATTGGAGGATCGTCTTAATAGTTTTATTAACTGCCTCGACCTGTCCATTGGCCTGAGGGTAATAAGGAGACGAATTCTCCTGCCGGAAACCCAATTTGAGAGCCAATTCAGACATCAGTTGATTATGGAAATGACTGCCATGATCAATGACAATCTCTCTCAGGATACTGAATCTTGAGATAATGTGACTAAAAAGGAACAACACTGCCGTGTCACTATCATTTTTATAAGTGGGCATGGCCTCGGCCCACTTCGTAAAGTAGTCTACAACCACGATAATGTACCTGTGATTCACCGCTGAAGGCGGATTACAAGTTGTAAAATCAATACCCCACTTAGTAAAGGGACTGACGGTGACAACGAGAAAAAGAGGAGCTGGATGTGCACACATCTTTCGAGTATAAATTTGACAGGGGTGACAGCGTTTGACCACTTCAACACAGTCTTTAAAGAGTGAAGGCCAAAAATAGTCGGCATGCAAGATGCGCTGGGCTGTAGCAAGCCCTGATAGATGACCACCACAAGCTCCACTGTGGCAGTCATTTAGCATTGAATCTGCTTCCTCTAAGGTTAAATAGCGCCAAAGGATTGAATCAACCCCTTGAAGGTATAATGTGTCACCAATGATAACATAATTTTTAGCCAGGTGACGTAATTTTCGACGTTCATCCTTGGAGAAAGTAGAGGGAAACTTCGAAGTCTGGAGATAGACAATGATATCTCCATACCAAGGGTCGAGTGAAGATATGAGGAATAAATGTTCGTTGGGAAAACTTTCCTCATAAACAGTATCCTCTCCACAAGGCAGCTCAGAAATTAGCTCAGCAAAAACCATGGATTTCTTAGACTTGGCAGACAAGAACTCAAGATCAAATTCTTGCAAAATGACTATCCATCGATTATATTTGCCCCCAATCACTTTCCTACTGAGGAAAAATTGAAATGGATTGACCGCTGCTAAGACAAAAGTTTTGCGTAGCTGGATATAATGACGGAGCTGTTGGACAGCATGGACAGCTTCGAAGGCCAACTTCTCAACTGGAGAGTAGCGAAGTTCAGGACCTATCAAGCCTCGGCTCAAATAATAAATCACATGCTTGGTGAGGGCATCGTCTTCCTAAACGAGAACCATACCAATGGTTGATTCTGCTGCAGCAAGATATAAAAGGAAGTCCCTACCATAATCCGATGGACTCAAAAGCGGGGCAGAGGCTACTGCCTTTTACAAAGCATCGAACGATCGTTGTGCAAAGTTGTTCCACACAAATGGAACTCCTTTCCGTAGCAAATGCATGAACCCTTTAGTGATCTCGACATAGTTTGCTATAAACCGTCTTAAGAAATTAGCCTTCCCTTGAAGACTTTGAAGTTGTCGAATTGAGGACGGGGGAGGCAACTGAACTATTGCCTCAACCTTGAAGGGATCAACTCGAATCCCTTCATTTGACACAATGAACCCTAACAACCAACCGGACATAACCGTGAAAAAGCATTTGTTGGGATTCAACCAGATTTTATAAAAATGACATCGCTCGAAAACCATTCGAAGATGACTAGGGTGATCAGTTCTCTTTCGAGAACGAGCAGCGAGGTCGTCCAAGTATGAGCAGCGAGATCGTCCAAGTATGCTTCGGTGATATGTTTGATGTCATGGAAAGCATATGACATGGCCCACTGAAAAATAGCTCTAGCATTTTTAAGATCAAAAGGCATCTTTCTATATGCAAAGGTACCCCAGGGGCATATAAAGGCTATCTTATGTTGATCCTCAGGATAGATATAAATTTGATTATAACTAGAAAAACCATCCATGAAGGAAAAAATCTCATTACCCACACACTCGTCGATAATCTGATCAATGAATGCTGTGGGGTAATTATCTTTCGGACAAGCCTTGTTTAGGTCCCTAAAATCGATGCATACTCAGATTGTTCCTTTCTTTCTATCCACAAGGACTGGATTAGAAACCCAATCACTAAGAGGAATGGGGTATATGAAACCCACCTTTAGCAGCTTCTCAACCTCAGCTTTGATAGCTGCTGCTTTCCTAGGATTAACCAGCCGAAGCCTTTGACGAACCAGTTTGGCGTTTTCATACGTCTTGATCTCATGTTGAACTATAGATGGGTCAATGCCAGGCATTTATTCATAAGACCAAGCAAATACATCTCGAAATTCCTTAAACAGGTCGGTGTAAATTTGAATCTCTTCAAGGGAACATTCGATTCTGATGAAGAGGTTCTTGATCACGTTAGGGTCCTTAGAGATGTTTATAGGTATCATTTTTGAAATCACCGACATATTACCTTTGACATGAACGTGTGCTGGAGCCAAAATATTTGACACCATACAAACATCACTAGTAAAGAGCTCGGAGAATCTAGATTCTACTTCCTGCAATGGAGGAAGAAAGTATGAACAATGGTGTAAGTCTTCCCAAGGTCGATCTATACCCATCATTGCTTCAAGGATTGCTTCTTCAGAAGGTAAAACCGAATCTAAGTAGTCCAAGGTAGAGGTAGAATCAAGGCTCCAGGCTGGGGCCACATCACCATCTAACTCCTCTTCTGAAAAAGGAGTAGAGTGGTCATCTGCAGAGTTGACGATAGACTGATATCTAAGCTCAACTGCAGATATAGGGAATTCCATTCCATTTACTTGTCCTTCAACTAATGTGGTCGTAGGTGAAGGCAAGGTCCAAGGGTCTGAAAAATAATGAGTTCGTAAGAACTCTTCTCGAGGAGACTCCTTAGATGATGAAACGACATTGATTCTAGCGATAGGAGAGGGAAGTTCAAAAGTACCCATCAATGAGGAATACATTCCCACTCCTAAATTCTCAGTAGGCGGATGAGGGTTATCCACTAAAGGAATAGTAGAGTCAGAGATTGCTTGAGGATCGATTGGACAATAATCCAATTGATCAACCTTAACGATTTTCCCCTCATGAGGAAAGCAAATGACACGAAACAGAGTCGAAACAACAGTGTCCATTTCGTATACCCAGTTCCTTCCTAAGAGGAGATTGTAGTCTAGGTTAGCATCTATGACTTCTACTTCAATATTGACGACCTTCCCCCCAACACATAGGAAAGGCCAGGATAATCCCATGCGGCTTATGAGAATGACCATCAAATGCAGTCAAGACAGTAGATGAAGGAACAGCTGAAGGCGATCCAATAGCCTTCCAACATGACATCGACATGACGCACGTGGAAGCTCCTTCATCAATAACGGTACGAAAAATGTTAATTTTCGAGTATGTAGACTTTATTTGGAAAGCCATATGATGAGGGAGTCGCTTTTTGACATTTAACATATCGAAAGTGAGCACTAAAGAGTTAGTTGGATCGACTGCCCCAATCGCGGAAAGTAAAGCACTTCGTTGAGTCGGACACGACTGGAGAACCTCTAAAGCGGACATGGTACACGGACTCTGAGCTAGATCCTCAACAATGGAGTAATTCTAGGTGGCCCTAGCATTAGGATTAATAGTCGCGCATTTAGCGAAACCTTTCGGTATCCGTGGTATAGTCTCGACAGGGGGTCGCTCAATATGAAGGTCGGTATTTCTGGGAGCAGTCTTGTCCTTGGAAGTTTCGGCTTCACCATAATCATGTGACCAAGTAGCCACATGGACATTAGAACCCATCGTGAAAACATTTGATGATTTTTCCCCTTCCTGGTTGGCCCCTGCGGAGGTTCCAGGGTTTGAACTCACTCCAGCAAGAAGTTGCTACCCTTAGGGAAAAGGGTTGGTTAACACAGCCTAAGAACTAGAAGTTCCTTGCTGCCCTAACAAGCACTGAGCATCTTCAATCTTGGGGCAGAGGTGAGTTAAATGGTCTCCGTTGCACAACTTGCATGGAAACTTGACTTTCCTTCTAGACTCATTTCTACCACCACCAACATTATTGCCAGATTTATTTGCGTCAGCCTTCCCATCCTAGTTCTTTTTCTTACCTCATCCTTTCTTTTTCCCATTGGAATTTTGATTTCCTTTGGGGTTATCAGATTGGACGGCATTAATCGAAGAGGTTTGGGAAGCCGGAGGGTTAGACGATGTGACTTGGTTGTTAGAAGCAGTTTGTAAAGACAACTGCTGCAATTGGCTAAACAAGTTCACCACATTTGTGTCTACCGATCCAATGATACCATCCACATGGGGACCTAGCTTCGACTTGGCTATGTCAACCTTAGACCCAGGAGCATCTGGAAAGTATTTTTGTAGGATTCCAGGTTGAGAGTAGATCAATTCTAATTGATGGGCCCTAAAAATGGCTTGCTCCTCAAAATGGACTCCAGAGATGGAGACATCCTTAGAGATCTCGGGTTGTAAAGATTTTAAAAACCATTCGAGACGGTACTCCGGAGGGATTTCGGCTTTAATAAGCCTTCTTCTCCGTATCCATTCCTGAATATGGTCAGAAATGTGGGTTGCCTTATCCTGATGAAAAGTGGCCAGAAGTTTAGTTCCGACATCATAACGGACAGGCAACTGGAAATGATTTAAGAAAATATTAGCTAAGTTAGCGAAAGATGTAAAGCTGCCCCCTAGCAACTCTATATACCATTTGGCCACATTACCAGTCAAGGTGCGTTGAAAAAGTCTCAACCTAATCGAGTCATCAATAAGGGAGTTTGATGAGCACCACAAATGGAATGTGGTTACATGGTCACCTGGGTCTTCACCACTCTTCCCTTCGAATTTTGGAATGTCCGAAGGGAGTTTGGTTGGGACCGGAGGCCAGGCTGGATTGTATTTGATTCGATCGTTTGTTAACTTAGTGAGATCTGGCAAGTTCAAAGTTGCCAGAAATGGAAGCCTAGGAGGACCTTGGGGATTCCACCTAGATTGGGCGGAGCTCCCAAAGTTCTGAAAAGATTGGCCTAGATTTTGGAAGGCACCAGGTTGCCTGAAGTAACCAGCAGAACCGATTGAACCAAAAGGCAAGCCTTGTGATCTAGCAAAATTCAGAGTTTGACCAACTTCGGCCGCAAAGCCTCCATAACTAGCAAAGATTCCTCCTAAACAATTATAAGGAGTTGATAACCCCTGATACGGATTCCAAGTCGAAGCTAAGTAAGGAATACTTTGAAACGAACTAATTGTGGAGTACGGCCTATTACCTTGTTGGCCGAAAAATGGATTCCTAGTTCCTGTGCCACTAACCCCAGCGTTAGTCCAACCTTGGAAAGGATTGTTGCTTTGTCCTATAGAAGAAAAAGGCATGGATCTTATTGTCGGGTTGGAATGTGGTATATGACCACTTCTGAAAGGAAAACCCTGGAATGAAGCTAATCCACCTAACATGGACGTGGTGGCACTAAACGGAACTGATGGAATACCCTGTGAATGGGTGCCAAATGGGAACAATCCAGAACTAAAAGCATTGGTTTGGGAATTTCCACTCGTGGATGGAATGGAGGTAGACCCAACTAAAGACGTGCTAGCAAAAGATCCAAATAAAGAAGTAGAGGAGACGGAAATCATTCCTCTCCCCTGCACCGATGTTGGAGTCTGGATAGTTGTAGCACTTGTAGTAGAAGCCATGCTTCCAGTAGTGGTCATCAATGGTAAGTGCGTAACATGACCTGGACTTGACGGTCTATGCATCAGAGTCCCAACGTATTGTAAAACTTTCGGATGGCTAGATGGTAGGGGATAATTCGGAGCCGCTAACGACTCTGAGAGTTCTTCTACCTCTATGTTATTCTCTGTTTGAAAGAGAACTCGAGAAAGAACTGGAGTGTTCCTCTCTTGTTCTGCAGAAGTGCCAGGCCTTGCTTGGACACTAATGCCCCCAAGAGGAGGGTCAATCCCTGATGCATCAGCTACCGTGGAATGAAACCCACTGGTAGTATTACCTCTGCGCCTTCTAGGAGAAGGCTCTAAACTTGGTGGTGAAAGACCACGAAGTCTTCGAGACCGTCTAGGAGATCGGTCAGCCGCTTTGAATTTTTTGTTAAGATCTAACTAAAGACTCAAAAAAATTGAAAGCTAGGACAACTAAGAGCACAGAGCACACACTATAAAGTCCCTAAAGATATCATCCAATCAAACAACTTCCAAGTATTTCCGCTTCGGGTGATTAGGACCGGACACCAAAATACAAGAAAGTGAATTAAGGGGCCTTCTGAAGATAGTCTGCGATGATGAGAGCCCAGTCCTATCAGCGAAGGTAATAGGGGAAGTTACGCTGACCTCCTAACAACAGCCTGCACTGGTGCAAGCCCCTAAGCTTCGCAAGGGTGCCCTCCAGTAGTACCGTTGAGAGTGATGCAACGTCGACCTCAGGTGCCACGGGATTCCCCTCCGCAGCCACCTGTGTAGATCCCTAGCAGTAGCAACTATGGATACCAACTCGTCGCAGAAGCCAGGCGGAATAGTCGTGAGGTAAGTTTGGACAAGTAGGAGAGGGGGTACCTCTCTTCCCTGTCTTCACAGACCCTCGTGCTTAACTCCCAGATCCGGAGCTTTCTTGGTCGTCCTAACGCTATTGGATTTTCACTCACTATTCAGACTCCTATGTTTGACAGTTTAAATGGCCTTGGAGAGTTAACTCTCCACTCGCCTAATCCAAGGCCCTAAAATCCTAAAACTTGTTGGTGTATCTAACTTGATAAAAAAAAGTTTTAGTGAATTTTAATTAGCGCTTGATTTTAAAATAGGTTGTTCTTTAAGTCACGGGATAAATGGAAGTGAAACTAGTGGTGTTTTGACGCAAAAGAAATTAATAAAAACCAAACTACATGCAAATGCACTTGTTTTCGTTTTTCGATGAAAAGAAATTTCTACAGGGTTCAGAGGAACTTCTAATAAAACAAATTTTCTTTTCCTTTCTTTAATTCACGCTTCACACTCACAAAAGTTAACAAAGCTATGGATGCCTAAAAAGATATGCAAATCTATCCTAATGCAACAAGTATATGTTGATGCAAGACTCAAAACTACTCTAAAATCAAGAAATGAAAGTTGCTTGCTTATCAATTTTTATTTTGCCACTTAAAATGTTTAGATGGAATATGAGATGCTACCATTCATTTCATCTAAACACTAAAAACAAGTTTCAAGACAAACAAAAAGCACTTTCATTCACTAAAAGGAAACCAACTCAAAACAAAGTTTAGGAAAGCAAAACCAAGTTTTTCAAAAAGTTTTCTTCACAAGCAAAAACAAAAATGTCTTTTCAAAAATGTTCTCAACAAGACTAAAACTTTGTGATTGAAGAATAGGCAACAAACACTTTTGCAAGTTGACAACACACAATGGATTAAAACTCAACAAAAAGAAATGTGTTTAAAGATGCTCTTACCAATCAAAAGCAGTAATGAAAGCTTTGGCAACAAAGACCAAAAGATCAAAAAGACAAATTTCAAGAAAGTATCAATCACCAACTTTCATGAAACAAAAAAGTGGATGGTCACAAAACGCGATTTTGTCAAGCAAACAAAAAGTCACCAAAAGCAAGATTTAACACAAAGATTGAGATCAATCTTCCTGCCCTGATGAATCAGAGCAGCCAAGATTCCCAGCAAGAAATCTTGCGTGCTTAAGCAAAAAATGATGACGCTTGCAACAACAAAAACAAGACGAACACTTCTTACAATCAGAGAGAATTTGGAACAAGATGCTTGCTGTAAAACTAACAACTGATACTGGAAAGTGACTGTTTAAGACTGAATCAAACTAGTAGGTAGACCTTTAGAGACAAAAAGATTTAAAAAATCTTGAAAATTGCAAGATATGCGCGAATGTACTAATGTACAAATTGGGTGTATATGCAATTGTGCCTAAGGAAACCTGAATATACATGGGTTAACTTAAGGAAACATGTGTATATATGCCTCTGTAAGCAAGAAAAACAACGTATATAAAATATTTCAAGAAAAAATAAAAAACAGACTGAAGAAACTGACCGAACTTGCAATTCAAAAACAGACTACACAGCAACAGCAAGCAAACAGGCAGCTGAGCCCTGATTGGCTTGAAAACACCCAAACTAGGAACAACAACAATGTTGTCCCCAGTGGAGTCGCCAATTCTGTCAAGGGAAATGTTCCCCTAGGGCTTTTGGGTTGAAACCCTAGTAGACTGAAAGTTGTCTATATAGAGAAACACACATTCACATAGCCATTATGCTATTATAAGCAAATTCCAGGATAAGGGGCGTACCTGAGGTCCTACGTTTGAGAAGGTCCTTTAGGGTCCAAACGCTTCTTCGAGTTCATTTTGCTCCTTTGACCTGCAAAACAACCAATTCCGGAGAGTACAGCAGTATATGGACTAAACCTTATAAAGAAACCATCTTCATATTTTAAAGAAAGGTAGTTAGTTATGAAATTTAAACAACCATTCACATATGAATTCTAACATGAATATCATAAACATGAAGAAGATTTATATCGGGAACCGGGACATGTGTTTCTTTTATTATAGACAAATAAAGTACAAAAAGGAATAATTTCACCTGAGTCGTCCTTTCGCAGGCTCCAAGCAAAGCCTTCTTCTGGATTTGTCCAACCTCAAGCCTTTAACAAAATCCTTCCATGGCTTACTCCATGATATCACAAGTAGTGGATGGACATTAACACACAAGGAAACAAGGGTTTCCTGTAAAAATGGGGGAAGTGCAGGAGGCACAAGGATCTTCAGACCTGGTCAGGGAAATCTCAACATAATAACCTTTCTCTCTCTTCTCTCCTCCCTTAGGCCTTCCCATTGAAGCCTTTTTATACTTCTCCCAAAGTAGTTTTTTAGTTGGGAGTTGGTTGGGAACAATTGGGCCATGGGCACTAACAGGTGATCAGCAGGTAAAACCCACGATCTCCGCCTGAAATTGAGTTTTAGATTTTTTTTAAGTGTTTTAATACATATACGCAGGTTGGGTATATGCCTACCTACATATACACGTGTTTAACTCAGGGCAATGTCACGTATAAGGGATAAAACACTGTTTTTTAAATTTTTGGACCTGGTCTAGAAGGAGGGGTTTCCCTAGGGCATGAGTGTAGCATCACAAACCATAAGAGTGAGATTTGGAGCTATAATAGTGCTGGTGGTAATCATTGACAGGATCAATATCCATTGTCATGCTGATTACTATGAGCCAATACCATGGTAAGGACCCCTCATATTTAAAACACCATGGCGCAAAAACCATATGCTGCTTTTCTTAACTAAACTCACTTGTATACGCGACTTGGCCTTGATGAACCTGCATATAGATTTTCAAATATTCACCTGTATCAAACTTCTGATTCTAATTTGTAAACCTTTGACCCATCATTCCGATATTTTGTTGCATCATTTTATCACCTCTGAACTGACCTGTGGATTCATCTAGTTACCATATACTTGTTCTGTTACAAGTGAGTTGCAATCAAGGACAACACATGCATCATAATGCCAACAATCTCCTCCTTTGGACTTGATGGCAACCATGTTGGTGTTGATCACCTCTGTTAGGGTCCTATAATTTTTTATAGGAGTTTGATTATTATTGTTGATTATTATGTTTGAAATATTGTAAATAATATTTCAGCCTTCAAATTATTTCCATGGATAAGACAAGTATGAAGATCAGGGTGTTTTGTATAGAAATGGTTGGATCGATCATTTTGTAGGTGTTTCCACTAGAAAGTGCTCAAGAGAAGCTTTCTAATGATATATCTAGTCCTTCAAACCCACATCCAAATCAAAGGCAAGAGAAAGTTGATGACTGTGCCACAAAGAAAAGAAGATGGCATAAGTGAGAAATTATTTATTTTGAAGTTTTAAAATAAATTCAAAAAACAAATGAATAAATCAAAAATCTAAAAGACATGAAAAATTTGTTTATTCATTACACGTCACCAAAATCCAAAAGTGCAAGCCTATGGCCCACCCGGCACTCATGCATTAACTCCCCCAATGTTAAAGGCCTCGAGATATGTGCATATCAAAATGAAAGGTTATAAATATGTTTCGGACCCCCCAACCCCTCATACACTTAACCTATCCAAAAGTCAAAGCCTATGGCCCACCCAACACTCATGCATTAACTCCCCCAATGTCATATTAAAATGAAAGGTGATAAATATGTTTCGGACCTCCCATCCCCTCCTAGATACAACCAAAAGGGGGTCCGAAAAGTGGTTTTCACTTTTACCATCGTTTACAGCTATCAACCTCACGTTTTATGGGACCCCCTCCCCTTAAACCTCCTACTACCTTACCCCCCTCGGAAAGCCATTAACCATATTGTTTTGACTTTTATAAATGTGGCACGAATGGAATTTCATACAATTATGAAATAAATTCTATGTGGATGGGAGGCTGAGTGAAAGAGATGAGGCGAAACTAGATTTTAGAGGAAATCCAGGGATGGAAGGCTAAGTGGGTGAAATGAAATGACAAGGAAAATGAGTACAACTACAGGTAAAAAGAAATTCATGGGTGCAAGGGAAAGAATTCATGAGAGAAAATAAAAGGGGAATTTTGCCAACATATGAAAGTAATGTACAGGTGAGAAAAAGAGCTTCATTTAAATGAGTTTTATGAATATAGGAGGATATGTAAAATAAGACTTGCAGATATAAAAAGAATTTACAGGTATATGGTGAAATTGATTTACACATGAAACAACACATGGTTTTAGAAATCCATCCAAAGATTTACAAGAGTAAAAGGAAATTTACAGGGGAAGCTAAAAGGAGAAACAAAACATGGTTAGACATGGTTTTTGAAAACAACACATGGGTTTCAAAATCCATCGAAAGAGAAACAATACATGGATTTAGAAAACAAGCCATGGATTTTTGAAACAGTACATTGATTCGAAAACATGATGGATTTATAAATCATTCTAATAAATACTTTGATTTCTAAATTATGAATTTCATTTAAATATTTGGAAATACTAATTTAAATATATTATTTAAATCCAAAGATTTTGTAACAAACCAAAGTATTCAAAAGATGATGAATAAGACAATGCACAATCAGTCATCATATGTCTACAAGGACATCAACAACCTGTTTCTATTTTTCATGTCCATTCATCCACAACCTACTGGTATTTTTCAAATCCAGTCATGAACAACTACTTTTTAGGTAACCTGGTGCTATTTTCCAAATCCACACATCAACAACCTGATGCTATTTTTCAGGTCCAGTCATCAACAACCATCCTTGACAATAGTGCCAGCAGTTTCAGATTTCCTAGATTTTGGTTCTATTTTGGTAATAGGTTTGAAGATATTTTTTATAATTAATTCTAGATATTTTCCACTCAATTTTTTTTGTAATAGTTGTTATAAATACTTCATAATTTGAAGTAATAGGGGTTGAGATTTATTTCAAGAACAGAACTAGTATTGTAAAGTTGCTCACAGAGCAACCATTGATCATATTTTTAGTAATACAGTGCCATGATTACACGATTCTTGTGTCATTTTCATTGGTGAATTGAATTTCTCATTGTTAATTTGTTTACTATCTATTATACATATATTATTCCTAAGATCTGAATTATTTTACAGAAAGTTGATCAACAAAAATTGTTGAAAGATACACTCTAATTCTTGTTGTGAATAATTTCTATGTTTTTTACTGAAAATTAATAACATAATTCTTAATTTCTCTACTTTCAATTGGATTTCTTAATCTTTTTATTCTCCTCCATGCCATAGATCTTAAAGGATCCAATGAACTTGCCTACCCTACCCTATAAGTTCAGCCTATAAACTCTGCATTTGATGAATCTGAACCTGTGACTCCATTACCCAATGGCCTAATTTCCACTATCTCAACTCTACAACACAAAAGCCCAAATCTGAAATTGATAACTAGCATAATATACTCAATCAAAGAAATCTAAATTATAAAGAGATATCCCTCTCTGAAGCTAGTAGGGCTAGATCTGAGCTTCCAAAGTGGTTTTGTGGTTACCTCTACAATTATTTCCCAATGTTACTAAATTATAAAGTGATAACAACCTAAACCTGTAGAAACCTATTAGATACATCAAACACCAAGATATTATCCCCCTTTGACATCAAGGGCAAACGGTGGGTCAAAGCTCCCCCTTTGGAGCTAATTTGCACTATACCTTCTATGGCCCCCCTGAGCACATGTTGAATCTTCAAAAAGATTTTTAAATGAATAACATGAATATATAACTCAATTGAGTCTAACCTTTCGATCACCAAGAACTCATACATACATCAATTACTCAACCAAGTGGGGATACATATTTGACTCAACCACATAGCCAAGCAGATTTACATATTTGACATGACCTCAAAAGTCCATACATGACTTCAATAGTCAGTACGTGACTGAATATGACAAGTATTACATCATAGGTCTCCACATGACCTTTACATTGAATGATAGATATGACATTAATATCTAATACCAAAAGTTCTTAAAAGTAGCATAATTTAGCAACCAGAATTCCAACAATGCATTATATTAGCAAGGATGATGCTCCCCCTGAGCCTGTGCTACCTGTTCATTTTCAACAACTCATTCAGCAAATCATCTTCATAAATAAGATAAATATCAATGAGAAAAGCATAACTCAATACCATATGAGCAAACTGTATGCATCAACACCAGACCAAGAAAAATCAAATCATAGCTGTCAAAAGAATGTCAGAGGATGATCTTGAGTCTGCCCATTATTTTTCTATCAGAGAAAAACATACGTGACTATCTGCAAAGAAAATCACGTATATACGTGACTATACTTGATGAAACCTGTGTATAGACAAGAACCTTTTGAATTTTCACATGTAGACTGAGCAAACTAAATTAACAACAAATTGAGGTAAATACAACTCCCAGTTTTTGTTTGAGATACTCGAATGCTTCTCTAGGAAGGGGCTTAGTAAATATATCAACAACTTGTTCTTTGAAGGAAACATACTCCAATTTAACCTCTTTCTCAAGCACTTGTTCTCATAGATAGTGATACTTACAAGGAATATATTTGGTCTTGGAGTGCATAATAGGAGTTTTTGAAATAATTATAGCACTTGTATTATTACATAGGATGGAGATGGGTGGAGAACATTTGATTTGTATATCCTATAATGTTTGCATCATCCAGAGAAGTTGTGTGAAACAAGATGTAGGAGCTACAAATTATGCTTCTGTTGTAGATAAGGTAATGGAACTTTGTTTCTTTTTGAACCAAGATTCCAATCGGGGCCCCAAGTAAAATGCACCTCCATTAGCGATCTTCTAGTCATCAACATTTCCATCACAATCTGCATTTGTGTATGCATGAAGGATAATATTTTCATCTTTAAGATACCATTGACCAAAATATTGGGTTCCTTGGATATATTTGAATATTCTCTTTATAGCCTGACGATGTGATTCCTCTGGATTGGCTTGGAAAGGTCCAACAATCCCAATTGCATGCATGATATCTGGTCTGGTACATGTTAGATAAAGCATACTGCCAATCATAGACCTGTACTCTGGTTGGTTTACTATGGGAGAATCATCATCAGAACTGAGGCTACATCATGTCATCATAGAAGTACACACAGGTTTGCAATCTTCCATCCCATACTTCTTCATAATTTAATTGAGACATTTCGTTTAGGAGAGAAATATGTCATATTTTGCTTGTTGCACTTGTAGACAAAGAAAATAGGTTAGTTCCCCAGGTAAAGACGTTTCAAATTCTTGTTGTATAAAAGAAGAAAATTTTTAACTCATATTCTTCATTACTTCCAAAGATGATATCATCAACATAAGCAACAACAATTAGCAATTTATCACCCTCAATATTTGTGTACAAGTTGTTGTCTGCGGATCTTTTTTCAAAACCTTGCTGTTGAAGGTGGTTGTCAAGACAATAATACCATGCCCACAAAGCTTGTTTTAGCTCATATAAATCCTTTTTGAGTTTACATACAAGGTTTTCATAATTCCCCATAATGAATCCTTCCAGTTGTTCAATATATACTTCTTCTTCTAGATCTCCACTAAGGAAAGTATATTTTACAGCGATTTGATCAACTTCGAAATTTTGAAAACTTGAAAATGCAAGAAACATTGTTATGGCTTCAAGTCTGGCTACTGGTGAAAATTTTTCTTCAAATTCTATATCTTTTTGTTGAGCATATCCTTTACAAACAATTCTAGCTTTGTTTCTAATGACCTCTCCATTTTCATTCAACTTATTTTTTAATATCCATTTTTTCCCAATAACATTTTTATCATGAGGCCTTGGAACCAATTCCCAAGTATCATTCTTTTCAATTTTATCAAGTTCTTCATTCATGGCCTTAACCCAATAGTCATCTTAAGTAGTTTTATTTACATTTTGTGGTTCAATGGTGGATAATAAAGCTATAAAAGTAGAAGATCCTATTAGCACTCCTTAGTTTCCCAAGGATGAGAAAAGAAACCAAAGGGGTAACCTCATATCAACATTCAACTTACTAGCTAGCCCTAACAAATCAAAGAGGGCTTTCTCTAAAACAATCTCACATCCAATGGAAATGACTATAGCATATATGGATTTTAGGCTAGGTATCAGCTCATTAGGGTTTGATTAGGGTCTGTTGGATAAAGAGCACTAGATCTAGGAACTAGGTCAAGTTTCCCTAAAGATCAGTTGTTTTCATAAGATGGGGCAAGCTAGGTGCAATCAGTGACTCATAATGGTTTTTCATTGTAGAGTGGTGAAGAGAATGTAGCAGGAGTTAAGTGAGCAAGAGCATGAATTCACATATTCAGATGAAAAATGCTTAGATGTTTATCTTAAACAAAATACAACATAAAATAATGATTTATGTTTTAAACCTTAAAAGATAAAGCATATGAATAAATTATATGGCTACTAACAAGATCTAATCATCAAATATGTAAGAAAATACAGGAAATATAGAGCCACTAACTACAACACAAGAATCACATGAAAATAACTGCAACTGTCTGTTATATTTCTACAAATAGCCAAGTACACCAGTGCAAGTTTGAGCTACAAGTATCCAACCGTTTCATTGAATTCAATCTATCTACATATAAATGAAAAACAATTTTTCCCATCGAAGGGGTTGAATCCTACCACCTAGGAACTGATTACATGATTCTCTCTAACTATTGCCAAAACCTAGGGGAGTTAGAAACCACTTCCCCATTTACACTAACTACATGAGTTTGTTTCTCAAAGCCTTAATTACAAGATTCTTTTACTATTTAACTCCTAACAAGATTAATTAGATCATATGATTTCATGAAGCAACCTATTACATCAATCTAGTTTGACCTTTCACCATTATAAGTAGTGAAACAGTCAAACTTAGAAAAACATAGTAAATTATTAGAAACACAACAAAAGTTTGGAGAGTATTTTAGAGGCCTTCCCGGATGATTTTTTGGCTGAAAAAGGTAACGTTGGAAATTTGATGCTATCAACTACACCATGAAGTCATCAAGAACTGCAAATACCTACTCCAAACCACTTGAAAATTTCCTTGAAGTCAGACTATCCCAAAACCGTAGCGAGTGGACTGAAATAGTGGTAGAAAGGTCAAAAATAGGAACTATTTTGTCAATTTTTGAAAATCTATGAACCTCCAAGCTTCCCCAGGTACTTTTCTGACATCCCTGCATCATTAGCCATCTCATCATTCTTTAATTTGTGCACTTATACCTCCTAGGAAAAAGCGTAGCAAGTACTCGCTAAGATTTTGTACACTAGTTTTGCTTGTGTGACAAAAAACTTCAAAATTTTCAAAATTTTACAAAAATATGTTTCCTTTCTTTATTTATGTCATGGATTCAAACAAATAATTATGCATCAGCCAAGAGGTCAAGGCTATCCATCTTTTTGATTCTCCTCTTCATTATTTTCATCCTTTCTTTGTAAACCATGTTCCTAGCATAATAGTGTCTTGCCATATTTCTTTGCATGGTGGTGTCCCTACTTGCCTTTTTCAAAATCTACTATAACTGATCATTCACTTTCTAAAGAAAATATTTTTAGTTCTATTCAATTTCAGCCATCAATGAGTTATCTAAGGGGCTTATGGTTTGAGGAGGAGAGGTCTTTTCTTCTTGTTGTCCCTATTTCACCATGGCTCTAGTTGTATGCCTCCTAGGCTATACACGTGTGTCTCCATCCTGATGTTCTACATCAATGAAAACCTTACCTTTGTCCTTTGCTTCCAAAACATCTACCTTGCTAGATGATGGAGAATCTTCTTTTGATTTACTCTGTCGCATTATGCTCAGTAACTTTCAATTGTCTATTCTCTTGCTGCAAGAAAGCCACCATGAAATTGGCTTTGGCAAGGTCATCTTTTAGCTCCTTAAGCTGTTCCTGTTTGTCCTTGATTATATCATTTGATGCTTTATATCCATGGTTAACCATCTCTGTCTCAGGAGGTACCTCTTCATGATGTTTCAAGGGTGAATCATCTATGCCTCTAAGTGATTCCTCTCTCAGAGCTTCAATCTGCAACTCTTTAGTAACAACCTCCTAAGGTATTCTCTTTGCTTCAGACCAAGCTCTAGGTTTAGGTCTAGGAATCTCTTCTTTTTCAGGGGAAAAAACTAGCCTCTTACCTCTTCTATATGTCTTTTAAATCTCTGCTCTTGGTTTTTTTTTGTGACTGATGGCTTACCTAATGACCCAACCTCCTGTGGTTCGTATGATGCTAAGGGAGTACTATGACTTTTTGGTTGACTTGAGGCGGGTAGAAGAGTAGCTGCCTCCAAGACAGTCTCACATGGCATGTTGATATGTGATAGCTGGTGGAGGAATATTTTCTTTACTAAGGAATGATGAAATATTTTAGCTGAATGATCTCTTCCCTTTGACTCCAACTTTTCTGTCACTTTTACCAAACTTCTAAAGATGTGGTGGGGTATGTTTAAGGATTTATGGGAATTGAAATACAACCTGATATGATACCAATACAACTTGTTGAACTTGCCCCCACAGGTCAAGTACTCCATGATAGTCCTCATGAAGGGGGTGTATTTGTCCAAAAATTCCCTGCTAGGAAAGATATGAGAAGGGGACTCCTTGTACTGTGGTTTCAAGAAAGTCTTATAGTGCTCAATGTCTAAATCCATCCCCTTGAACCAAATTTCTCCTTCATTAGGGATTGTGGTTGCTGAAGATATGATCTCTACTAACACCATAAAGTTTACCCCTGGAATTGTGACATGATCCCTTTTGAAATTACTGGAAAACAAACTTGTTGGATCAGGATTATAACCCACTTCTTGCACTTTCCTACAAAACCCTAAGTAACATGTGTGCTCAAATGACATCTTTATAATCTGATGAATTGACCTCCTTTATATGAATGGGTTCATAACTTGAGATCTCTCCTCCTTGCTTGACTTTTCTTTTGAAAATAAACCCTTGTTTCAAGGAAGAATGGGCAAAGGGGACTTAGCTACAAAATAGGGGTGAAAGCGTAGCAAGTTTCGGTGAGGAAATGAAGGGGAAGGGAGATAGGATAGTTCCTAAAGAAATTATGGGGTGTAGATAAGTGTTTTAGGAAGACAATGAAAGTGGAATTCCTCAATTTGAGTGAGGGAAAGAGGGTGAAAGAGGGAAAATACAGTCCTAATCTAGAAGCGCAGCAAATAGATAGGGTTGTGTGAGAAAATGATGAAATATCTGAAATTGAGTTAGGGGAATGGTGGGGAGTGTGTAGTGAAATTTAGAAACTAGGAAACTTCCCTATCAAGTGAAGCAAAACCAATGAAACTACAAAAGTGCAACAAAAGTATAATAGAAAACCCTATGCAAAGATTTTATGAATTTTCTGAAGAGATTGACTGAAGAAAGGGTTTGTAAGGGTCCCACTTACTTGTTTGAAGATGTTTGAATATCTGTAATCAAATTTTCACCTATTCTTTCCCTCCTTATGCCTCCAAAACAAAAGTGCAGCAACCCTGCTAGAAACCTAGCAAAAGCGTAGAAAGGTTGTGAACTCAGCAATTGATGATGGAATATGAACTTTTGATGGATGTGGAAAGTCTCACAATGGCTGAGAGGAGCTCTTGAAGAATTGGAAGGATATAATGAAGTCTTGAAACGTTTTATGTCTCCGTTATAACTCATAAACTCGATTATGGCTCATGACATCATATGTACTTTTGAAAGAATTACTATTGACTGATGTGATTGTAGCATAACTTCTTCAAAAGGAAATGTTACCTTGTTTCATTGTATTCCATAATTTGCTAACTCCCATGATGGTGATCAAAATGATGACATGACTCCCTTGTTTAGTTTTGATGACTGATATAATGACAACAATCAAAGGTGAATCCTAGACAATGACCTATATGATGACACATTAACTCTTTTGATGACATAGGATAGGGGATGATGACATGACCATGATGGGTGATGGTGACCTTAAGCAAGTGGAGAGAGTAGTGATGACCTAGACTGTAACCAATGACCATTTGACACCCAAGAGCTATCAAATTTTATTTGAAAATATAACAATTTGACCTAATGACCCTATCAAGCACATGGAAAGAGTACATTTGATCACTGTGACTATTGGACACTAACAGATCCTACAAGGGTTCTTCTTGTTTGTACCCCATATTCTTTTTCTCCTAGAATTTGAGTTTCTGGATGATTCTTTTGAACATAACCGGATGTAACCTTTTCTTTATCTGATGTATCTTCTTATGTTTCTTCATTAGTATCTTCTTCTATATCATTATTATTTGATGTGGGAAAGCATTCATCATCATCATCCTCTTTTGTTGATGTTACCTTTTTGGGCCCTGTGCATGCTTCATCAATCACAACATCAATGCACTCAACAATTTGTCGAAGTTTATTATTGTAACATTTGTATCCTTTTGTTATAGAAATGTTTGGGCACTGCAACCCCAATAAAAACATGTCCATAAACTAAGGGCTCCTATATCCCTAAAAGTGTTGTTTCATACCCTAAAGGAACAAGGTCATCTGATTACATCATCTCCCAGAAGTTCTCCACAGGAAACTGATCAAACTGGTCAAAACTGGACCATCTCACCAACTCCATGGTCAAAGTGCGATGCATCCCACCTAACGCACACAAGAGGTGCGATGCATACTAAAAAGCCCTTCTATGGGGTGCAATGGGTGATAGTGGATAAATGGTAGAGACAGTTTGCGAGGTGGATGATCATGGAATCTTCCAGAAACTTCTCCTGTGACACTTGCCTCTCTGAATTCACCCAGGGATGAGTAATAGATCATCAATCTCCAAGTGGAATCAAGAACTATCAGAGAGAGGACACTAATCAAAATCCCAAAAGCTAACTCACCCCCCTGCAATCATCTATATATGGATCCCTCATCCCAGAGATCTCGAGGCTGGAATTTTGTATCTTGTAAGGAAGTGTTGTTCGTTTCTTGTTGGAATATCATATTGCTGGGTGATCTAAGCTTTTCATGAGGTGAAAGAAGGGCTTTCATGCTGGAGGGTGACGCTGGGTCAGAACAATTGGTTGTAATCCTCTTTGCTTATTCTTGATATTAATAAATCTATTCAAGTTTTCCGCCACATTCTTGTATGTTTGATGATATATGCATTTGTGTGGTTAATATACATATGGTCCTATATTGTTTATGATGGTAGATCTCTGTTCTTTGATAGTATTATGCTGCTTTGATTCCAAAGGTGCTCTTTGAAGCTGGGTAGATGAAGGAGAAGCGGCAAGGATCTATCAGAAGGGAGGGGAATCAAGCAAGGAACCAAGTGCAAGACTGAGGTTGGTGCCCTTCATTCTACTCTTATCTACCTCTCATAAAGGAAAATGAAAGTAGTTTTAGTTTGTTTGTTTCTAAGATAGATACCAGTCTTAGTGGGACTAGCAGCTCCAAGTGGACACTAGATTTCCCGATAACAAAATGGCGACTCCACTGGGGAGCGAATAGATTGTTTGTTTGTCTATATTTTTTTGTTTTATAAACTTACAGATGGAGCCTGAAGTCAAGCCAGCTAGCCTTCAACTGCATTTTCTATGCAAGTGCAAAGTAGATCAATGCTGCTTCAATCTATGTTTGGGTTTTGTTTATAAACTGAACAATCGATTTGCAAGCTTTCTAATTTCCCTAGTGGTGGCTCTAGTAACCTCATTAGATCAGCCCCTCTGATTTCTATTTACTGTACATCATTTGCTCGGCCTAAATCCCTGAACTAAGCTAAAAACTGTGACCAAGAGCCAAGTAAAGTCTCATCCTGGTACCATCGCACCATCTCTTCAAGGAAACTAGTATGCATCCCACCTCCCGTGTGCAGCAGGTGGGATGCATCCCTGTTTCCCTGTGTTACAGGTGTGATCATTAGAAAAGGCTAATTTTGCCTCCAGTTTTTGGTTTTTCTTCACTCTTTTCAGCTCTATTCAGAATTTTTGCTATCTATGATTAGTATACCACTGTGGAAACCCCCTTCCTTTCCATCATTCCACCTCCATTGTGCAAAGAACTGTGAATGTTTTTGTGTATTTTCCGCCATTTTCATTTCTCTTTTACAAAGTAGTACCATAGTCGAACTGTCGTATTTTGATTTGAAAGTGTCAAAAGTGTCATTTTCAGTCAAAGAAAAGAATTCTATTGTTCTTAATGGTCGATTATACAGTTACTCTTGTATTTGATTTGAATTAGTAGTTTTTCAAGTGTCGAAATTAGTTTTCAATTCAAAATAGTAAACTGTCGTCATTATCTTCCTTTCGTTTTTGAAGAGAAATTTGTTAGTACTGTCGCTTTGAAAGATAATTCAAATTTGTACTTAGCATTTTTCTTGTCATTCACACATTAAGAAAGTTGAAAACAAATGCATGCATGTGCATTTTCATTTAGACTGCTTATTGGTTTGATTTAGGATAGTGCATCTAGTGTGTGCTCTCTGCTCTATGTTGAAAGAATATCATCTCTCTTTCTTTAGTAGCTAGGATTTTCATTGCAAAAAGAAGATTAAACGATTGTTTATCATCTTAGATTGCATTTTAGGAATTGCACATCTACATCACGCGGTGAACCTGAAAGGCAAATTTCTTAAGAAATATCAACTGTAAAATAAATTCAATGAACATGAAAACGCTTTGGAACCTAGCACACAACATCTAGAAGTCTAGGCTAGAGACGTATTCCGACATCGTAAAGCCTGGTAACTATCGCTTTCACTGTTGGTTGGGTGATTCCTCCTCTTTGAGATGACAAGTGCCAGTACAGACTTGTGCTCCCACGTACCATCGAGTATATATTGGGAGACCACAATAGGTTATAACCTTTATCCATAGGAAGCCGTGTCTGCCGCCCTATTGATCGCAATGCACTGAACACAGCATTCGGGAAGATTGACTGCCATACCATAAAAAGTATTCTGCAGTTTTGCGATTGGTTTGGTAATCCCTCTGTCTAGATTTCCAGAGAAGTCTCTTTCATTTCTTTTTAGACTCCTTAAAGGAAAAGGTCCATTTGAGCACTTGTCACTTCGAGCTCATTAAAAATCGAAGGCAACTAGAGTCATCTTTTGTTTTTTCTCGACTCTTAAAAAATTAAAAAACAAGTTGTGTCAAAGCATCTAAAATTTATTTTAAATGGAATAACACCACCTTTCCCGCATTGGTCTTAGGTTGAGAAAAATGGATTCCACCAACCAAGGATTTCCCCTTGGAGGAAATCCTAGTCCTTTCTCCTCTTGGGGAGATGTTGGTGCACCCCATATGGCGACATTGTCACTTTTAAGATTGACAATCGGCTTGCCCGTATGGCTCTTCTCAACCTCTCTCATTCAGAACACTGTGATTCCTGAGCAATCAAGTTAGCAACTAGATGATACTAAAGTTACCCCCAACCTTCTACTTCATCCAATTCTCCCTCTTCTTCTTCCTCTTCGATTGATAAAGACAGTAAAGCTAAAAATCAAGTAACTGAGAAGAAGAAGAAAGGAAAGGAGAAGAAAGAGAAGAAGAAGAAGGAGCCAAAGGCGAAAAGGGGTAACCAGGCATCGTCTAGTGAAAATCCACACACTGCACCATCTAAGCCTAAATCTCCATGTGTCATTTGCAAAGGAGACCACTATCACTGAGATTGTCCCTGCATCCCTCGGATCTTAAGGGACTGGTCTCCTCATTTGCACAACCTGGTGTCATCAACCTCTGAAGACCATGTTGAAAGTACACCATCAACTAGTGAAAGCAAAGCATTTGGACAAAAAAGGAAATGTAAATTTCCTTGTAAACTGTGTGAAGGCGATCACGTCATCCACCGTTGTCCCTTCCTAGACGAAGCTAAAAGAGTTTTGGATGACCGTCCGGCTTCACCGCTACGGCTTCCTCCTAGATATAAGAAACTCTTGCCGAGTCCATCGCTAGTTGAAAATCTGACAGACACGCCATTGTGGTCAGTCGAAGCATCTGTCATTGAAGATAAATTGGCTGAATCCATACCAGACGAAAGTCAAAAGGTTGAGGCAACAGTCGAACCGGTCTTGCCTTCAGAAGGTCCATCTTCAGATGACACAATCACCGAATAGAATGAGAACGACACCGTTCAAATTCTTTTCGTAAACAACAACTCCGATGAACATGGGGGCAGTCTACCCATTCCTTTACCACAGGAAGGAAGTTCGTCAGAGTCATATCTGGCCGTCTATTCGGTCCCACCTCCAAGCAACCTAGTTGTTTCCTTCAATTGGAATCTACTAGGCAAACCCCGTTTACTGGCTAGTGTACCATTCTGAATCATTGCAAAAGTATATAGAATGATCATGGCCTATACCATCATATATGAAGGGGCTTCTGTGAGTATCCTTTCCTTAATTGCTTGGGAAGCGCTTGGTTCGCCATCGCTTTTGCTTGAGATGAGAAATCTGACAGGCTTCGACAAGGGAACCAGTCGACCATTATGGATCCTTCCCAATGTGCCCATAACGTTGAGAAGGAAAACTGTTTACATGAATGTAATGGTAGTCCGAGGACCTCTAGATTATAGTCTACTCCTTGGGCATGACTATATTTATTGCATGGGTGCCATTGTCTCCTCACTCTTTAGAGTAATGTGTTTTCCACATGAAGGCCAAGTGGTCAAGCTCATAGACCAGCTTTCATTCCCCAGCTCACACATAGCTAATAGTCAAATGCCATCCCTAAATGGTCTTTTCATGCAAGGAATGTCTCATCAATTTCCAGTTCGTCCACCTAATGAGCACGAGTGATTCGGGAGGACATCACTGAAACCCACGGGGCATGCACCCTGGCCTGCTCTGGCAGGGAAACTCTAGGTATAGAGTAGGTTTCCGTGAAGGAAAATGACTGGTCTGATACCCGTCCACATAGGAAGAGGGAATTAGACCAGAATAAGAATCCTCTGTCAAGGTTAGGAGGTTGGGATTTAGAACCACCGTTGTCCAAATGGATTAAGCCAGGAAGTGTTTCTATCTGTGGTGTGGATGGAAACTATCTTGCAGATGTGGGAACTTCTATATGGTAACCAGGAAATTTTTCACTATACCTAGGGGCATGCAAACCTCTTGTGAACAAGCGAGAAGCAACCAACTAATGTTAACTCTATGATTCGGTTGACTTCAACCGCCTAGGTCGGGTGAGTGGTCAAATCGACCATTCATCTTCGCAGGGGCCACCATGGCACTGTCAAAGTAAAGGAAAAGTTTCCTACCTAACCTTGGTAGTGATCTTGGTAGTTAAGTAGAGGAGCGTAGTTGGCCATTCCTAGCTTGCATGCGAGAGGCACCAGAGCATAGTTTCGAATGGTGCAAGCTCCCTAAAAATTGAACCTATCGATGAGACATCCTTATTATATGACTGGCTTGAGCAGTTTTTATGTGGAGTTCAAGCTCGTTAAAAATTAAACATAAGCAATGAGCAAATGTTCCCCAAGAGTTTAAGCTCATTAAAAAATGAACCAATTTCTGGTAAATAACCATTGTGAATGCATTATCATCAGCTTTTGAGCCCTGGTTGTGTTCTCATCATCACCTCCACTCTGTTTTAGCCGATAATTCACCTCCATTTGATTGTTTACCACTTTTTGAGGAATAGTTGTGAAGAGTGATCCTGTTAGCCATCCTTGTGACACTGCCATGACTGGAAAATTCCAAACCTTGCCTGGATTTAGCTGCTACCTGAAATTATCACTCGTTCCTCAAAAAATGAGTCTCCTTTAAGCTCTTTTCACCTAACTCATAAAATATGAAAAGATTGCCGAGCGATTGGCCTCTCCAGCTCGTTAAAGCGACTGGAAGTGCTATCCCTCCTCTAGATTTTAATATTTTTGGACCTGAGGGATTATTACACAAAAAGATTGAGCGCTTGTCTTGTTCGACTCATTAAAATTACCGAAAATTCATCCCTTTCGTATTATTTTATACTTTTTCAGACTTAAGGGATTATATGACGAAAAAGGATTTTTGGAGTTTCCTTTATGTCCCTTTCAGACGCCCTAAAATTGAAAAGGACTGATTTATCTTTGTCGTTAAACATGTTAAAACCAAATAGCGACAAACTTGTCCATACAGACAAGAACGAGTTTCACTGTTGCTAGGCCCATTAAAACATAGCGATGGGTTTGCCTGAAGGGAAAATTATAGAACAAGCATATGTTATCCTCCTCAAGCTTGAAAAAAATAAAGAGGTATTGGTCAGCAATGACTGGGGAAAAATTGGGAAGAAAACTTGAAGAAACTTTATTGGTAGCAAGTCGCTCTTGAACATGACAGTTTCACTCCGCATCCGAGTCGGGTTGGGTTGTTTCATTCACTGGTCATATCACCATTGGTCCATCACACCATCCATATTTGGGGTTAATGCTACCAATCCATGTCAATGTGACAGGTATGCTCAAGAGAAGTCGCTCAGAGAATTCACCTGTGTCTCATTCGCTGCAATACATTCACGCTCCATTCTTTCATGACCGCCACCCTGAACCCTGTATCATCAGATTGCTTTCACCTCCAAAATCATTTACTCTATTCTGTGTCGTAGATGTGGGATTCATTAACGCCCTCCTACGACGGGTCGCTTCTTGTCAACATCAGCTCATTATCCAAGAAGACGACTTAGGAACAACCCTTTTAGTACTTTGAAGCTTGCATGCCTCAATGGCAAGTTTCTCACTTCCGGCGACAGGTTTACATCAATGGCCTTCGACCAAAAGATATTACTCGGTGTTCAATGCCAAGTCCCTTATTCACACCACGTGAATTGTACTGTAGTACCTTGAGGGTCATAATCATTATCGGTGATTCCCTCGCACCTGTTAATAGCTTACATCATTGGCTGGTAAGGAGGCGATGTCTTTCCATGTTCGACTCCAGAGCATCTTTCACATGGATCAACTTGTACTCTGAATGAAGATTGAACGAGTTTGAAGACCTCGGATCTAGTTTCATCCATCCGGGCTATGATATATTCAGGAAAATAAAGACATAAAATTACATTGTTGCTGCACAGATGATCATCTGGATCAAAGGATGATGACTCTATTAGAATCATCAGTCTCTTGCATAGATGGTTATCTGTCTTATGTACATGAAAATGAATTTATAAAGCTGAGCATAGGAATGCCTGCCTTAGCTGGATCATGAAAAATATTATGAATATAATGTATTGTATTGTATCTTATTACAGGTTGCCTTCCAGCTCGAAAAAACTTCGGATCCTCATGATAAAGCATTTCACCTGACATTAAAAGCTTAACAACCTCATTCTTTAGGGGGCAACTGTTATAGGCATTTTTGGGCACTACAACCCCAATCAAGCATGCCCATAAACTAAGGGCTCCTAAGTCCCTAAAAGTGTTAATTCAAACCCTAAAGGAATAAGGTCAGCTGATTACATCATCTCCTAGAAGTTCTCCATAGGAAATTGCTCATAACTGGTCAAAACTGGACCATCTCACCTAATCCATGGTCAAAGTGCGATGCATCCCACCTAATGCACATGTGAGGTGTGATGCATACTGAAAAGCCCTTCTATGGGGTGCGATTGGTGAGAGTGGACAAATGGCAGAGACATATTGCGAGGTGGATGATCTTGGAATCTTCCAGAAACTTCTCCTGTGACACTTGCCTCTCTGAATTTGCCCAGGGATGAGTAAGAGATCGTCAATCTCGATGTGGAATCAAGAACTATCAGAGAGAGGACACTAATAAAAATCCTAGAAGCTGACTCACCCCCCTGCAATCATCTATATATGGATCCCTCATCCCAGAGATCCAGAGGCTGGAATTTTGTATCTTGTAAGGAAGTGTTGTTGGTTTCTTGTTGGAATGTCATAGTGTTGGGTGTTCTAAGCCTTTCATGAGGTGAAAGAAGGCCTTTCATGCTGGAGGGTGATGCTATGTTAGAAAAATTGGTTGTAATCCTCTTTGCTTATTCTTGATATTAATAAAGCTATTCAAGTTTTCCTCCACATTCTTGTATGTTTGATGATATATGCATTTGTGTGGTCAATATACATCTGGTCCTATACTGTTTATGATGGTAGATCTCTGTTCTTTGATAGTATTATGCTGCTTTGATTCCAAAGGTGCTCTTTGAAGCTGGGTAGACGAAGGAGAAGTGGCAAGGATCTGTCAGAAGGCAGAGGAATCAAGCAAGGAACCAAGCGCAAGACTGAGGTTGGTGTCCTTCATTCCACTCTTATCTACCTCTCATAAAGGAAAACGAAAGTAGTTTTAGTTTGTTTGTTTCTAAGATAGCTACCAGTCTTAGTGGGACTAGCAGCTCCGAGTGGACACTAGATTTCCCGATAACACCTTTGCTTCTATATGAGTAAAAAAAAAAGTATTCCTTCATCTTCTCTAGCTTCAAACTTACCAAGTTTTTCATAATTATTTATGATGAAACATTTGCTTCCAAAAATTTTGAAATGCTTTACAGTGGCAGGCTTACCATACCAAAGTTCATATAGATTTTTATCACTATTCACACAAACATGAGCCTTGTTGAGAATATTTACTACAGTATATGCAACTTCACCACATAAGGTGTTAGGAGTTCCAGACTCATCAAGCATAGCACGAGCCATTTGTTGAATAGTTCTATTCATTCATTCTGCCATGCCATTTTGTTGAGGAGTTTTAGCTACAGAAAATTGTCTTTTATGCCATGTTGTTCACAGAAATCAAAGAATTCATCTGATAGATATTCTCCTCCTTGATCAAATATGATACATTTGATTGTTAGATCTAATTCATTTTAAACTAATGCCTTGAAGACTTTAAATTTATAAAATTCTTCATCTTTGTGTTTCAATAAATCAATCTAGTACATTCTAGAAAATTCATCAATGAATAAGATATAGTATTGTTCTCCACAAGGTGACTTTTTCCTTACTAGTCCACACAAATCAGTATGTATAAGTTCAAGAGGCTTACTTGCGGATGCTTCTTTAGCATTGAACTAAACTCTGGTTTTCTTACCGAATTAACGTGACTTACATATTTTACTTTCTAATATGGTGATGTAGGGTAGATCACAAAAATCTTTGAGCCTTCATGATTTGCTTATTTGAGAGAAGCTTAGATGTCCCAACCTTTTGTACCATAACTAGTTTTCTTTTGCCTTGCCTAGGTAACATTATTCTTGGTCACCTTTTAATATATACATATGGCTCAGGGTTCTTGTTCCTTTTATTATGGTATTTCCTGTGTTAAGTTCACGAACCACACATTTTTGTGATCAGAATACAACCTCATTTCTTTGATCAAACATTTGTTTAACACTCAAAAAATTATGCTTTAGCCCATAAACATACATAACATTACTAGCTCTAACCTTTTCTTCTTCAAAAACAAAACCTTTACCCTTAATGACAGCAAGTGAGTCATTTTCAAAAGTGGCATTTTTTTCTTTCTCTAAGGAAATGTATGAAATAAGTTTATCTTTATCACCTTTAATGTCCTTTGAGCATCCGCTATCTATGTACCATTGATATTCTTATCCTTGTGGAAACAATGCTATGCCATAACTTTTAGATTGTAACTCCTTCTTTTTCCATACCTTAGAATTTTTTGATATTTTCTCCTTTAAAGATTTTAGCTGTAAGTTTCCCCTGCGTTCAAATTATTCATGTCTAAAATTATTGCAAAATGAGCATTCAATTTCATCTATAAGAGGTGAGAAGATATTATAAGTTTTCTTCTCTACTCTTGTATCATTCCTTTGATTTCTTGCTTCTCTAGTCATGATAATTTTGTATGCAACACATTGAGCATCCTTATGACCAAAATTATGACATGAAAAACATTGTCCATTAAGGAAGAAATTTTTGTGATCATAGAATCTTTTGGTGTTGTTTAGCTTTTGATTGGTCATTCTATTGTTGTTCATCCTTAGATTGGAGTGAACATGATTTACCTGTGGAATTCCTTTATTTTTTGCTGAGGACTGGAGCTCTGCTCACTGGTTTTTGTTGCATTAATGAAGCTTTGCTAACTGATTTTTGTTGCATTACTTAAGCTTTGTTGACTGGTTTTTGATGCATTATTGAAGCTTTACTGACTATTTTTCACTGCATTACTGAAGCTTTGGTGACTAGTTTTTGCTGCATTTAGATAGCTTCTGGTGGTGGCTGAAAACTTTTATGTTTGAGATGTTTCTCTAGTGTATCCAAGACCTGTCTTCATAAGAAGAGAGTGTTGTACCTTGACAATTTCATCTAAGGTTTCAAATCCTTTAGCAAATTTAAGACTCGTATTTTTTATTTTCTCAAGTTCCTTCCTTAGACTTACTACTTCACATTCTGACTTCTCATTATGCTTTTCCTTTTCTATGAGTTGATGATTCAAAGTATCTATGGCTACTTTGTTTTCTTCCAAGAAAATTTTGAGTTGGGTAATTTCTTCAAAGAAATCATTTTCCTCTAAAACATCCACAAATTTATCATTAGCCTCATTAGTATTTTTCTCAAAAGCCATGAGTAATTTAAGATCTTGATCATATTCACCTTCTTCACTATTTGAAAATCCATCACTATCTTCATCAGTATAATAAATCTTACTGTCAAACTGTCTCCTATTACCTTTTGCAGTATCCTTCCCTTTATCATGGTTGACTTTATGAGGACATTTAGCAGCATAATGACCAACTCTACCAAAAGCAAAACATTTGAAGGGAATGTTACCTCTGAATCTTCATGTGCCCAGTTGAAATTTCTTTACAAATTTCACCTCATCTTCTTCTGATATGTATCTAGATTCCTTGTGTTATTCCTTTTATTTTCCTTTTGTAGATGCTTTAAATGTGGCTTCTATGACTTTCGAGGAACCTCCTTTCCTCATTTCAAAAGAAGTCAAGATCCCATGAACTTGAACAACAGTAAGAGTCTGCAAATCCTACTTTTCTTCAATGGAAAATAGTTTTGAATCGAATTTAGGAGTTATAGATCTCAAGATTTTGTCAGCTAAAGTAGTGTCCTTTATATCTTCACCGAGATTTTTCATGCAATTTATAATCTCATCTATACGTAGAAAGAAACTAGCAATACTTTCATCACAATGCATTCTGAGAGTTTCATATTGAATTTTGAGAGTTTGGAGTTTAGCACTTTTTACCTTCGCACCGCCTTCACAAATTTGAATGATTATGTCCCATATTTCTTTTGTTGTGTTTAGCTGCATAACTTTCACAAATTCTGATTCTGTCATACTTCCCAATAATGCATTCAAAACTTTGGCATTGGTTTCATACGATTTCTTTTCTGCTGCATCTATGAGAATTGCAGCTAGATATTGGTAACCTCCTTCCAAAATTTCCCAAACATCACCTCCAAGACACTGAAGATAGGATCTATTTCTTGTCTTCCAGTATATAAAATTATTTTTTTTGAATATTTGTGGTCTGATAGATGTCGTTCCACCTTGTTTGCTCATCTTTGGAGATCTTCCTTCAAGCGATCAAGCTTATTCTAAAGGACCTGCTCTGATACCAATTGTTGGGAAAAATACTAAGAGGGGGGAGGGCGGGTGAATCAGTATTTTCAAATCAATAATTTTTTTATTTCATATTCATATTTCTATATGCGACTTTACTCAAAGGAACCCGTGTGTGTATGCAACTGTTCCTAAGACAAGTAGCATACATCTAGCAAACTTATGATTTAGTTAATTCATCATATGTTGGTATTTATCTAGTGCATCAGTACCTTATTAAACATTAGATAGACAATAACCATTTGTTGTAAAAAAAAAATAAACCATCACACATAAGAAACACACATGAACACGAGGATTTAAGGTGGAAACCCAATGTGGGAAAAAAAAGAACACCTGTTTTTCTCATCTCTATCTTCTTTTTAATATAAAAAAAAAAAAATTTACAATCTTGTAGTAGTGCAGACTCATACCAGTACGCAAGCACCCACCTTTAGAATGCTACAAGCTTCACTCGTTCTCCATCTCCTACTAGAAGAGAGCTCCAACCCCTTGATCTGAACACCAACTACTATTAGCAGGAAGCTTCGACTTCCTCACTGAAGGCTCCAACACTCAGTAACAACCATGGATCACGTTTCATAAATTTTCACACTAAATACAATATCAATACTTATGATCAACCATCACTGTAATGCAATCATCAATCTCTGACACACATAATCAACCAATCACTGAAACCCAATCAACTAACACATAGTCAAAACTCAACCAATGAACTAGAACAATCAGATCATTGTAACTAGTACACAAAACTGAATTCAGAATACTACATTCACACATAGAATCAACTGCAATCCTAATCATTCAAATGCCAAAATTTATACTCTATTTTGCTAAAGGAAACACATGTGCATACGCACTTTTTTGTAGAGAAACCGACGTATAGACCTTAGTATACTGAAAACTGATAACTTGTAATACTAAATCAGACAAAGTGTTGACCAGAGATATTGGGAAATATTTTGTTAGCTTATAGAACCCTCATACAGTTAGCAACATCAACAATATTTTCAACCAATAAACATGTAAACAAATTCAACATCATTGTTCAATCAATTTTACTTCAGAAATTATCACTCAACACATATCAACATGAGGACATCATTGACAGACAGGAGAGAAATAACAGCCTGATCAGGTTGATCAGTCATTTATGAACATAAACCCCTTACTTTATATATGTGACTTTGAAGAAGCGAACCCACATGTATACCTACTTTTCAGGAGACCAACCAGCGTATACATCTGCAAATTTTGACCTAAAATTATGCATCTCTTTAGAACTTCAGAAAGACCCACATCATAATATTTAGAGCAAAATACATGCGTCAGTACTTAGATCTAGTCAATCCATGAGCAAATCGTACAATGAAAATTAATTTTGGATCTCATGATCCTGATCCATCATTGTATTCATTGGTGCATATTTATTTCAGATCTATGTGACAATTATGGCCCTTACAATGTAAATATACTTCATATTGAAGTATTCATCAAAAATCCTTTTACTTGCACACTTAGCAATTTGATCTTCACCTCTTTATATATTTTAGCCCTTATCCAATACCACAAGTCAAAACTACACTAGTGTCGGTGGTAATCTTTCACGGGATCAATATCAGTTGTCGTGCTCATTGCTATTGGCCAATACCATAGTAAGGACCCCTGGTATTTTGAATACCATGGTGTAAAAACCATACACTACTTTTCTTCACTAAACTCGTGTGTATAAACGACTTGGCTTTGACGAACCTGTGTATATATTTTCAAATATTCACCTGTATCAAACTTCTAATTGTGATCAGTAAAACTTTGACCCATCATTTTGGTATTCTATTCCATCATTTTGTCACCTCTTAACTGACTTATGGATTCATCTAGTTACCATATACTTTTTCTTTTACAAGTGAGTTGCCATCAAGGACAACACATGCATCATAATGCCAACAATAACACCATCAACATGGGTACCCAATTTCGGCTTGGCGAGTTCGATTTTTGACCTAGGAGCACAAGAAAGAAAAAATATTATAAATAAATCCCAACTGGGAGTAGATGAGCTCTAATAGTTGTGATATGAAGATAGCTTGTTCTTCAGTAAACAACCTAGAAATTGACACATCCTTAGAAATCTCTGGTTGTAATTATTTAAAAAACCATTCCAAAAGAAATTCATTATGGATAGAGGCCTTAATCATTCTCTTCCTTCTACACAATTCTTGGATGCGGTCAAAAATATGTGTAGACTCAGCTTGCTCAAAATTGGCCAGAAGCTCAGTTCTGGTGTCGTAACGGACAGGCAATTGAAAATGGTTTAGAAACATTTTGGCTCAATCACCAAATGTAGAAAATCTAACCCTCCTTAACTTGATGTACCATTTAACTGCATTTCCAGTTAAAGTTTGTTGGAATAATCTAAACCTAATTAATTCATCAATGAGGGATTTAGAGGAGCACCATAAATGGAAAGTGGTTATATGGTCAGTTAGATCCTCACCAGACTTACCTTGAAATTTAGGAATATCGAATGAAATTTTAGTAGGTACCATAGGCCAAGTTGAGTTATAATGGATCAGATCATTTGTTAATTTCTAAAGATATGGAAAATTAAGTGTTTCTAGGAATTGTAAGCATGAAGGAATAGGAGTATTCGAAGTGGAATTTCCAAAATTCGAAAAAGAGTTTCCTCGATTTGGAGGGGCACTAGGTTTCCATCGATTACTCATAGAAATACCTAAACCATAAGGAAAACCTTGTAGTCTGCAAGTATACGAATGGTATCCACCCCCTACTATAGGGTTACTTGTCATAGAAAGTCTTCTTCCTAGCAAAACATTATATGAAGGGAAAAGCCCCTTATAAGGATTCCATGCACTAGCTAAAGGAGGAGAAATTTGTGAAGTACCAGTAGTAGAGAAGAGAATACTCCCCTGTTGACCAAATAAATGGGAAAAGATCCTAGACCCAAAACCACTCATAGAAGGATATTCCAAGCTCGGTTCCCTTGAAAAGGATTAATGTTTTTAGCATGACAAGTAAAAAGCATTGGTCCTAAGTTCAACGATGGATCCGAAGGACGAACATGTCCACTTATAAATTTAAAACCTTGTAAAGGAACTGAAACACTAGCCATAGAAGTCATAGATGTAGAAGCAACAGAGGGTAAAGTTGAAACTAGAGAGGGAATCCCACTAGATGGCATTCCAAAAGGGTAAGCTCTTGTGAAAGGAGCTAAAGTTTATATGCCCCCACTAGGAATCAGCATGGAGGTATAGCCAACAACTATTGTACTAGGTTTAATAGTAGATATAGGAATAGTACGTCCTCCTACAACTGAGGAAGGAGTATGTACACTAGTAGTATAGGTAGAGCCACTAAGATTGACCATTGAGAAGAAATAAGGAGAGTGAATAGGGATAGTCGGTCTATGAGTCAGAGTACTCACGTATGAAAAAACATAGGGAAGATGAGAAGCAAGAGGTTCTGTAGGAGTCTTAGAAGGCTCCGAAACATCTTCAATTTCTTCTTCATCTTCCAACTAGAAGAGTACTCTAGCAAGCACTGGAACGTTACCATTCAGGCCATGGACCAGACTAGGTTCACCCTATGAAATGAGAGCCATCAAAGAAGGATCTGTCTCTATTGTGTTAGCTAACACTGGTTCAAAAGCACCAACAAAATTACTCCTACACCTTCGAGGTGAAATCTTGGCACTCATAGGTAAAATCCAGTGAAGCCTTCTAGACTGACGAACCAATCAGTCAGCCACTTTTATATATTAAGATAATACAAAGACTCAAAACACATATCTAAAGCTATGATCATAGAGTACTCACTAAAATGATCCTACATATACAACCAAACAAATAACTTCAATGTATTTCTACTCTGAGTGATCAGGACCAAACACCAAAATATAAGAAAGTGAAGATAAGGATATGTTGAAGGTAGTTTGGGATGATGACGGACCAAGCCTACCAACAAATATATCAGAAGCAGTTACGTTGACCTCCAGACAATAGGCTTTATCAGTGCAAGTACCTAATCTTCACAAGGGTAACCTCTAGAAGTACTATGAAAGTGATGCAACATCTGCCTCAGGTACCATGGGAATTCCCCCTTGTAATCACCTATGTGATCCCTAGGAAAGGAAACAAATTTCACTAGCTCGTGATCATAATTTGGGTGAAATAGTCATTGGTGCATGATCCAACAATTAGGAGAGGGTGTATCTCTCTTTCCTTATCTTCACACATCCTTATGCTTAACTCATGTGTTAGAAGAGCTTTCTCGGACAACTTAACAACACTGGATTTCCACTCTTTAGTAAAGTTCTATACCTTCAGTTCAAGTGGACTTGGATTGTTTACTCTCCACACACCTATTCCAAGGCCCTAATGCCCTAGACTAGTTGATGTTACTATGACAAAACTAAAAAGTCTAGTTCATTTTAATTAAGCACTTATTTTAATTGGTTGTTATTTAGGACAAGGGTAGTGGACGTGAAACTAATGATGTTATGACACAAAGGAAATCAATAGAAAACCTAGGATGCCTGCAAATGCAACATTTATTTTTCTTCAACAAAAGTGATTTCTATAGGGGTTCTATGGGAAAGCTAAGAAATAAATAAAAAAAATCTTTTTCTTTTCAAGCACTCACACATTCAACACCTAATGAAAACCCTAAATGATGTCTACAATGCAACTTACCCTAATTCACACTATAATTTAAATGAAAGATTAAAGCAAAGCTCAAAAACAAACAAAGGTGAACTCAAAAGAAAAATCCAATTTATCAAGCAACAAGAAGCAAATCTCAAGAAAGAAATACTTCTTAAAGGAAAAAGACTCTTATTCCTAAAAGAAGAATTCACACCTTTGTCAATTAAAACTCAAAAGTAAGAAAACCAAAGAAAAGAAACCCAAAACAAAAGTTTTTTCCTTTTCTTCAAAATATTTAAAGACTAAAAGTTTCAAAAAGTGAAAGCAAGTATCAAATTCAAGACCAACAAAAAGATAGACTCAAATCTCACTAGTGATTAATAATACAAAAAATTAAAAGACTAATGTGAATAAGAGGCTAAAACACCTTGAATGATTTGGTCAGGAAGATACAATGAATTCTAGAAATAAAAAATATTCCAAAGAACTGAAATATCTCGTTTACCCAAGAATTTCAAACACTTTTCTGAAACAACCAATGAAAATCAATAACAAGCCAACTTCAAGAATGTAAAAGAAGAAATCAACAATACTAGGTTATAAACAAGTTACAAGAACAACAAACTATCCCAAAAGCATATAACTGTTAAACACTTCTCAAAGAAATTTTGAAACCCAACTTTAAGTATAAAAGCTCAAAAACTACAAACCATTGGTTGACATAGGGTTTTCACAAAAGATATGGAAGAAACTGAAAACGAATGATAAAAATATAATTCCAATCCCCATTATAACTAGAAAGACTCAAGCAAACATGGTTAAACCCCCAGCAAAAGCCAGAAATGAAAAAACCATTTTTTAAAATCTGTACATGACTGTGTAACTCCAAAAACGCGTATGTATGCAATAATTCCTAAAGAACCTAATGTATACGTATGTTTCTTTGGAAGAAAACACATATATACGCTTATGTATACAACAAAAAGTGCATATAAATCGAAACCTAGGAAGACATAAAAATACAATCCTTATCCAAGAGATTGGGCTAAATGACCAGATTTCGTAAGGGTCAAGAAGGCTAGAAAAATTAAGAAACAACAAACCAAAACCTATAACAACCCTTCTAGGAAATACTTGATGGTATTCCTTAGTGGATTCACCCGTTCTCTTGGCAGGAAAAGTTCCCTAAGGTAAGGGTTGACAAGCTCAATAGAGAAAAACGAAATAATTAAAAAAGAGTAGTCAAGTAAGCATGAAAAACATGTGAATTACTAAATGTGGAATTGGAAACATACCGGAAGGTCCTATGTTTAATTATGTTCCTATATGGTCCAAACGAGCAGGAATGCAAGTCAATTCACTAAAGCATATACATGATATATAATTCAATATACATACATAAAGGATAGGTTGGATCATCATATATAAACATACAAATTAATATTCATTAGATAATAACATATTAGGAACAAGACATGATCTTCTTTATTGATTAACAACAATAGGTATAGGAAAGGTGTACCCTAATCTAAGCCAAAGCTCCAACGAAGCCTTCCTCTGAATCCATCTAGCCCAAGCCATGAAGACAACGTCTCTAACAAATGCAAGGAGATTCTATGAAGATGATGAACATCTTTGCAAAGGAAACCAATGTTTCTATAAAGACTGGGAGTGCAGGAGGCATGGGAAAATCATACTTGATCTCGGAGAAAAATGGGTATAATGTTGATAGCCCTTCCCTTATATATTTTAGGCCTACCCAAGGGATGTATATATACCACCTGAGAAAAGATAATTCAGTTGTGCTACGGGCTCTTGTAGGTGGGATCTTAGTAAAACTTGTGAACCCTGCCCGAAAAATAGCATAATATTTTATTTTTTCATATTTTAAAGGGTATACATGGGTATATAGTTATAGAACCTATAGGAATTTACAGGGTAAGTTCCTTAGATAGAACACCAAATGGCACCGTTAACAAATAGATCACATATCACTACACAAGTATTCTTGATGTGGCTAAAACCCTCAAAGAGGGAAATAGTCCATGGCCTGAGCCAACTTGGCCACTTCAAGAAATTTATTAATGTAAAAGGAAGAAAATTTACATAAGCTTCTCTCATGAACGTTCGCCTAAAATATGACCCTCGATGCTCTTTAAATAGAGATTGTGGGCTAATCAAGTTTTAAGCCACATATCAAGTGTCGGTAATACCGAGGAGAGAATGAACTGTCAAATCACTTCATGTCTAGAACATATCGTGACCGTCAGATTATAAGTTACAAAAATTACATACTAAAGAAAGACACTTTACCTAACTATACACTAGAGCAAGTTATACTTAATTATTTCCTATGCATCCAAATATCCTAACATCCCCCCTTAAGAACAACTCGGGATAGGATTGAAGGATGTAAAAAGATGACAGAATAGGAGAAGGAGGGAGGCATTAGATCCTATCCCCCCTTAGTGACAACTTCCTGAACTCCAACCATAATTCGAAGTTTAGTAAACTTCACCTCCGTGAGAGCCTTTGTAAAGATGTCTGCAACTTGAACACCAGTTGAACAATATTGCACTTCAAGAACATGGTCATGAATGAGCTTTTCAATGAAGTGAATGTGTAGTTCAATGTGCTTACTACATTGATATTGGACTGGATCTTTACATATTTGAATGGCACTTTGATTATCACACCAAAGTGTAGTCGGATCTTGCTTCTGAAAAACAAACTCTAACAAGATATGACAAAGCCACATGGCTTCCTTACTATCTTCAACGAAGCCCCATGGCTTCCTTACTAGCTTCAATGATGCCACGATACTCTGCTTCTGCTAAAGAAAGATAAATGGAACTTTGTTTCTTGCAATCCCATGTAATAGGTCCAGAACCAAGAGTGAAGACATAACCCACAGTAGACTTCTAATCATTAGGGTCACCATCCCAATCAGAATCAGTGAAACCAACCAATAGAGGAGATTCTTTTGCACTGTAATGAATCTCAGACTAAATTGTACCTTGAACATAATGAAGTATAATTTTAGTTGCTTTCCAATCACTTTCATGTGGCTTTTGCATAAACCAAGCAACAATGGCAACAACAAAGGAAAGGTCAGGATAGGTATGGGTTAGATACAAAAGTTTTCCAACAAGTTGATGGTACAAGGTAGCATCAACTTTAGGGGAAGTACAAGTGAATGGAAGTTTGGCTCTAGAATTAAAGGGAGAAGTGGATGGCTTACACTCTTCCATGTGAAAGTGGCGCAGAAGATCACAGGCATACTTCGACTGGGAAAGGGAAATACCTTCTTTGGATTGAAAGACTTTAAGACTAAGAAAATAATGCAAGTGTCCTAAGTCTGTCATTTCAAACTACTTTTTAAGGCTAGAATTCACATGGTTTATAAGGTTGGGATCACTACCAATAAGGATAAGATAATCAAAATAAAGAACAAGAATGATAAGTGACTTACCCACATTCTTGGTGTAGAAATTATTTTTAGAATGACACCTAGAAAATCCATTATCTAAAAGAAAGCTATCCATTTTGGCATACCAAGCCCGAGGGGCTTGCTTGAGACCATAAAGGGATTTCTTAAGCCGACATACAATTCTATAGTATGTTTTTATAGAGCCTGGAGGTTGTTCCATATAGATTTCTTCATGCAAGTCCCCATGCAAGAAGGTGGATTTAACATCCATCTGATGGACTTCCCATTTGAAAGAGGCAGCAAGGGAGAGAACAAGGCGGATAGAGTTCATTTTGGCAACAGGGGAGAAGGTTTCAGTATAGTCAATGCCTTAAACTTGTGAAAAAACCTTAACAACAAGACGATCTTTATGTTTATCAACTTTTCCATCTGGTCCAAACTTGGTTCTATAAACCCATTTGCATCTAACAAGTTTTCGTCCCTTTGGAAGAGGAACAAGGTCCCATGTATTATTTGCCAATAGTGAACGATATTCTTCAATCATAGTTGTGTCCCAATCTAGATGGCCTGAAGCTTCTGCAAATATGCGAGGATCATAATTTTTTTAATCTTCATCTAGTAAAGAATAGGCTCTATCAAACTGAGAATGTGTACGATGCTCATCTCTAGGATCGCCTGCAAGAGCACCTGCTGCATCCTAAGTAGTGCAAACCCATTTTGGAATTTGAGGAGTTGAAGGAGGATCTTGAGAAGGTGGGGGAGGATTTTCATCCTCATTGTCATCTTCTAAAGAAGGAATATTTTCATAAGTAGAAGGGATAGAGAGAGGTGGCACATCCATCGAACTAAGCTCATAGGCTGATATATTTTTAGTAAACTTTACATCTCTTTTAATGATAACATTTTTTGATTTAGGTTGAAGAAGTATATATCCTTTAACATCTTCAGAATATCCAACATTTTTTTTTTTCATTATTAGGTTCTAAGGGTTTATGTTTCTCATCTGGAATATGGGCCCATGCTTCACTTCCAAAAACATGGAAGTGACTTACATCTGGTTTAATTGAGCTCCATGCTTCTTCTTTTTGATATTGTTTAAAACCTTTGTAGGAGTGACATTTACTATGTAATTTCCAGAGTTAATTGCTTCTACCCAAAAATTAATACTAAGTCCTTTAGATTCAAGTATACAATTAGCCATTTCCTTTAAGGTGAGATTCTTACTTTCAGCTACGTCATTTTGTTGTGGAGTATATGTTTCAATTGAATTCCATGCTCAGTGTAAAAGTTGATGAATTTGTTGTTAACATATTATCCACCATTATGAATTCATAGCTTAATAATTTGATGTCCAGATTATTTCTCAACAAAGGCCTTAAATGCCAAGAACATGTTAAATACTTCACTCTTGAGTTTTAATAAGTATACCTAAGTGCATATGGAGAAATCATCAATGAAAGTTAATAAATACTTGTATCTAGAGAATGAAACAACTGGAAGTGGACAACATAAATCATTATGCACAAGTTTTAAAGGGGCTGAGGCATGCCAAGAGACACGTTTTTCAAAACTATCCCGATGATGTTTTCCAAGTACACATCCGAAACAAACTCCATTTCTACAAGATACCATAGGAATACTTGTCACCATATTTTCTTTACATAGATTTTGAAGGGAGCCATAGTTTAATTGACCAAATTGCTCATCCCATAGTTTGCTCACTTCATCATAATGAGAAACAAATACCGAGGGAAGAGTTGATGACCCAAAGTTGTTAAACTTATACAACCTTGTAGAATCATCAGCAATGCCAGTAGCTAAAATTTGTCTAGGATATCTTAGGTCCTTAATTACAACATCATGAGGTGAAAATTCAATAGTTTTACCTTCACCTGAATGAGTTATTTGATATACAGATATAAGGTTGCAAGATAAGGCAGGAACACATAATACATCATTAAATAGACCATTGTCTACACGAATAGTTCCAATCCCTACAATGCTAAGAGATCTATCATCGCCAACATATATATTTTTGGTGTTACAATCATTTAAAGAAGAAAACATGGCTTTGTGTTTGGCCATGTGTTAAGAAGCTCCAAAATCAATGAGCCACTCATGAGAATTGTTGGAAATAATACTAGGATGGGCGTGAACTAGTATTGTCAGATCAATAATTTTATTTCTCAAACAAATTTATACACGCTACTTCAGTGAAGTGAACTAGCGTGTACACGCAACTGTGATTAGAGAAACCTTCATATATAGAGAGAACTTGTGATTTAGACAATTTATCATGTGTTGATCTTAAACCAATGCATCGGTAGCATATTAGATAGTGCAGTAAAAACAAAATAAAGAATCACACATAAGAAGCACACATGAGCACCAAGATTTAAGGTGGAAACCCAATGTGGGTGAAAACCACATGTTCATGTCGTCTCTATCTTCTTTTAATAATAAGAAAATATGTTTACAATATTGTACTGGTGCAGACTCATACTAGTACGCAGGCACCCATCTGTAGAAGGCTAAAACCTTCTCTCATTTTCCAGCTTCTACTGGAAGGGAGCTGAAACCCCCTAGCTCTTGTACTAGCCAATTTGCCGACCTATAGATGGCTATGACCTTCTTTCTTCCTCCAGGGACCACGTTTCATGAATTTTCAAACTGGATACTCCTGGAACACAACACCACAATATGAAGGCCACGTTTCATCCAATTTTCATACTAGACCAATCAACAACTTTTAAACTTAAATTGCATCAACCAACATTTAGTTAATCTGAACAATCAGATCACTGACACTAGAACACTATGTTGAACCTAGAAACTTGCATCATCAATAAGAAATAGTTGTAACCTCAAAAACCATGCATCAAACTGTATATGCTACTTGGCTGAACCAAAGTTGTGTGTATATGCTACTTCCGTTAATCAAACCTGCGTATACCTCTAAAACTACTGCAAACATAAACTTTTGAATCAAAACAGCCAGCAATATACTGAACATCTACTTTCAACTTACAGAGCTTTACAGAAGAAGCAACAGAGATCACTTCTTCTCACTTATACAATCAATCAATAAAATATCAAATTCCTTATTCATTCTGTTTTACATTTAGATCTAAGAAGACTTCATTAATAGATAGTAGTAAAATAGCAGCACTAATCTTATAGATCAGTTATCCTTGAACATCAAGCTTTTCTTTTGCATACGCTACTTGGAAGAGCTGAACCAACATGTATACGCACCTTCACCAAAGTGAACGAGTGTACAAATCTGCAAATACTTACTTCATAACTTCACTGCACTCCTGGACTTCAGACAAACTCAGATAACAATATTTAAATAATAAAACAGGTGTACATAATCATATCTAGCCCAATATCCTATCATTCGATAATAAGTCATTTTAGGTCTCATGATCCTAATCTAATATTGAATTCAAGGTGCACAGAGTATTTCAGATCAAATCACAGACATAGCCCCTGCAACATAAAATATACTTCAAATAGAAGTATTCCTTAAAAACCCATACACTTTCACGTAACACTTCATAAGATATTCATTACTTCAGTACTTAGCCCTTGATCTTTTCCTCCTTATATACTTATATCCTTTGTCAATTCCTTGCACCAAAACTACTTAGGACCAATACCTTGGACCAAATACCAAGGGTCAATTCCACAGACCAAACACCTCGAACCAAATACCTAGGGTCAATACCACGGACCAAATACCTCAGACCGAAACCTTGGTTTTCCAACATGTATCTGCTTTTCTTCTTGTGGGAGTGCGTGTATACGGATACGCTCTTTTTGTTATATGGACCAACGTGTATATGCTGTTTTGACTAAGTGGGCTTGTGTATACTTCTTAAATTGCTTTTCATCATCCTTCTCCTTTACCTTCTTTATTCTGATCAATAGACCTTAGCTCGATCTTCCTATTCTTCTCTACCACTTCCCTGTTACCTCTGAATATACCTGTTGTATTGTGAGTTTCCTTTTACCAAAATTGAATTGACCTGTGAGTGAGTTGCCATCAAGGGCAACACTTGTATCATAATGCCAAAAATGTGTAGAAGATGATACATTTAGTGCATAACTAGACCGAGATGCTTGACAACCACATGCAAAAAGTGTTATTCCCGAAGTTGAAGTTGAAGTTGAAGAGTGCTCCAAATGGATGTTATGCTTCTTCATGGTTTCTTCCAAGGCTTCCATATTCTTAAAGCATTTGGATTCTAAGTGGCCACCACAATTACAAAATTTGCAATGTCTCTCAGTCTTCTCCCCTTTGTTTTTAGTTTCCTTATCACTTTGTTGAGTTGATTTTTCATTTTGACACTGAAATTTCTTAAGACCCTTGTTTGGTTTAGGACCATTCCTTTTAGGATGATGCTTCTTAGGATTCTTGGAATTTTGTTGTTGTTGGGTTGCTAAGGCTTTCTTAGAAGAGTTTCTAGTATTAAGAAGACTAAGATGTAAGATTTTTTCTTGTTCTCTTATTAAAGAATCACAAAAGTAATCAAAAGAGGGGGACTTGTAGGCTTGTCCTTGAGAAATAAAGGCTTCTCTAGTACAATGGAAGGTGGAAACAAACACATAGTAGGTGATTCGAATTGGATCCATAAAATATTATCAAAGAACCATGACTGTATCAGGCCAGGACAAATCTCTAAAGAATACAAAATAGTGATCAAAAACACCCTGAACCAATGGTAATGGCACCCAGCATGGAACGACGAGGACCTCGGTCAAAGTGCATTGACCGAGGCCCATGGAGACTACGCAAGAGGTCAAAATAGCCCTTGGGAGCCCCGGATCAGGAAGCAGAGGTGAATTTTGATTGCTGGACAAATAGGGCCGAAATGGAGGAAGCCCAAGAATACAAATGCATGGGAAATTGGAGAACCACGAGAAAAAGGAAAAATCACTAAAAGTACAAAGGCGGGACCCGCACTCTGGAAACTGGCAGTATTGATTGGGGTGCCCTCAAATGATAATTGGTTTTGGATGAGAGTGGAGCGATCCCATTCATCAATCGATGCGTGGCAAGTGGAGGTGAGAGAAAACCACCGTTGATTGCGCGTTATCAGTTGAGCAAGTCAACCGCGTGAAACGTGCGTATGGCGTTGGATCTGGGGGACCCAGATCAGACAGCTGAGATTGCGCCTGATGGAGGGAGTGGAATCGATGAAGGAATAAGCCACAATTTAGAAGGATTTGGAATCCGTTTGATTGCCACTGTGAAGGAAGAACTCATCCACATCGTAGCTGAAGAAACAAATTGACGAAGCAGGCTGGTGCAAGTTAGAGGAGGACATGTGGCCACTCCCTGCGAGTTGATGATGATGCCGAGCCAGGGAACTCCAAGCGCAGTTGTAGAAGGTGAATCGATAGAGGCGGAAGACGAACCAAATAGACATGGAAACGAATCGCCTAAAAGCCATGAACAGAGACAGAATACACAGTTAACAGTGAATCCCGAGAGGAGGATGAGAGATAGAGAAAGGAACCAGAATCCCGAGAGGAGGATGGAACACAGAGAAAGAAGATAGTGAAGCAAAAGCAGAAAGAGGATAGAGGGTCGAGCTAACCAAAGGCAGCATCGAGCACCAGAGGCTTGAGAGATCCCATCCATCCCAGAGAGGATCTGTCTGGGTTGAGCACCACATTGGGCTCTCCCCTGTAGACCAAAAGGTCACAGAGCTAGTAGGAAGAAGAATTCTATGTACTCAAGTGGCTTGGGGAATCCTAGAACCACCTTGCTAAGCAAATCTGCTTAAGGAGAACTCACTTCAAGTCCCTACATTGTAATTCTCTGCTTAATACACAATAGAATAAAGCCACCACTGAAAGCTAGACCAGAGATGTATCCTTGGAGAATAGGGTGAACTCCTTATTAAATTTTTGTTTCTTTGTACTTTGCTTACTGTATTTCTCTGTTGTCTTTCCATTTAATTGTTTGTATGTTGGCAATCTGATTGATCTGTTCCTTCAATAACATAGAACACACACCAGCACATGAGTCTGTAATACCTTTGTTCATTAAATCTTTAACTGATGTCACTCATAGGGTGAATATCAGATCAAGTGGTATCATAGCACTAGACTGTAAGGTTAGACAAGCTTGTGTTGGTTTAGCTGTTGAATGCTCACAAGATCAAAGATCAAATTAGGAGAAGGATAGTTGGTGGAAACTAATCCTAAAATTTGGAGAGTCTATCCTTGGAAGATAATGTCAGAGGAAGGTTCTGTGGGGCCATACCCTCAACTCATAGAAAGTTTCCTAGCTATAAAGTCTATGGTAGAAGAAATGTACAAGGACTTTAGAAAGCATAAGGTTGAAGATTCATCAGGTTCTAAACAAGATAAAGAAGAAGATGAGTCTCACTTCCAAGACCACTCCAAAGGAAAGGGGAAAGAGGAAATCTTTCTCACACCTCCTAATAGCCCTGTGCATAATAAAAAAGCATCTCTGATTAAGCTAGATGTTAAATTTGATTTGCCTATATATGATGGAGAGCTAAATGCTAAAATGTTGGACAATTGGATTAGACAAATTGATGTGTATTGCAAGGTACAGAACTTAAACTCAGACAAGAGTAAGATTTAGCTGGCAAGCCTACGTCTATGAGGCACTGCCTTGGTTTGGTGGGAAGGCAGAACCCAAGTTGATATGAAAAGACATGGTAAGACCATCTCTGTCTGGAGTGAATTTGTTTCTGCAATCACGAAGCAATTCTATCCATTGGCCTACATGCAACAATCCATGATGAGTTGGCAAACTCTTCGGCAGTTGAAAGGGAAAAGTGTGCAAGGGTATACTCAAGAATTTAGAAAGAGAGTATTGATGTTGGGTATCTCATTAGACTCACCAAAGACTCTCTTGAAGTACATTGGTGGTCTACACAGCTACATGAGGCATACCATCCTCATGTTTAATCCCACTAGTATAAATGAGGTATCTGTACAAGCTACTCATCTAGAAGCTAGAGGAAAGAATGGAAGTCCAGAAGTTGGGGGACCATCCCAACCCACTGTAAGCAAGAGCAAGGAGAAATGAAAGCAGAAGTGGAAAGCAAGGAAGGCTAACACTATACAGAATAGAAAAGCTTCATGCACTCATTGTAAAAAGGATGGGCATGATGATGAGCATTGTTGGATTCTACATCCAGAGCTAAGACCTAAGAAGTCTGAGGGCAAGAAGAAGAAGATTGTTGCAGCTATTCAAAAAGATTTGGGGCCAGACTCGAGAGATGAAACAACTATAACAAACATAGGTATAAAAGGTAATAATTCTGAAGCATCTACTAGTTATTCTGCTCAATCTGTTATTGATGAAGAAAATGAGAGAAAAAGACATGAGCATTTCCATATTTGAGTTATTTCCAAAAATCAAAAGATTGATACTTTGTTTAATAGTGGCTCACAAGTAAATCTAATTTCTAAAGCAAGTGTAAAGAAATTGGGATTAGCAACTACACCTCACAAGAAACCATACCCATTAGGATGGTTGAATGATAAGGCACAACTACAAGTGACTAGACAACACAAACTCAAGTTTTCTTTTAGATCAGCATTTGTAGATGACGTTGAGTTAGACATAATTCCTTTGGATATATGTGGAATTTATTTAGGAAGTCCTTACTTGTATGATAGAAAGGCCATTTTCTATAGAGTTGAGAACAATTATCTACTTGTTAAAGACGGAATCAAATACTTTGTAAGAGCTCATAAGCTTAAGAATAATTATACTCTCATAAACTCAGGACAAATGAAAATAATGATAAATTCATGCAAACAATTCTTACTGATGGTTGTAAAGGAAAAGAAACCTGATAAAACCAATGTATTTGAGGGTTGTAATGCTGAACAACAAGCTAATATAGAAAAGGTTGTTTCAAATTATGATGTCTTATTTCAAGAACCTAAAGGTCTGCCACCCAAAAGGGGAATAGTACATGATATTATTTTGCAGCAAGATGTTCCATTGCCTAACATTGGGATGTACAGGCTGTCTGCTTTAGAGAATGTTGAAATCAAGAAGTAGGTGTAGGAGTTGCTCGAGAATGGGTTCATCAGGCCTAGCACATCACCATGTGGGTCACCAATCATTTTGGTGAGAAAGAAAGATGGCTTGTGGAGAATGTGCATTGATTACCGAGCACTGAATAAGATAACAATCAAAAATCGTTATCCCCTTCCTCGCATAGATGATCTTTTAGATCAATTAAAGGAAGCTGTTTATTTCACCAAGCTGGATTTGCATAGTGGACACCATCAGGTTAGAGTTACAGAGCAAGATGCATGGAAGACTACTTTCAAAACAAAGCAGGGATTGTATGAATGGCTAGTTATGCCTTTTGGCTTGACCAATGCTCCTGCTACTTTCATGAGATTAATGAATGATGTACTCAGACCTTTTCTTGATAATTTTGTTATTGTGTATCTAGATGACATTCTGATTTTTAGTAAAACATGGGAAGAACATTTAAAGCATGTTAAACAGACATTAGATGTTTTGAAAAGATAAAAACTTTATGTTAAACTCTCAAAATGTGAACTTGGCAAAACATCTATAAACTACTTGGGTCATATAATAGGGGGAGGTGAATTGAAAATAGATCCCTCTAAAGTGGCAGTCATTGTGAACTGGCCTAAACCCAGGTATACTACAGAAGTGAGAAGCTTCTTAGGAGCATCACAGTATTGGAGGAAGTTTATTTCTAACTTTTCCTCAATTGTAGCTCCCTTAGATGCTTTAACAAGATTGAATAAGGTGTTTCAGTGGGGAGGCAAACATCATAAAGCCTTCGACACCTTGAAAGAAAAGATTAGTACAACACTTGTACTAGCACTGCCAAATTTACAAAGACCATTTGAGATCCGAGCTGATGCCAGTGACAATGCCATGGGAGCAGTTTTGACACAGCACGATAAACCCATATGTTATATTTCTAAGACTTTTAATCCTGCAGTAGTTAACTATCCTACATATGATAAAGAATTGTATACATTAGTTCAGAGTGTGAAAAAGTGGAAACATTACTTAATGGGCAAAGAGACAGTAATACATATTGATCATCAACCACTTCAATATCTACACTCTTAAACTAAGTTGCAACAATCAAGAAATTATAGACGGATGGGTTTTCTACATAACAAGGGCATACATAATAAGGTTGTAGACATGTTATCTAGACCCATTATAAATGCATCTACCATACCTAAGCATAATTGTGTACTACATGAAAGCTACATTGAACAATATGCTTAGGATATGGACTTCAAAGATGTATATGCAACTTTGAGTCAAGGAAAAAGAGTAGAAGAATTGGACTATCATGTGGAGGACCAACTCTTATACCATTGTGGGAAACTCTGCATTCCACAAATTGAGAGAGTAAAGATAATTAGGGAAGCACATACGTCTCTGATATCAGGTCACTTTGGGGTAAGTAAAATAGTTGCACAATTGCAAAGATTCTGCTATTGGCCAAAAATGAATGAGACAGTTTCTAGATATGTAAGAGGGTGTTGTATGTGTGCTAAAAGCAAGCCCAGCAACAGAAAACTAGGCTTCTACACTCAATTGCCAGTTCCTTCTCACCCTTGGGAAAATGTTTCCATGGATTTTGTTGGAGGACTGCATAAATCTAGGACAGGTCATGATTATTTATATGTTGTTGTGGATAGGTTCAGCAAAATGTCTATTTTGATACCTTGTAATAAACAGATTACAGTTGAACAGACTAAAAAATTGTTCTTTGAACATGTATGGGTTCATTTTGGATTACCCACTTCCATTGTATCTGATCGAGACACCCGATTTGTGGGGAAGTTTTGGCCTAGTCTGTGGGAATTGACGGACACCAAATTGAAGAAAATCATATCTTTTCATCCACAAACAGATGGCTAGATAGAAGTAGTTAACAGGACAGTGATCCAGTTACTAAGAGGTTATTGTAGCAAACATCCTAAGCTTTGGGATGAACACCTGTGTTATGTGCAACATGCTTACAATAGAGCCAAACACTCTTCTACACAGAGATCTCCTTTTGAGGCTTGTTTTGGTTTCACACCAAGGTCTCCTTTGGATTTTGTCTTTGGTAAAGATACCATGGTTGATGGACACAGTGATGTGGACAAGGCAACTAGGTTCATTGAAGAGATCGAGGAGATCCACCAGGCAATACAAGAATAGCTGGAAAAGAGCCAAGCCAAGTACAAGGCTAGGCATGACAAGCGCCGGATGGAGCATAGTTTTCATGTTGGAGACCAAGTCTGGCTGTATATTAGCAAGGACAGGATGCAAGGTGAAGGTAAAAAGCTAAAGCCTATCAAGTATGGACCTTTTAGGATACTTGAAAAGATTGGTGAAAATTATTTTCGCCTTGATTTGCCAGCTTACATGCACATCTACTCAGCTGTAAATGCAGATTGCTTGAGATTGTTTGAAGCTTCAATGATTGAGGACCCTAAAGAGCAAAGTCAATTGCCTTCTATTGATGACCTACTACCTGAATATCTTAATGGATTACAGGAAGACACATTGTTGGACAGGAAGGTGAGAACAACGCATAGGGGAGATGTTGAATACCTCAGAATTGTGCTCAAAGGTTCGAAGCCAATCAGTGCAAACTAGATTGAGATTGGGCAAGTGAGAAAACAGTACCCTTACTTAGTCGATGCTTGAAAACCAACTTTTGGTGGTCCAAAAGCTTTTTCAGTGGGAAGGTTATGATTTGAATTGGATCCATAAAAGAATGTCAAAGAACCATGACTGTATCAGGTCAGGACAAATCTCTAAAGAATCCAAAACAACGATCAAAAACACCCTGAACCAGTGGCAATGGCAGCCAACATGGAACGATGAGGACCTCGGTCAAAGCATGCTGACCAAGGCCCATGGAGACTGTGCGAGAGGTCAAAATAACCCCTAGGAGCCCTGGATCAAGAAACAGAGGTGAATTTTGATCGTTAGGTGAACAGGGCCGAAATGAAGGAAGACTGAGCATATGGATGCATGGGAAACTAGAGAACCGCGAGCGAAAATGCAAAAGCGCTAAAAGTACAAAGGTGGGACCCGCACTCTAGAAACCAACAGTATTGATCGGGGTGCCCTCAAATGGTAAGTGGTTTTGGATGAGAGAAGAGCGATCCCATTCATTGATCGACAAGTGGCAAGTGAATGTGAGAGAAAACCACAGTTGATCGTGTGCTATCGATCGAGCAAGTCAACAACGCGAAATATGTGTATGGCGTTGGATCTGGGGGACCCAGATCGGACGGCTGAGATTGTGCCCGATGGAGGAAGTGGAACCAACAAAGGAATAAGCTGTGATTTAGAAGGATTTGGAATCCGTTTGACTGCCATGGTGGAGGAAGAACTCATCCACGACATAACTGAAGAAACGAATCGACGAAGTAGGACATGTGGCCACTCCCTGCGAGCTGATGATGACGTTGAGCCAGGGAACTCCAAGCACAGCTGCAGAAGGTGAATCGACAGAGGTGGGAGAGGAACCGAATAGACATGGAAATGAATGGCCTAAAAGCCATGAACAGAGACAAAATACATAGTTAACAGCAGATACCGAGAGAAGGATGAGAGATAGAGAAAGGAACCAGAATCCCGAAAGGAGAATGGAACACAGAGAAAGAAGACAATGAAGCAAAAGAAAAAACAGGACAGAGGGCCGAGCTAACCAAAGGCAGCATCGAGTACCAGAGGCTTGAGAGATCCGAGCCATCCCAGAGAGGATTTGTCCGGGCTGAGCACCACATTGGGCTCTCCCCTATAGACCAGAAGGTCATAGAGTTGGTAGGAAGAAGAAGTCTGTGTACTCAAGTGGCTTGGGGAATCCAAGAACCACCATGCCAAGCAAATCTGCTTCAGGAGAACTCACTTTGAATCCCTGCATTGTAATTCTCTGCTTAAGACACAATACAGTAAGGCCACCACTGAAAACTGGGCCAAAGATGTAGCCCTGGAGAATAGGGTGAAATCCTTATTAAATTATTGTGTCTTTGTACTTTTCTTACTGTATTTCTCTGTTGTCTTTCCATTTAATTGTCTGTGTATTGGTAATCTGATCAATCCGTTGCTTCAATAACACAGAACACACACGAGCACATGAGTCTATAATACCTTTGTTCATTAAATCTTTAACTGATGTCACTCATAGGGTGAATATCAGATCAGTAGGCTGGTCCTAACTTAGTAAAAATGGAATAAATAAGGCTATCGTATTCTTTCTTAACCTTAACACCTTCCAACAGAAGTCTAAGGGTATTGAACATGGAAAAAAATATTCAATGGAAGAAAAACTATTGGGGTCCAATGTAAGCAACTCATTTTCGAGTTAATGGGCTCTAATTTCATTTTTAATTCAAAAAACTTTATTGATGTGTTTCATTGCTTCATCGAGGGTATTAATTTCTATGATATGGAATATAAGGTCTAGCGAAATAGACATCCCTATCAACCCACGTTCTTGATCTTTCTTATTTTCCCATTTGGCTTGTTTATATTCATCTTTAGGTTTATACTCTTGGCTGGAGGCTACTCTATGAATACCTTTACTTCTAAGTAAATCCATAATGTAGGATAGGCATTAGAAGTAGTTGGTGTTTTCAAGAATAACTAGGCATGGACTTTCCATTTTAAAAGAAACTGAAGTTGTAGATGTTGAAACTAAGTGTTCCAATGGAAAGATATTAAAAAATTAGGTTGATTAAAAAAAACGGCTTTGAAAACGACTTCTGGATGAAGAAGTTATGGATTTTTGAAGAAAAGTTGTTGAAGATGCCGACGAACCACATGAATGTTGGGAAGTGAATGATAATGTTATATTTAAAAAAAATACCCTCCCCCCTTTCCAAACTTAATCTAATTAGCTCACTTAAAAAAATATTACTTTATGTGACCCGCTTTTATAAATAAGTGACAGTCATTTTTACAATGGTACTTTATGAACTATCCAATAAATTATAACTTAAATAAAAGATAAAGTGACTTTAGAATTACATGTGACTCACTTTTTATAATGGGTGAGAACACTTTTACATAAAGTAACTTTAAAACATAAGTTACATGTGCTTTTTGAAAAAGTAACTCAACAAAAAGAAAGACTTGAACCCAAAACCTCTATTCTCATAAAGTAACTTTAGACCAAGTGAGCTAGTTTAAAAGGTTAGTATTTTTTGGAAAGGAGGTTAGTAATATTTTTATTTTTTTTTGCTTACTGAAGCTTTGGGGTGCATGCATACTTGAAAAACCACTTTTTGCCTACAAAATAAAAAAGCAACCACACAAACCAAACAAACAAGAAAAAGTATCCAAGCCTTACGACTTAAACTTAGATATGGTCGAAAACTAAATATTTTCCTCAATGTTTCTGATTTTCTAAAATCACACTAAGGTGCAGCGAAAAAGAGCATACGCATGAGAAAAATCCTTTCTTTCTATTTCTAGTTTGCTTAGATCACGCAGAGTCATGGGAAAAATAGCATACACATAAATGAAAGGTATAGATATGATAATATAAAAAATTATAGGTGACGATAAACCAAAATAAACAGAGAGATAAATAACTATAGCTGCAAATAAAGACTATATACCTCCATATCTTAAACATGGTGTAGCTAGGCCTACCGGAAACCTTTTCGCATGAAACGAAAGGGGTTTCTCACTCTAGCATATGCTCCTAACACAATAGAGAAGTCCTCTTGGCTTGAAGGTGGTTAGAAACAGTAGATCTAGTAATCGACAGTGGGATGAAATTGTGTCGGCTCTAGATTTGGATCACCAATGGATGCAGCCCTCTAATAGCTCTAGTACCATGTAGGAATTTATAGGGTAAGTTCTTTAGATAGAACACTGAAGGACACCACTCACAAATAAATCACAGATCAATACACTATTATTCTTGACGTGGTTAAAACCCTGAAAGAGGGATATAGTCCATGGTCTAAGCCAATGTGGCCACTTCAGGGAATTTATTAATGTAAAAGAAAGAAAATTTACATAAGCTTATCTCATGAATGATCACCTAACAAATGACCCTCCATGCTATTTAAATAGAGATCATTGACCAATTAGGTGTTAAGCCACAAATCAAGTGTCGGTAATACCGAGGAGAGAATGAGCTGTCAGATCACTTCATGTCTAGAACATATCGTGACTATCAGATTGTAAGTTACAAAAAGTACATACTAAAGAATCACACTTTAGCTTACTATACACTATACCAAGTTATACTTAATTATTTCCAATGAGTCAGAATATCCTAACAGAACCTGCGTGTTTATGTGATTTTGAATGGGCTGAGTCACATATGCATTTTTTAATTTATTTTTTAATATAATATCAAGTCTACATGGGAAAAGGTTGCCCAAGACCATACAAGAGCATCAAGTATACAAGAGTGATAAATGAGCCTATAACACTCTTTTCTATCTTCGCAAAAAAATTATACACATTGTAGTTAGGTACTTCACAAGGATAAATCACTTTCTTATTTCGAAAGTATATGTGTACTCTCTAATTTTGTTTATTGCAGCCAAGGAAAATAATTAAGATTATGTCAGCCAAGCCTATTTCCCATATGGGACTCCTACTCCAAACAGTGTCAAGTTTAGTTTGTACTTCATATTGGGGATACCCCCTTGTATGATGGTTGTTTCCATCACCATTGACATTATGGCACTAGGAGGAAGGTAACATTTATATGGATGATAACTCAACACATCCATATAAAGAACCTTCACTTCAAGGTAGAAATTGTCTGAGTCTGACTCCAACTCACATATCTAAGAAAAAATGGTCATCTCATTAAATTTTGGAGCTTTCTTATGAATTTACTTATGATCAACACTTGAGGATTCAACCTATCACTTGCCAATTTGCTAGATCTATTGGATTACTCCTTGTTACATATGTTCTTCCTCATAAACAATCAAGGAAAGAGACAACCTATCACATTGTTATTGTTTCTTTAGTGGAAGATTTTGTTACTGATACCCTTGAGGATTTAGCTAACTCATCTAAATAATCTCGTAATCAAGGGGATATTCCACCAACTATTGGAGAAAATTTCGAGGGACATGGCAAGGAATTTCATTTTTTAGGAAATTAATAGTCAAGTGATAATGAACAACCCAACAATAACAAAAATCTGAATAGTGAAGGAGAAGAATCTTTAGAATAAGAGAGTGAATGACCCTTTGGGAACAGGAAGAAAGCTTCTGATGGTATCTCCATCTATGAGCTAGAGAAATGGGAAGGCCAACGTGAGTTGATCATCTGGGCTTTCACATCTCAACCTCCATCAAATAAGACATTTTTTCCTTCTCAAATTTCATCTAGTAAGTTTCCCGCTATCATTGAACTAGTAGTTAATGTTGGTAATGTAAATTCTAGATCCACTTGCCCCCATTTTATCTTAAATTTTGAAATTTTCAATTATAATGTCCATAATTTCCTTGTTGATTATGTTGCATTTGTGAATGTTATGCCTTTATCTGTCACAAATAAAATTAATGCTAAATGGGAAAATAGGGATGCCAGAGTAATACAATTAGACATATCCCTGGTGCAAGAAATTGGTGAACTAGAAAATGTTATAATTCACTTATGTTCTTATCACAAAGTTCCTTGGTGTATCAAAATAGTTATTGTGGACATTCGGGAAGCCAATGGATTTCTTCTAAGTAGACATTGGTCTAGCAAGTTGCAAATATATTTTTTTCCACAGACTGGTTTCATTTGTGGCTTCCTTGTAGGGGAAATAATAATCAGATTTGAATTGAAAGTGAACCTTTTATGAATAATACCATTACAGTTCTTGAAGCACATAATGAGATGGTTATCTTTATGAAAGTAATATTCATGAATTATGTTTTAAAAGTTTACCATGGATGTTATCTTTTGTAGCCATCCCCTGTACCACTAGATACATTGTTGGAACCCTTCCTTGCAATACAATAGGTGCAAATGATCTTTGTAACATACATGTAAATAATACTAGTCTAGAAACTAACCCAGTTGCCACTAATGTTTGGACTTTGTATTTTGATGGTTCAAAAGCACAAGTGGGTTCTAGAGCTGGTTGCATTTTGATTGACCCTTATAAGAAAATTTATATGATATCATGCCGATTGGAGTTAGAGTGCATGAACAATATTTTAGAATATGAATTACTCATACTAGGACTAAAGAAAGCCATAGAACTCAAAGTATAAGTGTTACAGGTAATAAATGACTTTGATATTGTCACACGTTAGGTACAAAACATTATCCACTTTGTAACCTAATCTTAAAAAAATACCAGAAAGATGTGTCACATATTATATCTTCATTTAAATAATTTAATATTAATTATGTTCTTAAGATTCATAACGTAGCTACAGGCACTTTAGCTAATGCAGTTGTTAGGTTGTCACCACTTAGAGATGGTTTTTCTGTTGAGATTATTTATAAGCCATTTAAACCTAACAACACCACTAATTTATGTGTTTTCAATAGTGACTAGCAGAGATTGAATTTCATGGCTAATGTTGACAAGTTTAAGGATGTGTGATTGATGAATTTTAGCGTGAAAAAGGATTTGCAGGAAACAACTTAGGCACATAAAGGAAACCCCATGCCTAAGGGTGGTATATCTTTAGAGAAACTTTATGACTTGTAGAACTTCTTTGCAGGACCAACCAACACAAAGACCCAATGTTCCATATTATTGCACGAACAAGTTAACTTGGGCACCAAGGAATATCTGATGTATGTAAGCCTTGGTACATATTGTCATCTCCAAGAATGAAATATTTTACTCACCTTTTCAAATAGTACCAATAAGTGCTTGCATGGACATATGGTGATTTTAAAACCTATGATACATGAATCATCTAGTGGTTCATACCTATAAATGAAGGGGTGAATCCATTTCAGAAAAAGTTGAAAAATTTCATCCGATGCTTGAACCCCTAATTCAGAAAGAACTAAGGAAGTTGCTAAACGCTTAGATCATCTTTAAAGTTTTTCATTCTAGCTAGGTTTCTAATTCAGTTCCAGTTAGAAAGAAGTCTAGGTAAATATGCTTATGTGTATATTTTCACAACCTAACCCAAGCTTCTGATAAGGATAATCATCCCATGTTATTTATGGAGCAAATACTCCACACAGTATCTAGATCAGAGATGTTCTCACTATTGAACAAATTTTCAGGATAGAATCAAGTTCTAGTGGCAAAACTTGATAGGTTGAAAACAACATTCATGACAAAATGGGTTGCATTCACATTCAGATGAATGTCATTTGGAATTATAAATGTGAGTGCTACATTTCAACAATACATGGACATCACCTTCGGGAGACTGATTAGCCAGAGAATGGTCATTTCCTTAGATGGTGTTATAATGTTTTCTAGGAAAATATTAGACCATTTTTGTTACCTAAAGTAAATTTTCTAGTGGTTTCAGAAATATGGCATATCATTAAATTCAAGGAAAACATCTTTGGTGTGTTAAAGGGAAGCATTTAGGGACACTTCATAGCTAAGAGTGGAATTAAAGTGGACCCAGAGCGGGTCAAGGCTATTTCTTAGATTCCCTTTCCCATGAGCAAGAAGGCTATGCTATCCTTCTTGGTGAAAAATATTTTTCTTTAGAAGTTTATCTCTGATTATGCACAAATTATTAAACCTATGAAAGAGATGATCAAGAGGGATATGATATCTAAATGGGACTTGAGGGAGAAAGATGATTTTTCCCATATCAAACAAGTGAATGTTGATGCCTCAATATAACATAGTCCAGCCTTCAATAGATATTTCTTGTTGTATATTATTGTTTTTATACATTTATTGCATCCATTCTAACTCAGAAGGATAATCAAGGAAATGAAGGGCTAATATCGTTTATGAGTGCTAGCCTACAAGGATTGGAATTGAATTATCCTTCCATGTGTAAACAAGTGAATGCATTCTACAAGGTAGTGAAGCACTTTATACCTTATGTCTTGAAAGGTTATGTTATCATCTGTGTGCCTCATCAAGTGGATAGATCACTCTTTGTACAACAAGAGTTGGGTGAGAGGAGGGTGAACTAGATGACAAATTTGCAAGAATATGATCTAGAATTCAAGCCAATTCATACAATTAAAAGCAACGATGTTTACCATCTTGTGATAGAAGGATTCAATTTTCCAGAACATGATTCTTCTAGATGGGAATAAGAAATTGATATGGACAACATCGATCATGTTACCTTATAGATGCAGTAATGTCTTGGTACATTGATTTACATTAGCATCTAGATTAAGGAACCTTACCCTCATACTTATTGGAAAAACAAAAGATGGAAAATCATCTCAAAGATTTATCTTATTAGCTTCTTCATGGCATGCTTTCTGAAAGCACCACAATTGACCTTCATGATTGACTAGCTGGTGGGCACTACCCAGGAATACTATAACTCAAAAAGTGATGAGTGCTAGATATTATTGGCCACCACTATTTAAGGATGCACACCCATATGCCCGTAAGTGTCATGTATGTCAAATATGTGATGGTCATGATCAGAAGTTAATCACCCCAGGGAAAATTTTAAGGATTGGAAATTATCTTAAATTTTAGAAACCTTAGTGAATCTTATTAATACCTAATATGCAAGTGGTAAAATATTTTGAGATATACTATGTTATAGACATTTTTGGGCACTGCAACCCCAATCATAAATGTCCATAAACCAAGGGCTCCTAAGTCCCTAAAAGTGTTGTTCCAACCCCTAAAAGAACAAGGTCAACTAATTACAGCATCTCCCAGAAGTTCTCCATGAAAAACTACTCAGAACTGGTCAAAACTGGACCATCTCACCTGCTCCATCGTCAAAGTGTGTTGTATCCCACCTAAATGCACACGGAGGTGTGATGCATACTGAAAATCCCTTCTATGGGGCGCGAAGGGTGAGAGTGGACAAATGGTAGGGTCAATCTGTGAGGTGGAGGATCATGGAATCTTCTAGAAACTTCTCCTGTGACACTTCCCTCTCTGCATTCGCCCAGGGATGAGTAAGAGATCATCAACCTCCAAGTGGAATCAAGAACTATCAGAGAGAGGACACTAATCAAATCTTAGAAGCTGACTCACCCCCCTTTCAAACATTTATATATGGATCCCTCATCCCAGAGATCCGGGGGCTGGAATTTTGTATCTTGTAAGGAAGTGCTGTTGGTTTCTTGGTGTAACATCATAGTGTTGGGTGATCTAAGCTTTTCATGAGGTGAAGAAGGGCTCTCTTGCTGGGAGGATGATGCTAGGTCAGAACAATTGGTTGTAATCCTCTTTGCTTTTCTTGATTATTAATAAAGCTATTCAAGTTTTCCTCCACATTCTTATATGATTGATGATATATGCATTTTTGTGGTCAATATATATCTGGTCCTATATTGTTTATTATAGTAGATCTCTATTCTTGGATAGTGTTATGCTGCTTTGATTCTACAGGTGCTCTTTGAAGCTGGGTAGACGAGGAAGCGAGTGGCAAAGGTCTATCAGAAGGGAGAGGAATCAAGCAAGGAACCAAGCACAAGACAGAGGTTGGTCTCCTTATTTCCCCTCTTATTTGCTTCTCATAAAATAAAACGAAAGTGATTTTAGTTTGTTTGTTTCTAAGGTAGCTACCAGCCTTAGTGGGACTAGCAGCTCTACATAGACACTAGATTTCCCGATAACAAAATGGCGACTCCATTGGGCAAGCGAATAGATTGTTGGTTTGTCTATATTTGTTTGCTTTATAAACTTACAGATGGAGCCTGAAGTCAAGCCAGCTAGCCTTTGAACTGCATTCGCTATGCAAGTGAAAAGTAGATCAATGCTGCTTCAGTCTATCTACGGGTTTTGTTTATGAACTGAACAATTGATTCAAAAGCTCTCTAATTGCCCTTGTGGTGGGTTTAGTAACCTCCTTAGATCTACCCCTATGATTCATTTACTAATTACCACTTGCTCGGCCAAAATCCCTCAACTGTGCTACAAACTCTAATCAAGAACTGGATCGAAAGTCTCGCACTGTACCATCGCACCCTCTCTTCAAGAATATCAATATGCATCACACTTCCTGTGTGCTCTAGGTGGGATGTATACTGGAATCCCTGTGTAACAGGTGCGCTGATCAGAAAGGGCTAATTTTGCCTTCAGACTTTGGTTCTTTCACTCTTTTCAGCTCTATTCAAGAGTTTTGCTGTTTGTAATAAGTATATCTCTGTTGGAAACCCCCTTCCTTACCATTATTCCGCCTCTATTGTGCAAAGAACACTAAATGTTTTTATGTATTATGATCCATTTTCAATTCTCTTTTACAAAGAAGTAGCGTAATTGAACTGTTGTTTATTGATTTGGAAGTGTCGCAAGTGTTGTTTTCAGTCATAGAAGAGAATCCGATTGTTCTTGATAGTCGATTACACTGTTACTCTTGTATTTGATTTGAATTAATAGTTTTTCGAGTGTCGAAAGCAAGTTTTCAATTCCAAATAACAAAGTGTCGTCATTGTCTTCATTTTGTCTTGAAAAGAAACTTGTTAGTAATGTCGCTTTGAAAAATAATTCAGATTTGCGCTTAGCTTTCTTTTTATCATTCACACATTAAGAAGGCTGAAAACAAATACATGCATGTGCATTTGCATTTAGACTATTTTTTGGTTTGATTTAGGACAGTGCATATAGTGTGTGCTCTCTGCTCTATGTTGAAAGAATATCGTCTCTCTTTCCTAAGTAGCTAGGATTTTCATTGCAAAAAGAAGATTAAATGATTGTTTATCATATTAGATTGCATTTTCGGAATTGTATATCTACATCATGCGCTGAACCTGAAAGGCAAATTTATTAAGCAAGATCAACTATAAAATAAATTTAATGAATCTAAAAACGCTTTGGAACCTAATGCACAACATTTAGAAATCTAGGCCAGAGACGTATTTCGGTGTCGTAAAGCCTGGTAATTGTTGTTTTCAATACTGGTTGGGTGATTCCTCCACTTTGAGACGATAAGTGCCAGCACGGACTTGTGCTCCCATGTACCGTCGAGTATATATTGGGAGACCACAATAGGCTTTATCCTTTATCCATAGGAGGCTGTGTCTGCCGCCTTTTCGATTGCAATGCACTGAACACAACATTCGAGAAGATTGACTGTTGTATCGTAGAAAGTATTTTGCAGTTTTGTGATTGGTTTGGTAATCCCTCTATCTAGATTTCCAGAGTAGTCTCTTTCATTCCTTTTCAGACTCCTTAAAGGAAAAGGTCCATCTGAGCACTTGTCACTTCAAGCTCATTAAAAATCGAAGGCGACTAGAGTCATCTTTTGTTTTTTCTCGACTCTTAAAAATTGAAAAAACAAGTTGTGTCAAAGCATCTAAAATTTATTTTAATTGGAATAAACATCACCTTTCCTACATTGGTCTTAGGTTGAGAAAAATGGAGTCCACCAACCAAGGCTTTCCCCTTGGAGGAAATCCTAGTCCTTTCTTGTCTTGGCGTGATGTTGGTGCACCCCATATGGCCACATTGTCGCTTCCCGGATTGAAAATCGGCTTGCCCATATGGCTCTTCTTGACCTCTGTCATTCAGAACACCGTGATTCCCGAATAATGAAATCAACAACTAAATGATGCCAGGGTTACCCCCCAACCTTCTACTTTGTCCAATTTTCCCTCTCCTCCTTCCTCTTTGCTTGATAAAGCTGGTAAAGCCAAAAATCAAGTAACTGAGAAGAAGAAGGAGAAGAAGAAGAAAGAGAAGAAGAAGAAGGAGCCAAAGGCGAAAAGGGGCACACAGGCATCGTCTAGAAAAAATCCACACACTGCACCGTCGAGGCCTAAATCACCATGTGTCATTTGCAAAGGAGACCACTATCATCGAGATTATCCTTGCATCCCTCGGATCTTAAGGGACTGGTCTCCTCGTTTGCACAATCCAGTGTCATCAACCTCTGATGATCATGTTGAAGATACACCATCAACTAGTGAAAGTGAAGTTCCTGGACAAAAAGGAAAATATAAATTTCCTTGTAAACTGTGTGAAGGCGATCACGCCGTCCACCATTGTCCCTTCTTAGACAAGGCTAAAAGAGTTTTGGACAACCATCCGGTTTCACCGTTACGGCTTCCTGCTGGATATAAGAAACTCTTGCCGAGTATCTCACTAGTTGAAAATCCGGCTAACACGCCATTGTGGTCGGCTGAAGCGTCTAACATTGAAGATGAACCCTCTGGATCCACACCAGATGAAAGTCAAAAGGTCGAGGCGGCAGTTGACCCGGTCTTGCCTTCAAAAGGTCCATCTTCAGATGATACAGTCATCGGAGAGAGCAAGAACAACACCGTTCAAATTCTCTTCATAAGCACAGACTCCGACGAACATGGGGGAAGTTTACCCGTTCCTTTACTGCAGGAAGGAGGATCGTCAGAGTCATATCCAGCTGTCTATTCGGTCCCACCACCAAGCAACCTAGTTGTTTCCTTCGATTGGAATCTACTAGGCAGACCTCGTTTACCGGCTAGCGTACCATATCGAATCATTGCTCAAATATATAAAATGGTCATGGCCAGTACCATCATAGATGAAGGGGCTTCTGTGAGTATCCTTTCCTCAACTACTTGGAAAGCACTTGGTTCGCCATCGCTTTTACCTGAAATGAGAAATCTAACAGGCTTTGACAAAGGAACCAGTCGACCGTTAGGGATCCTTCCCAATGTGCCGATAACATTGAGAAGGAAAACTGTTCACATGAACATAATGGTAGTCCAAGGACCCTTGGATTATAATCTACTCCTTGGACGCGACTATATTTATTGAATGGGAGCCATTGTCTCCTCACTCTTTAGAGTAATGTGTTTTCTACATGAAGAGTGGTCAAGCTCATAGACCAGCTTTCATTCCCCGGTTCACACATAGCAAATAGTCAAATACCATCCCTAAATGGTCTTTTCACGCAAGGAATGTCTCATCAATCCCTAGTCTATCCACCAGATGAGCGTGAGTGATTCGGAGGACATGACTGAAACCCAGGGGGCATGCACCCTGGTCTGTTTCGGCAGGAAAACCTTGAGTATAGGGTAGGTTTCTGGGAAGGATATATGACTAGTTTATGAAATTAGACTGGAATTAGATTCCCTCGTCAAAGTTATGTGAGTGGAGCCAGTTGCGCCACTCACCTTTGTTTATTTCGGTAGACATCGCCGAGGAAGTGTTTTGCCTGAAGTATAGATAGAACAATCCTTGGTAACCTAGAGATTTTTCGCTATACCCGGGGGCATGCAAAACTTTTGGCATGCAAGCAAAGAGAGACCATTTATTTTCTTTTAATTTGTAGGTCCTCTAACCCTTTAAACTCGTAGGATTGGTCGTTTCCTAACTTGCATAAAGAAAGGATGCAGGGCAAAGCTTTGAAAAAATGCCATTTTAAATGAGACATCTTTATTATACGACTGGATCGAGCAGTTTTAACGTGGAATTCAAGCTCGTTAAAAAATAAACATAAGCAATGAGCAAATGTTCCCCCAGAGTTTAAGCTCATTAAAAAATGAACCAATTTCTAGTAAATAACCATTGTGCATGCATTATCATCAGCCTTTGAAGCCTTGGTCGTGTTCTCATCATCACCTCCATTCTATATTGGCCGATCATTCACCTCCATTTGATTGTTTACCCTTTTTGAGGAACAGCTGCGAAGAATGATCCTATTAGCCATCCTTGTGACACTGCCGCGATTGGAAAATTCCAAACCTTACCTAGAATTAGCTGCTACCCAAATTTACCACTCATTCCTCGAAAAATGAGTCTCCTTTAAGCTCTTTTCAACTGACTCGTAAAATATGAAAAGATTGTTGAGTAATTGGCCTCTCCAGCTCGTTAAAGTGACCGAAAGTGCTATCCCTCCTTTAGATTTTAATCTTTTCAGACTTGAGGGATTATTACACAATAAGATCGAGCACTTGTTTTGTTCGGCTCGTTAAAATTACCGAAAATTCATCCCTTCTGTATTATTTTATGCTTTTTCGGACTTAAGGGATTATATGACGAAAAAGGATTATCGGAGTTTTCTTTACGTCCCTTTTCAGACTCTCTAAAATTGAAAGGGACCGAGTTATCTTTATCATTAAAATCGTTAAAACCGAATAGTGACAAACTTGTCCATACAGACAAGAACGAGTTTCACTATCATTAGGTTCGTTAAAACATAGCGATGGGTTTGCCCGAAGGGAAAATTATAGAACAAGCATATGGTATCCTCCTCAAGCTTGACAAAAATAAAGAGGTACTCATTAGCAATGACTGGGGAAAAATTGGGAAGAAAACTTGATGAAACTTTATTGGTAGCAAGTCGCTCTTGAACATGACACTTTCACTCTGCATCCGAGTCGGGTTGGGTTGTTCTGTTCACTGGTCATATCACCATTGGTCCATCACACCATCCATATTTGGGGTTAACGCTACCAATCCATCATGTCAGTGTCGCCGATATGTTCAAGAGAAGTCACTCAGAGGATTCACCTGTGTCTCATCCACTGCAATACATTTATGCTCCATTCTTTCATGACTGCCACCTTGAGCCTTATGTCATCAGATCGTTTTCACCTCCATTAAAATCATTTTCTCTGTTCCATGTCATTGATGTGGGATTCACGAAGGCCCTCCTATGATGGATCGCTTCTTGTCGACATCAGCTCATTATCCAGGAAGTTGATCTAGGGACAACCCTTTCAGTACTTTGAAGCTTGCATGCCTCAATGGCAAGTTTCTCACTTCGGGCGACAGGTTTACATCAATGGCCTTCGACCAAAAGATTTTGCGTCGACACCAAGTCCCTTATTCACACCACGTGAATTGTACTGTAGTACCTTGAGGGTCATCATCATTATCGGTTATTCCTCTCATGCCTGTTAACAGCTTACATCATTGGCTGGTAATCAGGCGATGTCTTTCCATGTTCGACTCCAGAACATCTCTCACATGGATCGACTTGTACTTTGAGTGAAGATTGAACGAGATTGAAGACCCCGGATCTAGTTTCATCCATGCGGGCTGTGATATATATTCAAGAAAATAAAGACATCAAATGTACATCATTACTGCATAGATAATCATCCAATCCAAGGGATGATGGCTCTACCAGAATCATCAGTCTGTACTCAGATGATTGTCTGTCTTATGTACATGAAAATGAATTTATAAAGCTGAGCATGGGAATGCCCACCTCAGCTAGATCATGAAAATATTATGAAGATAATGTATTGTATTGTATCTTATTACAGGTTGCCTTCCAGCTTGAAGAAACTTCGGATCCTCATGATAAAGCATTTCACCCAACATCAAAAGATTAACAAACTCATGCTTTAGGGGGCAACTGTTATAGACATTTTTGGGCACTGCAACCCCAATCATAAATGTCCATAAACCAAGGGTTCCTAAGTCCCTAAAAGTGTTGTTCCAACCCCTAAAAGAACAAGGTCAACTGATTACAGCATCTCCCAGAAGTTCTCCATGAAAAACTACTCAGAACTGGTCAAAACTGGACCATCTCACCTGCTCCATGGTCAAAGTGCGCTGCATCCCACCTAAGTGCACACAGGAGGTGCAATGCATACTGAAAAGCCCTTATATGGGGTGCGATGGGAGAGAGTAGACAAATGGCAGGGTCAATCTGTGAGGTGGAGAATCATGGAATCTTCTAGAAACTTCTCCTGTGACACTTGCCTCTCTGCATTCACCCAGGGATGAGTAAGAGATCATCAATCTCCAAGTGGAATCAAGAACTATCAGAGAGAGGACACTAATCAAATCTCAGAAGCTGACTCACCCCCCTTTCAAACATCTATATATGGATCCCTCATCCCAGAGATCCGGCGGCTGGAATTTTGTATCTTGTAAGGAAGTGCTATTGGTTTCTTGGTGTAACATCATAGTGTTGGGTGATCTAAGCTTTTCATGAGGTGAAGAAGGGCTCTCTTTCTGGGAGGATGATGCTGGGCCAGAACAATTTGTTGTAATCCTCTTTGCTCTTCTTGATTATTAATAAAGCTATTCAAGTTTTCTTCCACATTCTTGTATGATTGATGATATATGCATTTTTGTGGTCAATATATAGCTGGTCCTATATTGTTTATGATAGTAGATCTCTGTTCTTGGATAGTGTTATGCTGCTTTGATTCTACAGGGGCTCTTTGAAGCTGGATAGATGAGGAAGCGAGTGGCAAAGATCTATTAGAAGGGAGAGGAATCAAGAAAGGAACCAAGTGCAAGACAAAGGTTGGTCTCCTTCTTTCCCCTCTTATCTACTTCTCATAAAGGAAAACGAAAGTGGTTTTAGTTTGTTTGTTTCTAAGGTAGCTACCAGCCTTAGTGGGACTAGAAGCTCTACATAGACACTAGATTTCCCAATAACATACTAGTAACAATATTCAAATTTCTAATGATTTTATATATATTGTATATAACATTTTGGTGCTCTTTATGGTGAAAAAAAAAGTCATAATCTAAAATTTAAGTGAATCATTTTTAGAAAAAACGGAAATTAGGGAATTTTGTTTTTGGAAAAAATATGGAAAATTAACCCACCCACGAATATTAGCCCCTAAAATTTTCCATGGTCACCCCACTGTAATGCATTTCCATTGAAAAACCCTTTCAACAATGGAGACTGGATGATATTAGAGATATTTTACCTCATTAGTTAAAACAACACTCATACATTTTAACTACCATAGACTACTTTAGTCGGTGGGATGAACAAGCTCCATTAAGACAAGTGAAGGAGTAGGAATTAATTCACTTCATAAAATAGAATATCATTACTAGGTTTGGCATTCCTACATCACTTGTGTTTGACAACACAACTTAATTTTCATCGTTAAAACTTTATGAATTTTCATTGGAAAATGGTATGGTTTTAAAGATGAAATCTTACTATTACTCTTAGGGAACCAAATTAGTTGAATCTACTAATAAAAGATTAATTCACATCATAAGGAAAGTCGTTTACTATAAGAAAAAGAACTGGCATGATGTATTCGTGAATTATTTATGGTCTAACCATGTTACCCCTAAGCCTTCTCTGAATATCTCACATTACTTTCTTGTGTATGGAAAACAATTTATCCTTCCTCTAAACTTATACCTCTCCACCTTACAACTCTCCTAATAATCTTGAGATAAATAATGTTTGATGATTCAAAGTAGGATAGATACCCTTCCTAAACTTGAGGAATAAAGACACAAGAAAAAGGAAAAATTTGTTGTTCCTCAAAGTTGTATCAAATGCTCAGTTGACAATAAATTTGTGGGGAACAAATAATTTGGTGTAGGAGACCTAATATTGAAATGGGACAAGGCCCATGAAGAGAAAGGTAAACACATAAAATTTCAATCCTTGTGTATTAGACTCTATCCCATTCATGAAAATCTTAGTCATCATGCTTATGGTCTCTAATCCTTAGATGGGAGGATTGACCCTCTTCTCATTAATTACCATGAGTTGAAATGTTACCTTCAATAGCAACCTCATGCTACGTTCCTTCCTATGTACAGATTTATTTCCTCATTTACATTTTGTTGTTGTTTTCATTTATGTCACATCTTATCTTTTCTTTGTTTTGGCTAACTTTTGGTTCCTCTTCTTTGCATGGGTCTCATATATTTAAGTTTGATGATGTCCCAATGGAAAATATCATTCGTTTTGAACAAAAAGCTTTAAGCCAAACTATAATTCCTGTATATATTTTATGAACTTCATTCCTTGTCTCAACATTATAATTAAATTGTGTTTTCACATGCCGATCCAATCGAATATAGAAGGGAAATAAGAAAATTTAAAGAAAGTACAACAATTTCATACATGCATATAAGAGTCTCTAAAAGGGGAACAACCTCTCTTTCTTATAAATAATTCAGGATCCTTCTTCCACCTTGGCGATAAAACATAGATAAATTTCCAATGAGCATATTGAAAATAGAAATAAGTGGTGAAAGAAGAGGAAGGCTTCCTATGTAGAGGAGTGAAGTAAGCAACTTTGTAGGGATATTGAATAGGCTCGCTAGAAGTGAAGCAATGTGTTTGTTTCCTTAAAGGGACTTTGTTGGAGTACTGAAAAGGCCTACTGGCAGAAGAGAAACACCATAGATGGAGTTAAATATTTGACCATCCTAAACTCACGAATATATACTATCCTTCTCCCCAATAAAAACAATTGAGATATGGCAAGTGTTGTAAACGTATTTGAACCGAGAGAGGGAACAAGAGAGTCTACATCTATAATTGGGTGTTGGGAGTAGTAGATGGTTGATTAATCAACAAACATTTAATATCAATCCAAGGTATGTGGACTTAAAGGTGTAGCACTAGAAATTCAATAGGGACACTTCAACAACCTACAAAACAAAACACTAGTTTGTCTAGAAACTGCTCACACATTTAGTTCCTGCACTTATTCTAATCCCTACTTCAATCGTACACTCAAAATTAATATTTAGAAATGAAATCATAAACACTCATCATATAATGTACCAACAATTGTATGAAAAACCTCATTATTGGTAATTGAAAGAGAATTAAACCCTAACTAGCTACAAACCCTAACAACTAATCACCCTGGAAACATGAGCATCAACCAAGCGAATGTAAAGACTCTCTAAACCTTAAGAAATGCAATCTCTATTAATGCCAAATAAGAATCTTAAATCAAAATGAAACCTACATTCAAGTTCCTGCACTAAATTCTCTTTCCTATCAACTCTATGTGGAACCAGTAAAATCAAAATTTCTCCACTTTGTATGTAAACCAGGAATTGACTGTATGGCTCAAATATTCCTTTAATACTATCATTGCAATTAGGTGAATTAATAATAAAAACATCTACTATGTCAACAAGAAAAATCAAAGTTACTTCAAGATATTTATTTATTGAACCCTAAGACACACTTCAACATGTAATCTCTTCAAATCAACTTAAGAATTCTAATCTACAGTTACCATATGTAAAAGAAATTGAATCATCCTTTACAAAACCAATGGTAAATTATCAAAGAAGATCACAAGGGGAAATATTCTTCTTTCAATTCCTGTTCCTGCACTATGAGTGAAGGATATCACAAATAGAGGCTACTTGTTGAAATATCTAAGTTCACAAGTCAAATCATCTATAATGACCAAAGACAAGATTTTTAAGAGATTAAAAGACCAAAACAAATGAACATACCCTAGATTAATGTCAATCAATCATGAACCAAGTATTACTCTAGCTTTCAATTGTTTTAAATGAAAATTCGAATTCCCTTTCCAGCCTTGGGGCTATGTTTGTTATAGTGTGCTTCAAATCGAGTCTTAATCAAAAAAAAAATCTTACTTCAAGATTACGAAGGCCTTATTATGTAGTTTATAAACCCGGATTTTAATCCAAGCAACAAAGTTTCTCATTCTCATGGATTAATAGATTCAAATGGAAGCAGGGCATCTATAAGATTGGGTAAGACTTCCACCCTAATGTCAATAACTATCTTCATAAGTTACAACTCTTGTTCACATGACCATGTAGGATCTAGTACACTTGTTATGTTGTGTGCAAACCAAAGAATATCACGGCGTGCCACATAATTAAAGAAATGAATTTATTGGAAGCATTCTCACTCTATTAACCCAAGTCTTTCCATATTTGAATGTTGAAGAAATCAGACATCAAAGTTCCATACATATATTAAAAACACACAGTATAAGAGAGATGTATCAAAATACACACCCAAATGGAAGATCTACAAATCACACGAAAAAATACAAAATAATAAGTATGTTGAGCCGGTCTAGTGGGCCCTACCATTCCAACTCTCACCCTCTTTTAGAATACTAAATTACAAACTAGTAATTGATCATTAAATACAGAATAAGTAAGAAGAGGAACCTGACATTAAAATTTTTGTTTTAAAAAATCCAGTCTTTTACATCATCATTCATATGCTCATGTTCCAAACTAGCAATATGAATTTAGAATAACATAATCCCTTCATACCAGCAATGGTTGGGCTTTCTATGAAGGTTACAAGATGAATTTTGGCTCTAACAACTCAATTTTGCAATTCTACAAAATTTTGCATTTTTAACAAATTCGCCCCAAAAATCCTTTCGTATCTTGCTAACCATGGAAAATTTTGGAGAACTGTTCACATAAATCCTAATTTTTCATAGTTTCAACAATGAAAATTTCTTATAATTTTCATATTCAACTTTATTGCCTCATAAATTGTGCATGAAGTTGATTGTTTGGATACTTTTACAAATTTGGGTTTAACATGTTTTTTTACAAATATTCCTCAAAGAAACCTTTAGATCTCTGAAACCATGACCAAATTTGGAAAAAAAAATTGGGGGAAGCCTAATTTTCCATATTTTCAACATAACCCATGTTTTATAATTTTGAGATTCACACTCATCTCCACAGAAATAGAAGATAAATTTGGAAGTTTGAAAACTATACAAATTTCAGGCTCGATTTGCAAATTTTCTTCTAGAAACTCACGTGTGCGACCTAGGTACACTCTAAATCATGTGAAGGTTTTAAAACATCATTTTGGACAAAAACCATCTTCATTTTTCCTGGAAAGTGTGCCAATCTACCAAATCCCCAAATTAGTGCATGAAGGAACAAAACACTGGTACAGGCAGAACCAAAGACTTAGTGAATCACCATCAATGAGGGAAAGTACATTTGACCTTGACCAAATATTCAAAAATATATTTGATAAGTGTAATCAACAACCCACATGGTATGTTTCAGTGATCAAAGTAACCTACATGTCCATTCCTATGGTGCTAGATCTCTTATGCGTAGTGCAAGAATTGAACAGTCTACAATAAAAAAATTCTAAGGAGCTTTAGCCCTAAAAAATGCATATAATAAAGCTATTCTTAGATAGAATATCAACCAAGTGAAAATATTTTCTATTGCATCAAAAGAATCTAAAAATGCAAGATAGAAGTTCATAAGCTCGTAAAACAAGGGAATAATCAGGGCATCGTATGGGTGAAAATTTTGGGGAGTGAATCCCCCCATACTGATCATCTTGCATTTCCTCATGCAAGTGAATCAATTGTTATATTTTTTCTCCCTTGCAAAAAAAAAAAATTAAAACATCTACATGTGACCTTGCACTCGCAGTAATGTTCTTGCAACTCTTTGTAACCAAAAATTCCTTTGCCAGATATAGTTGTTCTAATTAAAGAATGCATGTTGGTTGGTTTTTGTGATAAATTCTCTATTCATCAATACTGATCCAAAATAAAATAAGATGTTAGATCTACCTGTTGTAGAAGCCACAACACCCTTTAAATTTTTGGTCTGCATCCAAATTTCAGAGCCTTGCTTGGTTTTTCCAATGATGGTTGCAAACACTCGAATGCATTCCATGAGATCTTATAGAGTCGTCACACCCTTTTGCTTGTCTAACCAATGGTTGTATTTTGGCATAATGATTACGTTTTCATGCTTTCGATCTAGTTTTGGAAATTTTGAAGGTTGGTCTTTCTGTGCATGAGTTGTCTTCTCTCCATGAATAATAGTCGTACTCACACACAAAGTTGTAAGGACTGTCATGCAAGTGCATTCACGATCGTTCAAAACTATATCTCAACTATCATACTTGTCGTTGTTAACCTTAAGAAAATAACATTGAGCACATGTTTGTCTTTTTAGTTTGTTGTGTCATGTCGTGGAGTCATGCTTAGTGTCTGATCACAATGTCACGTCTACACAAGTTCACTTGCTCTCACACTTAGCCTTTTTTCCTGAAAATCTATGAACTGGTCAAACCCCTTCAGCCAGACCCCAATTGCGCTGCACTACACAGTCTCAGCTCTCAATGACCTTACTCTGCTGCCCAAAATTACGCAATTCTTGAGGTTGTCCTCCAAGGCAACTATCATGTAGAGGTGAAGACACAACACACCGAGAGCACATCCATCACGCAGTAGCATAGAAGCTTGACATGGACACCACAGTCAGTGAGTACATGTCAGCAGTGTGAAGTTGAGTTGCGTCATGAGTTGTCTTGGCCACATCACTACTATGGACCATACTTGTAGCCAATGTAATGTGAAGTGAAAGTCCAACGGATGCACATATGAAGTTGAAGAGTCACGTTAGTTGAAAAGTCATAGGAATTTGAACAGCCGTGAGGGAAGTCCAAGGGTCACAAGGGTTAAGTATCATCCTTGGCTATATATACCCCCTCATTATATGAGAAAAATACTTTTCACCTTCACTCCTCCCACATAGCATTAAGAGTCTATAGTTTGTTCTTTGAGCAGCGAGGAGTGGCTCCAATGTCCCACTACTGGGACTAGAGATGTATGGTGTACAAATGTGTCTGGGAACATTTTCTTAATTCATAATCATGTCTTAGGCCAGCACATTTTCACCCATGTTTTATATTCATTTGTAAGACTATTCTTTAAACATTTGTAATGAATGTTCCCTTAACTTGTACTAACATAGTTGAACCACATTTTTTACTTTAGTACTTACATTTTTGAAGATGTGTTTTATTGTTTATCATTGTTGTCTTATCCATGTGGACTACTCCGTCTGAGATTAGACAAACCATTCTTGTTTTTCTTGGTTATAACGACCATCACCCCCATGTGGACAACTTCACTGGATGTTGTACGTGTTTTCCCTTGCACTTTGGTTTTAACGATTGTCGCATCCACTATGGAATACTCCGCTAGATGTTGGACAAACCCTTTTTGTTTTCACGTGTGTATCTCCCTTGGTGTTACTACTACCTCTCATCTAGATGCCTGCTTTTACCTCTCCCTTATAGTAAGAGAACCCAGACATAAAGTTGCATTACGAACTCACCAGGCATACTCACCTTGCTTTTTGAAGATGTAAGCATGACACTCTAATGTCCTCAACAACAAGAGCTAAGGAAAATATCTAAGATAATGTCAACCCATCCATTGTACCGGATGGTACTCCTAAACCAACCGATGTCAAGTCTATTTTGGACTTCATACCATGGAGATCCCCTAAATGTTGGTGGGTCCAGGACATCAACATTTTCAGTGTTAGAAGGTGGGCCACCAGTAGTTTATGGTTGAATTTCCTACCAACCACACTTAGCTACCATTTGATCAAGGAAGTAATACAAACTCCCTCTCTTACACATGACACTCTAAAGTTGGTTACTCCTCACCCCCTAGACTCGAACAAGAAATTTTATATCATCACATCTGTTTTGCTCATCCCATCACTTGTCAGTTTGCTAAAGTTTTTGAATTGATTCCAGGAGTACACACTCTTCCCTCTTCATAGAGGAAGCAAAATACTACACCCATAGGAGTGGTAGTCTCATATGTTGAAGAAGAAATCATCACCACTCCTGAAGAGATGGAAGAATCTGTTGAAAATGAAGAGGAACCTCCAGTGTTACTAGAAGAAGAAGAATATAATGTCTTAATCTTGGGCTCAGGTTCCAGTGGAGGTGGTAGAGGAGGTGGAGGCGAAGACAAACCAACAGATTAAGTGGTTGAACTGTAAGATTCAGAAGAAGAGGAGGAGGATGAAGAAGAGGAAAACATGGCTGACCAAAATCTGGGATGGATGTCATAGGGCCCATCAGCACTCCTGGGTGTCTTGCGCAAGATTCCAAGACACGTAGAGAAATTGTTAAAAAAGTATGACCCGGATAGAATAGTGAAGGAAGAAGATCATCTAGACAAGTTCTACCTACATCTGGAGAAATTCGAGGTACATTATGATGATGTTGCATGTAGATACTTTCCATGTACATTGGATGGAAGAGAAGTTGTATGGTACCACAATCTTCCTGTCAACTCCATTCAGAACTAGGGGGTGTTCAAGAGAATTTTCCTTGAGAATTTTGTTGAAGACAAAACCCCCACCATGTTGCTAAAATCGTTGGGTAGTCTCAAGATGGAGAAGAAAGAAAAAGTGAAAGATTTTAACTAGAGGTTTAATGTATCTTGAAAAAGTTCATTGCATACACCAAACCTCATGACTCCATCACAGTTGACTACTACATGTGTGCATTGCCAACTAACATTGCATAGTTCATCAAGCAAGCTACGAAACCAACACTTTTGGAAAATTTCCAAGAGGTAATTGATGTGGAGAAAGACTTGTGTGCTATTGGAGTCATAGTAGATGATGAACCAGCTAAGGACTCCAAAGACAGGTAGGAGGTCTCAGGCTACTATGAGTAAGGAAAAGGAAAAGGAAGCAAGTGAAATTGAAAACCTTACTCATCTCGTCAAGTCCCTGACAACCAAAGTTTCCAAACTCAAGAATTGGACAAGCAAGACAACCATGAATAGTAGGCCTCCCAGATTTTCATAGAAGAAGAACTCAGCTTCGGGTAGCAGTAGTCACCCGACCAAAAATGTGTAGAGATCTAACTTTGTTTTCAACATGGACGCAATCACGACATATCATTATTGCAAGTTCCATGGTGAATGACATTCAGAGAGGACTTGCGAATGTTGGAACCAAGGAATGAGCACTCTAACTACACAGTTGACTGATCAATTTATGGTCGGTGAGTAGGCTGAGTCGGAGAATGAAGACCAGGAGGAAGATGTTGCATCTGATGAAGCTCCAAGTGTTGGGCATGTAATCAACATGTATCAATGTGCTAACACTGTACAGAAGACAACCACTGAGAAGGAGCCTCCGAGTGACCATCTGGCCTCGAAGAAGAACAATCGACATACTTTTAGGAGTCATGGGGCCCCCACTATTTTTGACATACCAAGAGAAAACGTAAGACAACATCTTCTCAGAATAGTGGATCCACCAGTCATCTCAACATAGAAAACACAATGCAAGTCCAGGAAGACAACTATAGCTAAAAGTACGTATGTGCCCAGAAAAGACAAAAGCAGCCTATCGGACAACACGAAAACAAGTCTATCCCTGAACATCTCGGTGATTCTCCCCGCTTTGCATTACAATATTATTGAAGTCATGAAAAATACCCATGCAAACATCTCTCTTTATGAGTTAACCAAGCTCACAGGTCAGCGAGATATTGTTTTGTGCACACTGGGACAAACCTTTGCAGACACTGTTGCCTCTTCAAGTAAGGGACCAAGCAATTTTCCTGACTCACTCGCATCCATTCTCAACATGCTTTGCATGGAAGAAGCGAACGCGCTCTGCCCACCATTTCTATTACCATTTGAAATATTCAACTTCAATTTCCACAAGCGTTTGGTTGATTTTGGTGCGTCAATCAATGGCATGCCACTCTCTATTTCTAAGTGGATCAACGCTCAATGTAGTAGTACAACTCCACATATCATCCAACTTGAGAGAGCATGTGTCCCATTTATTAGTGAACTCTGGGATGTGATAATCTAAGTATCATGTGACGGATGAGTTCACCAGTGCATTAACATTGTGATTGTGGACATCCTGGAAGCATATGTTTTATTACTCAACAAATATTGGTCGAGAAAGTTTCAAGGATACTTTGGTATGGAGTGGTGACACTTATGGCTTCCACACAAGGGAAGAAACAAATAGATTCAATTGTTGTCGGAAAGATATATGAAACATAACATTACTCCCTTTAATGGTTAAAATGAGTCATTGGATTTTGCAGAACTTATGTTTGGCAATTTCTTTCTGGAAATGTAGCTAGGATGTTATCTCACACAACAAGAGCCAACCCCACCAGACACATAGTTGGGTCTCCTTCCTTATCCAAATGGAAAAAATGAAACTTGTACCATATATTGTAACAGTAACAATAGTAGTGATAGTAGTACCAGTGCGACGAGGGGTCCTTGTATAGATAGCATGTGGACCTTGTATTTCGACGGATCCAAGACACAAGAGGGTTTTGGAGGCGATTGCGTTTTGATCGACTTGTTGCAAAGGAAACACTTACTCTCAAGATGCTTGGAGTTCAAGTGCACGAACAACACTGTCGAATACGAAGCACTCATTTTTGGGTTACAGAAAGCCATCAGCCTTAACATTGTTGTTCTTAAAGTGGTAGGTGATTTAGAGATCATGGTACATCATGTACGTAACACCATACACTGTGTTTCACCTCATCTTAAGAGTTACGAAAAAGAGGTATGTCAACTTATCTCTAACTTACAAGATTTCAATATTTTTTCGATACCAAGAATGTGTAATGCAACTGTAGATGCCTTGGCTAATGCAGCTGCTAGGATAACACTGCTTAGGATAGATTTTATGTTGAAATTTTTATAAGCCAGCTATCCCTAATAACATCACTAACTTACGTGTTTTTTACGATGATAAATAGATACTGCATTTGATAGCCAACACTAACATCTTCAAGGATGCAACGATAGATGAAGACAAGCACAAGAAGTCTCTGCAAGACACAACTGATGCAAGTACAAGAAACCTCATCCCTAAGAGTGTGGTTTCACTTGAGAAGCTATATGACTTGGAGAGCAGCTTCCAGGGACCTAGGAATGCTAAAACACATAGTTCCACACCGATGCACGAACAGATTAATATGGGAACAAACAAAGATCTGAAGTTCATGAATCTCGGTATGTGTTTCACACTAGAAGAGCGACAAGCCTTTTTCCTCCTATTCAAACAGTACCATGATGTGTTCGCATGGACATACGATGACCTGAAAAACATATGACATGCAAATAATCCAACACATCATCCCAATCAAGGAAGGGGCCAAACCGTTTCAACAAAAGCTTGGGAAAGTACATCCATCACTTGAGACCCTCATTTAGAAAGAGTTGACTAAGGTGTTGGATGCTCAAATCATTTACAATGTTCGTCACTCTACATAGGTTTCAAACTTATTTCCTATGAGAAATAAGTCCAAGGAGATCCGCCTGTGCATATATTTCCATAACTTCAACCGTGCCTCAGACAAAGACAATTACACTGTGTTGTCCATGGAACACATCTTACAGATAGTATCTAGAGAAGAAATTTTTCCTCTGCAAGAAGATTTTTGGGATACAACCAGGTTCTAGTGGTAGAACCTGATAGACTAAAAACATTAGCCATTAGTCAATTTAGCCATTGGAGACTCTGCTCATACTATTTAACATGCTAAGCTAGATCTGTTTCTTCAACTTGTCCTGACGATGAACCACACTAGTTGGTTAGAAACGCGTCGACAAATGTCTGTCTACATGTGATTTACGCCGAAGTTATTCTTTCAACTATTATGGATCATAGAAGCCTCAATTCAACTATAGAATAAAAAAATCTTTATGTACCAAGTGGGGTATGTTCGCTTATCAAAGAATACCATTTGGGCTGGTAAACGCAGGTGCAACTTTTCAGCATGCAATGGACATCACCTTTCATGGGCTCATCGAACAGAGCATGGTGGTCTACCTTGATGACATAACTGTTTTTTCCATAAAAAGGTTAGACCACCTGCACCACTTCAAGAATATCTTTGAGTGAAGTCGCAAGTATGGGATATCCTTGAATCCAAAGAAGAGCATCTTTGCAGTGTTTAAGGGGAAACTCCTTGGGCACATCATTGCCAATAGTGGGATTAAGGTAGATCCATACCGATTTTGAACCATCACATAGATTCATTTCCCCATGAACAAGAAATCCATGTAGTCCTTCTTGGGGAAGGTCAACTTCCTTCAGAAGTTCATCTTAGATTATGCATAGATTGTCAAACCCATACAAGAGATGATCAAGAAGGACACAGTTTACAACTAGGGAAAGAAAGAAAACGACACATTCGCTTGTATTAAGAAGGAGATAGCAAAATCACCTACATTGTACAACCCAATTTTTAATAAAGAATTGTTGCTCTACACATTCGCTTCTTACACTTCACTCGTCGCAGTACTCACTCAGAAGGATGAGTTAAACAACAAATGTCCCATCTCTTTCATGAGCATGAGTTTGTAGGGACCAGAACTAAACTACCTCGCTATGGATAAGCAAGCATATGCAGTATACAACGTGGTGAAACACTTCACGCCCTACTTGCTGAAAAATCATTCCATAGTCTTTGTGCCACACCCAATAGTTAGATCAATGATTGTTCAGCAAGAGCTGAGTGAAAGGTGAGAAAACTAGATGACAAAAATGCAATAATATGATCTCAACATCAATCTAGTTCACACCATCGAGGGTCATGGTCTCTATAGACTGGCAATAGAATAAGTGCATGCATTAGAGGGTGAAGAAGAGCTTGTTGGATGGGAGAAAGAAATTGATATGTAAAATGTAGAGTGAGCACCACCCCACTTCGCACGATAATTCTTAGTACAAAGAAGTGCGCCAATACCTTGAGCATGGTACCATGTCCTCTCACTTCTCTACGAGAAAGAAGAGGGCACTGCAAATGAAAGCCTTATCTTACTAGTTGGTGCATGGAGTGCTTTACATAAATTCCCATAATGGCATTTTCTCAAGTGCCTGGAAGTAGAGAATTCAAAGAGATTATTTTGTGATCTACATGACGAACCAGCCAGGGCTCACTTTGCAAGTAACCCAATAGTGCCTAAAGTCATGAGAGATGATTTCTACTGGCCCACATTCTTCAAAGATGCACATGCTTATGCCCGCAAGTGCCCAGTCTGTTAGCAATGCGCTGATAGAACTCGAAGGTCAACAGCCCCATTGCAATGAAAGAACCATTCCAACAGTGAGGGTCGTACATCATTGGGGAGATTTTCCCAATTCATCAAAGCACCACCGCTACATCCCGACTCCTACAAATTACTTCATGCAGTGGACAAAAGCATTTCCCCTCAAACAAGTGAATGACTAGGAAGTCATCAACTTCCTATAGCAGAACATCATTTCAAGGTTTGGTATTTGTGAATCACTTTTTTTTTTACAATGAAAATTACTTTTCTTCATTGAGGCTTTATGATTTTTCATTGCGATATGGTATTGAGCTAAAAAATTATACTAACTACTACCCGCAGGGAAATGGGCTTACCAAATCAACAAACAAAAACCTCATCTATATCATAAAAAAGACAATTTAATCTGAACAATGAAACTATCACTCTACTCTTGTGAATGGTCTATGGGCTAACCATGTCACACCCACACCCTCTCTGAGTACATCTCCATACTTCTTGGTACACGGAAAAGAAACCATCCTCCCACCAAATATCTACTTTCCTTCTTTCCAATTATCCCAACAATCCTAAGGCAAGCAGTGTCTATTGGTTCAGCGTAGAATGGAAAAATTACACAAGATGCATGAAGAAAGGGTGAAAGTGAAAGAAAAGTTCACACTTCAGCAGAACCATATTAAGATATGGTTGGACAAGAAGTTTGTAGCGAACACCAGCTTCATTGTGGGTAACTTAGTTCTGAAGTGGGATAAACCCCATGAAGATAAAGGAAAACACATGAAGTTATAGTCTTTGTGGATTGGTCCTTTCATGATTCACGAGAATGTTGGCCAACACACGTATCATTTACAATCACCTAACAAGAAGATTGACACTCTCCCTATCAATGGCCAAGATTTAAAATTTCATTTTCAATTATCTAGGGCCATGCCCCACACTGTGTATATACTTCTTTCATTGTTGTTATGTTATTTTCTTTTCTTTTTCTGATTTTCTTTGTTGTTTTGTTCTTTTCTTTTCTAATTTGTTGTTACCTTGTTGTTCAATTTTTTTTGTTTTGTAAATAAATGTTGTCCCACACTGCGTTCGAGCTTCTAAATGTGCATGTCACTGAAGTTTAAAGAGTCTTGTGACACTGTAGCATTTGGCCAGTCATGTGTCCATCTTATATGTGCTTGATTGTAACTTTTGGCCAATGAAGTCTTCATAAAAAATACAATCCATCTGTAAGGGAATCTCTTGTCAAACCATGAACCTGTGTCCAAACTAGAAAACCCCATGCATGTACTTAGTCTTCTGCTCTGTGTGTTCAAGCTTATCTAACTAGTAGAAATGGAGAAGGTGAAAATCTAAATGAGCAAACATAAATTAGAGGTATTACATGCTTATCTAAAGGAACAACCTTTCCTGCTCTTAATAAGATGGGATCCCTCTTCCACCCTAAAAATAAATAAGTACCTATGCACAATCCTCTTTGAAAAAAAAATACAAAGGTGAAAGAAGAGAAAGGCTTCCTGTGCAGAGAGGTGAAGTAAGCAACTCCACTAGGGTACTGACTAGGCTTGCTGGTAGTGGAGAAATGTTTGTGTTCCTACATGACTCCACGAGGGTAATGTCTATTCCTGTGGGTAGCAGAGCAACACGAGAGATGAAAACTTATACTCTAAGAATATTAATCTCACGAGCCAAACTACCCTTCTTGATTTTGAAACACTGTGATCTATTTGAATATTTTGTTGTGTTTGACTAAGTTGGTACAAGGTGAACCATGTATGTCCATGGTGTAAGTGGGGAAGCCGAAGTGACCTGCACAATGAATAAATACTCCCTAAAAGGCCAAGGCCCTGTGCTAAAAATGAACCAAAACAGAGAAGTTGGTGTTTAACCAATGTGTTTCCAAGTGTTGTAGTAGTTGTAACACGCTCCAGAATTTTGGCCTGCACCCAAATTTCAAAGCCTTCCTTGGTTTTTCCACTGATGGTTGCAAACAAACGAGCTCATTCCATGAGATATTATAGATTCTTCACACCCTTTTTCTTGGCTGACCAACGATTGTCTTTTGGCATCTTGATTGCATTGTCATGCTTGAGATATTGTTCTAGAAATTTTGAAGGTTGGTATTTGTGTGCATGAGTTGTCTTAGCTCTGTGAACGTCAGTCGTACTCACACACAAATTTAAGCATTGTCACACAAGTGTCATCACGGTCATTTGAAATTCTATGTCATGTGTCACACTTGTCACTCTTAACCTTAAGATAGTCTCACTAAGCACATGTTTGTCTTGTTAGTTTGTGGTGTCCTTTCATTGACTCATGCTCAGTTTCTGATCACAATGTCACATCTACACAAGTTCATGTGCTCTCGTACTTAGCCATTTTTCCTAAAAATATGTCGACCGAACAAACCCCTTCAGCCGAACCTCGACTAAGCTGCACTGCACAATCTAAGCTCTTAGTGACCTTGCTTTGCTACCGAAAACTGTGCAATGCTTGATGATCTCCTCCAAGATAGTTGCAGTACATAGCCTTAGAAGTGAGCAGGTTGTCTATTTCCCAGAACTACGTAGAAGTTGTCTCCAAGCCTCATTCAATTTGTGCTTCCTGCAAGATCAGTTATCAAGCCTCCCTCTGCTCTAAGAGAAATCTACACTACACTATGACCTAGGGCTACACTTCTCTCCAAAACTGTGCAGACATGCCCAATTTCCTACCCTGCACTGCCTGACAAAAATATGTAGTCATGTTGAGTCAAGCCTCTGTTTCCTTACTCTACACTATTCCCAGAAACTGCACAGGCCTGTCTGGCAGGTCCTCCTGTTGGCTTGCTCTGCTCTTCTCCTAAAAATTGTGCAGTGCTAACTAGTACACCTTCTATTGCCCTCCTCTACACTGTTTTCAGAAAATATGTAGTCATGACAAGAAGGCCCCTATTGCCTATCCCACACTATCCATAAACACTACACAGTTGTGGCCAGTAGCTCCCCCCAACCCTATCATGCCTTTCTATGGAAAATTGTGTAGAATTTCCTGCCAATGGCCTCGGTTACCCCACTCTGTCTCCCTCCAAGAAAATGCATAGATTCCTAGTTGGACCCTGAGTGGACCACTCATTCTTCATCCTGAAAATTGCACGAAACTGTCTAGTAGTTCTGCCCGACACCATGCCTTGTCTTCCTCCCAGGAATTGTGCAGTACTGCACAGCTATGTTCCACCTCACAGTTGTCACTGTTGTCCCTGATTATGTAATTTTCCCTCCTAGTGACCTCTACACAGTTTTTCCCGAAAGTACTCAGAGCCCCTCATTCCAGCCTGAGCTATGCTCTACACAGTTTCAGTGTCTTGTCCTCCCTCCCAATCACCTGGACCCGAAAGCAAAAACAATGCATCATGCTAGACTAAGAGACTTTAGGCTTTGGTTTCATCCCGTTATGAGTGAATTGCATGAATAGGTACATTGATGGAACATGTTGTGGTTACGAATGGGATGAAGAAGGAGCTTATACTAGAACACTTGCTCACAACTAAACAAACATACAAATCACATCGAGAAGCAAGCGAAAGTGATACATGCACTGAACCATCAAGCAAAGACCAAGACCATTGAAGACCCCACAACACTTTTCCATGTGGAGGTGAAGACACAACACACCTAGAGCACATCCATCATGCAACAACATAGCAACTTGACATGGAAACCACAGTCAACCATTACATGTCAGCAATGTCATGTCGAGTTGTGTCATGAGTTGTCTCAGTCACATAACTACTTTGGGACATACTTGTTGTAATAAATGTAATGTAAATTGAAATTCCAACAAATTCATGTATGAAGTCAAAGAGTCATGTCAGTTGAAAAGTCATAGGAATTTGAACAGTCATGAGGAAAGTCCAAGAGTCACAAGGGTCAAGTATCACCCTTGGCTATATAAACCCCCTCATTATATGAGCAAAATACTTTTCACTTTCACTCCTCCCACATAGCCTTGAGAGTCTGTAGTTTGTTCTTTGAGGAGCGAGGAGTGGCTCCAATGTCCCACTACTGGGACTAGAGATGTATGGTGTACATATGTGTCTTGGAACTTTTCCTTAATTCATAAACCTGTCTCAGGCCAGCACATTTTCATGCATGTTTTATATTCACGTGTAAGACTATTCTTTAAACGTTTGTAATGCATGTTTGCTTAACCTGTACTAACATAGTTGAAGTAATTTTTTTATTTTAGTACTTACATTGTTGAAGATGTGTTGCATTTTTATCATTGTTGCTTCATCCATGTGGATTACTCCGTCGGACATTAGACAAACCATTCTTGTTTTTCTTGGTTATAATAACCGTCACCCCGATGTGGACTACTTCACTGGATAGTGTACATGTTTTCCCTCGCACTTTGGTTTTAACAATTGTTGCATCTGTTCTGGACTACTCCACTAGATGCTAGACAGACCCTTCCTATTTTCACGTGCATCTCTCCCAGGGTGGTACTACTACCTCTCAAATGGAGGCCCACTTTTACCCTCTCCCTTATAGTAAGAGAACCTAAACACAAAGTTATATTATGCACTCACCAGGCATACTCACCTCACTTTTTGAAGATGCAAGCATAACACTCTTATGTGTTGAAGGAAAAGAGTTAAAGAAAATCTATAGGATAGTGGAAACTGAGCCATCGTACCAAATGGGAATCCTACACCAAACGATGTGAGGTCTAGGTGGGACTTCATATCGAGGAGATACCCTTAATGTTGGTGGTTCCAACACTATCAACACTACCATAGGAATGCTAACAATGTTATTTTATGCAAGAATAATATTATCATTAATTGAAATAAACAGCCATCAAAATTTCCATAAGCTTCTTAGTAGTAACCACAATCGGTAGTTTTTCACCTCAATATCCTCATTACAAATAAAAGTGACATAAATTGAAACCCATGGCACTAAAGATGAATGGAAATAGGGAACAAGAAATATGAGAAAATGATACCTTCCTAGGATGAGAATATTACTACTACCTAAGCATATAGCTAAAGCTCCTCTCGTTGAAGCAAAATGAATCACCTGCACTACGTGTCCCACATCCATGAAAACCTTCATATTTCTAAAATATAGAACTCCAAATCACTACTGAATGGATCTTAAATCCATTCTTAGAGAGATATGATAATGAGTCCAATGAAAGACAAAAATGACCAAGTAAATCATAGTGTAAAATTAAATTTAATACCACAGGAATGGCCCTACTACGATCAGGCGTCAATAGCCTAGATAAGGATGCATTTTAACCCAATGAAATGATTGTGTCTCCTCTATTAGATATAGATTCAAATTCATCTAAGAGCATTTACATTGATTTAGAAATTAATTGAAGGTCATTTTCTTGACTTGGTAACCAACTAACGATGGTTCCATTCACGAGAGCTAACAAGAATGAATAAGTCAAATGGTAATGGGACCTCTTGTCTTCCAAATTTTCAGCTGAAAGCTATTTCCCTGGCTTAGTGACCAGTAGTAGTAATTCTATTCTCATTATGACCCATGATCATGGTAGGTATAATTGTAATAAGACCTATTATCCCTCAATTAATCATTTTTTAAAATAAAATTTGATTATGATTAACATCAAATAGGTTACTTAATAGGTGGGGAGGAAAATCTGCTCCTTAAGAGCATGGGATGGTGTGAAAAGTTTGTTGGGAATAACGATTTCTGTTAGACCAAAAATTGTAGGTGTTAGTGAACGATCACATTCCTAGAGATAAGTATCCATGAGAGGATGTTAGTCCATGTCGCAAAACACATAGGGAACGTTGGTTTATCCAATGTCCAACAATCTCCCCCTTAACGCATGTCGGGTGTGTATCAAACTCATGACCTATGATCCGATACCACTGGTTGGGAATCATGATTGTCGTTAAACGAAAACTCACAGGTGTTAGTCAATGATCACATCGCCAAAGATAAGGATCCATGAGAGGTGGTTATTCCATGTCATGAAACACATGGGGAGCATTGGTTTATCCAATATCCAACAAAGTTTTTAATGACTAATATTTACTGGTTGGTCCTTCTACTCTAAAGACTCATATAAGGCATCTCAGATAATGACCAAAAGATTCCTTGAGTTAGTCATGCTATGGTGCCCATGAGAGCTCATTATGGTTTTATAGGAGTTTTCCACCATAGGAGGACTTTCATCAATACCTTTGAAGAGAAACTTGAAAGTGTTTCTTAGATGACAGTCTGTTAGAATCAATAGACTAGAAGTAGGCTTTTAAGTTTATTAATGGAAAGCATTAAACATAACAATAAAAAAACCCCTAATTAGCCCAATTAATAATCTCGCCCAATAATCAAAGTCACTTTATAAAATATGAGGCATTAAGAATGAACTTCTTCTAACAAGTTGTAGCGGCTACAACCACCCTCCAAAATTTTTCCTTAGCTTTGTTTTGGAGCCTCCCTACCAAATTTCCACAACACCTTGTCTTGCTTCGTCAAGTACACAAGCTTTAGTTCTTTTCCTGCAAAAGGGTAGCCTGTCAATCACAGCTTGATGCATTTCCGTCATAGTTTGTTCATCCGAACTTGGTCTAGCTGTAGGCTGAGCAGCTCCCCCAAGAAATTGCACAATTCTGGAGGGAAACCAGCCTTCCCTCAAAAAATGTGCAATCATGTCTAGAAACCTGTTGGGCTCTAGAATTGCACAATTATGCCAGTCAACCCCCACAGTGAAAATTGTGCAATTTTCCCCAGCAGGGCTGCTTAGCCCAGAATTTTCGCAAATCTGGGAAGCAGTCAGCTGCTCTGCCCAGAAATTGCTTAAAACTCATGGGAAGCCAGCCCATATACCTGCCAGAAATTCGCATTTCCTTCCAGCAGTTGAGCAGCTTCATGCATGAGCAGTTGGGTTAACTAGTTCCACCCAGGACCAAGGAAACTTGACTTTCATGCATGGCTTTCCTTTTCCTAGAATAGCAAAAGGAAACATGCAAAAGGCATCCCATGATTCAGGGAGCTATTTTTAGCATCTAGAGGTTACATGAAAAAGTTTTTTTAGAAAATTTCCTCCAAGTGTCGCTTTTTCCTAGATTTGTGGCATGCGTGTCATGAGCTCAAAAATTATTTATTCGATGCATCAGAGCTCATTATTTCACATCGATCTTGGAGATCTGACATCCCAAAACACATCTAGGACTCTTCGTCACATCTATCTCAGCTATTCACATGTAAGTCACCTCAACTTGTCTTTTTCAACATTTCTATCTATTTTTTTGTTTTCACTTTTGTCAGCATTGTTTACTTGATTTATTTGAATACTTGATGTAGTTTACATGCATATTAGCTTGTCCTAGCACTCTTTCAATTTTCGTTGCTATCTCACTGTTGTCGCATACATGAAACTGTTTTGCACGAAATTTCATCAATTCGATGACTCGCTTCACCCACATCTAGGTTGATATATTTACTAAATCTTTTGTCCATGTTTGCATGCATTGTGAAGCACTCCTTCTTTAACTTAGTATCGTCACACATCCATTTTCATATTTTCTTTCAGTTGCCCATCGGTAAGTCTAGCTGACCTTAGCTGGGACTCTACCTTCTCTAAGACATCATTACACAATGTCAGGAAGGAAGGCTCTACATTCCTCTACAAAAATGCACATTTATGCCTAGGAATTTTCCTCCAGGGCTGTTTTATGCATTTCTGAGTGACAGTGACTATTGTCCCAGAAAATTGCGCAATGCAGTGCCTAAGCCTGCAGTCACTCCGAGCTAGAATTGCGCATTGTGTGGTCCCAATAGCCAGTAGCCAGTCTAGCCTCGGAGGTAGCCCATACTGCCATTTGTGCAGTTTTGGCAACCAGTCACCCAGCCTCCTAGAAGATATTGCTCAATCTTACCTATCAGCTCCCCTGGTATGTGTTATGTCATTCCCTGAATTTTCTTTCATTTTTGCTGACAGATTTCCTGCCATGCATGTTGCTTGTCTCCAGATATTTCAGGTGTTCATCCACATATTAGCAGTATGGGATCAATGGCTTCCAAGGGAGTGGGATCAAAAGACACTGACGGAAGTGCAACTAGAGCAATAGTTGAACAGGTTTCTGCATGTCTACCGATCTATGAAGATACAAAGTTGCTTCTAGACAAGGACATCAAATTGAAGTGGCAAGAGGTCAATGAAGCATTTGTAGGAACTTTTGATTAAGACCTAGAAGACTGTCAGGTGTATGTGAACATTCACAAGTGACCCAACTTGTACCAGATTGCATGCAGATATCCCGCATTCCCATGTGCAAACATGATACACTGGATCATATCTCACAATGATCTTGAGATGATGACCTTGAGCAGTGTCAGTGGGACGAAGCTTCCAACCTTTTGGGCATGAGATTATGATGACATGTATCAGATGTTAGAGCCCATGACTATCATGAAGACTCCCTTCATCTTACCCAATAGCAGTGCTAACTCCAAAAGAATTCTGAAGAATTGGGTAAAGAAGCTAGCTCGATTCATGTTGACACCCAACAAGATATATAAGACAAAGATATTGTGGAAGGCGTATCAATACTTGGTCATATTTCCATGTCGACTGTATGGCCAAGAAAGAATGAAAACCTTCCCACAAAGTTGGGTGATCGCGCTGGACCAACTGGCAAGAGAAGGAAAACCATGTAACTAGTTTGGCATGCTAGCTCATGAGATGAATGAACAAGTAACAAAGGCTTGACAGTGACCTGGAGATATGCATGTAGACATTTACATGTCGCTTACATCTGCGATGCAATTTGTGCTCGACAAGAGTTCCCAAGCTTGGAGTGGGCATGGTCACCGGTGAAGACTGCTGTGAACACATATTTCAAGTTGTTGTCTGAATGCAGCATTAGAGGAATAATCACATGGTTGTCCGATCATTTTGTCACCCTGGTTTACAAGATGATATTTGAACAGGGCCCACCCTGCATGTCGAAGAAAACAATGGAGGAATTGATAGACATTTTTGATTGGTATGCCTCACCATCTGACACCTACAAATGAATGTTCAACGTGGAGAAGCCTCCGCCTGTTCTACTGAAGTTCACCTTGGACATACTCGTAGTGTAGGAAGTAGCATGTCACCTCTCAGTAGGATTGACAGCTAGACTGCACCAGTAGAAGAAGGCACCTTGGCCCGCTCTTCCGCTACAGATTGGGTTATATGAGATCCGAAGTATTAAGCAAGAAGATTTTGAAGCAGAACAAATGAAGTATCCATTCGACCTCTGATGTTACAATCCTTATGACCCACATTGCATTGTGAAAGATCACTGCATGAGAGTACAGCTCAACTGGATCCACGAGGCATTTCATTGGGCCGAGGAGGACACATGGAGATATTGCTACAGTTTCTCTAGACCCAATGAATAGGTCATCTTCGCAGGGGAATAGTTAGTGAAGAACATGAAGTAGCATTATGGAGAGCACCAACACCAGCACCATCAGTAGCGGCAAAGGCAAGCACACCAGTGCGCGACAAGGGCAAGAGGAATATTGTCGATCGCATGGAGGAAGAGCAAAGTTGCAAGTTTCGAGTAGACCCATTAATAGAGAAAGTAGCTATGGCCATAGAGGCAAAGAGGCACCACAACAACATGTGAATCATGCAGAGGCATAGGGATAAGAGAAGAATGGATGAACCAGAGAAGGAGTTGCATGAGCTAAGGGAGCAACTCCAGAAGGAACAAGAATTATGCAAACAGGAGAGGCAAGCGCAGCAGCAACAGGTATATCAAGAGGTGCAGCATGTGCAAACAGATGAAACAATGCTCGTATAGGTAGTGGATTCATCAAAATAGATAGCATCAGGCAGACAGGGTGAACCATCGTAGGAGCAAGACTTCGCTCATGAGATATAAAAAGCACTCAAAAATTTGGATGCAAACATGGAGTAGCAAGAGTTGGAACAAGACACCGACCTCCTGCCTCACTGCCAAGAGGTCGACTTACCCACTTCACTGCATCCAAATAATGAGAAAGTCTCGAGTGAACAAGGAGGCACTAAGATCCTTAGCGATCAGCCAGAAGGAGAGATGCACAACATCTCATTCGAAGAATCTCAAGATAGAGTTGTGTAGTCTCGCAGAGTGTCAACTCCTGAGGATCATACATCTCCTGCGCAAGTTGAGGAATGAGTGATCATGACTGATGTGCGTAAACATTGAGCAGCCTTGGCCGATGCAACCAGAGTGTATGACGAAGCCACTAGCTCAAGTGTCTACTTTCTGATAGGTGAGAATCAGTGAATGGCGAAGGAACTACATATAGCCAAGCAAGGACGAGAGTTGTTGATGACGTCCGCCCAAGTTGAACTGAGGAAGACAATACTAGATGAAGTATTGTCCATTGACATAGTTATGCAAACGTTGTTCTCTAAGTTTGGTACCGTGCATAAGGTATTCATCCGTCTTAACAAATGGTAGTAGTGATGTGTTAGAAGAGCACGTATCTTGATGAACTTGCATGTTGTTTTTGATGACATGACAACATGGACGATGAAATACAAGGGAGCCCCACTTCACTTGCCTAAGATGATGAGGGCCAATGCGGTTGAGCTGAAAGCATGTATCTGAAGTCAAATCCAAAACTATGGATAGCTCCCGCAACTCATCACTTAGCAGATAGGCTTCCCATGCATGAGTATTCAAGAGTATGGATGTTGTGGTGCACGCACATGTGATCCCATACATTGTGACTCTCACCCAAGCGAAGAAAAAGGCATGGTTCTAACTAGAGCTTAACTCCTACTTCAACAAATTGATGCACGTTGCCACCAACATAGACTTGCCCATTAGCACAGACATCATGCAAAAGTATGTTGCTGGTCCGGTCGCATTGAAGACAATGATGCGCATGCTTTCAGATGAGTTGGACAGAGGAGCTCGAGCAGTATGCTCGGATGCTATGGAGGTAAGAGTCAAGCTTAAGACAGATGTCACCAGGGAGAACATGGATGCCATCAAGGACTACCAATCTTAGCATCAATATGTTACTATCAATTAGCATGAGGATGTTGAGGACTTGGACTTCCATGGTTGTCTAAGTTAGTGTGATGTCTAGCATGGCTTGCTCAATCGATTTTGTTTCACATGGGTACATGTGCATTGTAATGTAATATCTTTTCAAGTGTAAGTCAAGTGTTGATAGTTGGATGTAACAGTCATAGAGTAGATGAAGTCTCATGAGGGTACTTGAACTGTCATAAAGGGGAATGTCAAGGGTCACCCAACCCTTTGCTCTAAATAGTCCCTCATAACTCATTGTATAGGCTTTTGGTCAGCCAAGCTTCCGATAATAGTATCTTGGAGAGAGCTTGGATAGTATTGTAACGAGCCTTGGCTTCTCCACTGCACAAAGCTAGTACATCTCTTTGGCAGAGCAGGCGATTGCAGTTGTAATGTTCACTATTGGGACTAGTGGTTGGACATGGAAGTATTGTATGACTGGAACTTACACTTATTTATATAATAAGAGCCATCGTGTTTCATGCATATGTTGCATTGTATTCTATCCTATCTGGTTTACTCTAAATGATATATGTATTGGTTTGCTTATGCATGCATGTATAGACTAGTATGTATAAGTATGTATGAATATTTCTTAAATGTGTTGTTGGTTTAACCATCACTATGGATTTCTCGCTAACTTTCCATCCATGTTGTGATGTATATTTTCTTGTTTGTTCCCTTCCAAGCTAAGTGTTATCATAAGTTTCCAAGGGGTGCACTCATCTCAACCCCCATTTCTTAGAACCTATCATGCACCTTCCTTGACTCGCTACAGTTGTCACATCCTTGCTACCAACAGAGTTATCTTACTTGCCTCTGTGCAAAATCACGGTCAAGGCATTACCGTATGACCCACTGCTGGGACACCTACACCAAACGGTCTGAGGTCTAACTGGGACTTCTTACTGGGGAGATCCCCTGACATGTTGGTAGGTCTAGCACCATCAACATTTATGGTGCTAGAAGGAGGGCTAGATGATAAGCTATGTCCTCTCATCCTATTTTGAACCTTTGCATATCTTTCATGGATTCTTGCACTCTTCTCCCTCCGCGATGTTTTTCGAATCATGAAGATGTCACCATCACGAGGGAGTTTTCCAATCACTTATCCACTTACACGTATGATGGTTAAGGAAAAGTGGTATGGCCTGAGTACTTACATGAATTTCTTTCCGTGCTTCATGAGGAAGATGGGTGTTTTGATGAATAGACTAGCTTGCTGCTTGCATACACACTTCGTGTATCTCCTCTTCGATGGTTGTGCAGCCTACTGGCTAATAGCATGCACTCACTTGAGCACTTTGGTGATGTCATTGAAGACACTTTCTATCATTTTGATCTATACCATCTTGACCAAAAACTATTACAATAATGGAAGGCCCCTCATGAATCAACTATGGAGTTTTGGCAGCACTTCCGTGACTTGCAGTTCAAGCTCTGAAGAGCTAGATGAAATTTCTCTATCTTTGGGACTGATTTGAGAATTGTGTTAAAAAATCTACGCATCCCAAGAAGAATTTTGAAATCAAGCCTCGCTCAATATTCTTCACTAATGGAGTTGCACAATCCTAGATGGATGCGATCACTATCACAAGTGATTGTCTGCCATTCCCTCATCAGAAAGCTCCACCGCTACAGAGTGATGTTGAAGATCATGCTCACACACCTATTCAGCTATCACATCCTCCAAACATCACTTCACTTAATTTTCGTGTAGATTTGGTTGTCAGTCCATCGATTTGTCACATGCATCTTGTTCCACAACCTCTGTCTTCACACTCAAATGTTCCTCCAAATGATACTGTCTTGTGTTCTTCAATTCCAGACTCTTCACTTGTTGTGAATGAGGAACAAGCCATTGACAGAGTCGGTGTTGCACAACATGCGTTGTCATTAATTAAGAGTATGAGTGGGAGATTGAGCATCAACACGCAGTGATGGATGACTCCCTTCTATCTGAGCCTCCTCCATTCTTTCCTGACATCTTTGGTGAACCTGACATCCATGATTTTGCATGTGTATCTTCATCCATAGATATGCCCATTGTTGATCACTCGCAGGACACACCAGATGTCAATCCATCATTCGACAATAGAGATGATAAGTTATTCATTGAAAATCCACTTGATCTTTCATCTGCCTTTTTTGGAAACACAGAGGATGAGTTTGTTCACTTTTCATCTACCCCTCTATTTGATTCATCTTATCATGAGGATGCCGATGAGACCATTGATTTTTCTGATCGTGGTGGTCGTGATCCATTTACTACCATATTTGATCATGATCATGACTCTATCATAGTTGATCTTTCGAAGCCACCAGTGTATGATGATCTATCTGATGATGAAGATGAAACACCCAAAGCTGTCGAGGCACTTCAGCCCGAGCTAATGGTTATGCCAGGCCCTCACTCTCTTGGGGTTACTTTCACTTCTGATCAGGAAATTGTTCAATCACCCAAGGTTCCTCATCACTCATGTATGCATTGAAGATCAATCTTACACACAGATCATGCTTCCTCCACTCTAGCTGCACGATCCTATCTCTCATGCATTGGAGGATTCTTACATTGCAATCATGTGTGCATGACGCAAGTTATCTTTGCTTCTTTCATTTTCTTACATGTCATAGTCAAGAGTGTTCTTATGATTCAAAGCTACAGGCGGTGTCACACAACACCGTTATAAGTCCACGAATTTCTTGTCATGCACTTGCACTCACTTATGTCCTGTGGGCACTTTGGAACATGAAGTGTGGTTGTCTTCATTGTTATATCTTCAATGCTTGCTCGTTCACACAACTGGGTTGCTCACAGACCAAGCCTTCACCAACATGGGTCAACAAATGTGCCAATGGCTACATTTGAAATATCGCTTCACATGATTAGGCCCATGCACCATTAGCTTAGGAGTAGGACTAGTGTTTTCTTCAATTGGTTAGCTTGAATTCTTGTTTGATTACTCGCTTTGTTTGTTTGTTTGCTTGCTTGCTTGTTTTGTTACTAGCTTTTCTTCCAGTTTTGCTTCTGCTCTTGCTTAGCTTTTTTGTTCATTGTTTGCTTGTTTTGTTCATAGAATAGTTTCACATGGAACCATGTATGACCCTTGAAGCAAGCTGGGTAAAGTACAACACGCGTTGTACACCTATCACTACTTGGTTATCTGCCATCTTGCCTCTGTATGAAGAGCTTGTTACTTTTAGTCCATGATACGTCGAACCAAAATACGTATTGTTGAAAGTGAACCTTGGTGAAAACACAATGCTTGTGCACTAACTAGTATCACCTAGTTTAGTTTAATAATATATATATATTAGTTTTTATAGATTTTTAATATTAATATAGATTTTAGGTTACACATAGATTTATGATTTTAATATTAATATATTTTTTAGTTTTTAGTTTTTAGATATTAATATTAATATTGTTTTTAGTTTAAAGTTTTTGGTTTATAGATATTAAATATATGATATTAATTTATAAAAATTAAATAAATGATATTAATTTATAAAAATATAAAAATTAAAATTAATTTTAGGTTTCATTATAAATCTTTCTTGCCGACCTGTGCTGTTCCTTTAAATATTCCTTCCCTCATGAGTATTTATTTCTTCCATCTCGCTCTTCTTTTATCATCTTTCTCTTTCCCTGATGATGGATCCCATTTGGGATTCGAAACGTTGGTGTAAAAATTCTATTACTGTGGATTCTCCAGACAAAAATTCAAAAAGATCAAACCACAGATCTCTGAAATCTAGTATCACCTACTCTAGTCAGTTGTTTTTGGGTCAACCCTTGTCAGCTCAGTCAAGTAGAGCAAGGTGAGGGGGAATGTTAGAAAAATATTATATATGACAGAGAAATGCAAGACATATAATATGTGGAAAAACACAAACACATAAAACCAAAGAGACACAGATATACGTGGTTCACCCAGTTTGGGTTACATCCACCCCAAATAGCCAGTCCTTCCTTTCTATTATCCAGCAAAATGAAGAGACACAACCTACAGTAGATCCGCTATAATATCCTCTATTTTCTCTCACAATCTCACCTCTCTGTTTCTCGCTCTGAGAATACACATCTGTTCAATAGCCTCAATACAATACCCCCATACAAGGAGAGGGGTTGCCTTCTAGGGCAGAAAACCCTAAACTAAACATAAATTCTATCATCAGATCATCCGCCTAATGAACGGCCCAGATTGACTAGAAATTATTATACTTTTTTAAGGCAATTTTATATCTGTTTTTAGCTTTGGGGGCACTGCCCCCGAAACCCCCATCGGGGGACCGCTAGCACCCAAAACCCCCATCCGGGGGGGGATGCCCCCCCCCCCCCCCCCCCCCCCCCGAGCCCTTGGTGGGGGGACAATTCCCCCCTGCACCCCACCGGATGGAGGGGTGTACAATCTTCCTGGGGTATACATCTGGTTGAAACAAAGACCTCTAAATTAGGATGATAATCATGCTCCACACCCAATAGGGAATACGTTAATATGCACATCCAAGGTATAATAAACTACTTCTCTGCTAGAAGAGCCTCTTCTGCTCTCAATAAGTCAGGATCCCTCTTCTGCCTATGAAATGAATAAATGTTATGCACAATTTAAGAAATGAAAAAATGAAAAGATGAAAAGTGAAAAAATCAAAATGAAAATGAATAAGGTGAAAGAAGAGAAAGGCTTCCTGTGTAGAGAGGTGACACAAGTAACTCCACCAGGATACTAACCAAGCTTGCTGGCAGCGGAGCCATGCTTGTGTTCCTATGTGACTCCCCTGGGGTACCATCCAGGCCTGATGGTGGCAGAGCAAAAGTAGAGATGAAACTAAGACGTTGATGACTATATTGCCTGTGCACCAATATACCCCTCAACCCCAACCGAAACAACTATGTTTCCTTGGCTTGGAATGTGTGTCAATCGACCAAGAGCTTGGTAGATGCTACATCTTATAATGAAGCTCGTGTGAAACCAAGATGAACTAAGAACTGAACAATACTTCCAGAGGTGTTAGACTTGCTTTTCACAAACAAGGTCCATTAAGAGAGCTAGAGTTCTACCAACCACCCTACAAAATTTAGCCTTTGCTTCATTTTAGAGCCTCCCTACCAACTTTCCACAACACCTTGTCTTACTTCATCAAGTACACAAGCTTCAGTGTTTTTCCTACACAAAGGTAGCCTATTGATCATAGCTTGATCCATTCCACTCACAGACTATTCATCTGGACATTGTTCAGCTATAGGCTGAGCAACTTCCCCAAGAAATTAAGCAATTCTAGATGGAAACTAGCCTTCCCTACAGAAATTGCATAATACTATCTGGCAGCCTGCTGGGCTCCAGAATTTCACAATTCTGCCAGTCAACCCTCACAGTCAAAATTGCGCAATTTTTACCAACAAGTTTGCTCAGCGTATAATTTGTGCAAATATGGGTAGCAGTTAGATACTCTACCCAGAAATTGCACAAAACTCCTGGGTAGCCAGCCCAGCTCCCAGCCAAAAATGTTCATTTCCTTCCTGCACTTGAGCAACTTCATGCATGAGCAGTTGGGTTGACCAGTTCCACACATGACCAAGGAAACTCTACTTGCATGCATGGCTTTCTTTTTCTGGAAATAGAAAAAGGCAACATGAAAAAGATATCCCATGATTCAAGGAGCTATTTTTAGCATCTGGAGGTTACATGCAAAAGTTGTTTTAGAAACTTTCCTCCAAGTGTTGCTTTTTCTTAGAATTGTGGCATGCACGTCATGAGCTCAAAACATATTTATTACACACATCAGAGCTCATTATTTCACATTGATCTTGGAGATCTGACATCCCACAGCACATCGAGGACTCTTCGACACATCCAACTCAGCTATTCATGGGTAAGTGGTCTCAACTTGTCTTTTTTAGCAGTTGTGTTGCTTTTTGTGTTTTCGCTTGTGTGAGTGTTGTTTGCTCAATTTCTTTGAATGCTTGCTTTCGTTTACATGCATACTAGCTTTTCCTAGCACTATTTCAGTTTTCATTGCTATCTCACTGTTGTCGTATGGATGAAATTGTTTTGCATGAAAGGTCGCCAGTTCGGCGACTCGCTTCACCCACATGGATGTTGATCCATTTGAATCTTTCATTCATGATTTCATGCACTATCAATCACTTCTGCTTTCACTTAGTGTCATCATGCATTCACTTTCATATTTTCTTTTAGTTTCCCATCGGCAAGTCTGGCCAACCTTGGCCTAGACTCTGCCTTCACTAAGACAACATTACACAATCTAGGGAGGGAAGGCTCTGCATTCCTCTCTAGAAATCCACATTTCTACCCAGGAACTATCCTCAAGGACTATTTTGAGCATTTCTAAGGGGCAGTGATTGTTTCTCCAGAAAATTGTGCAATGCAATCCCTAAGCTTGTAGTTACTCCCAACTAGAATTGCGCATTGCACAATCCCAACATCCAACAACCAATTTGGATTGACATTGCGCAAATCCAATAGACAGTCTAGCCTCCTAGATAGCGCAGACTTCCTTTTGCACAATCCTAGTAGCTATTCACCCAGTGTCCCAGAAGATATTGCACAATCTTGCCTATTAGTTCTGATGGCATGTGCTATGTCATTCCCCGAATTTGCTTTGGTTTTCGCTGACATATTTCCTGCCATGCAAGTTTCTTATCTCCAGATATTTCAGGTGTTCATCTGCCTCTTAGCATTACAATATCAATGGCCTACAAGATACTGGGATCAAATTACCCTAACGAAATTGCAACTGGAGTAGCAGTTGAATGGGTGTTTGCATGTCTACCGATCTATGAGGATACAAAGTTGTTTCTAGACAAGGACATCAAAATGAAGTTGCAAGAGGCCAATGAAGAATTTGTAGGACCTTTTGAGGAAGACCTCTAAGACCGTTGACTGTATGTGAACATTCAAAAGTCTGTATTGTACCGGATTGAATGCAGATATCCCGCATTCCCATCCTCAGACATGATACACTAGATTGTCTCTCACACTGATCTCAAGACGATTACCTTGGGCAGTGTTAGTGGGACGAAGCTTGCAACCATTTTGGTGTGAGATTATGATGAGATGTAATAGATGTAAGAGCTCATGACTGTCATGAAGACTCCCTTCATCTTACCAAACAGAAGTGCTAACTCCAGAGACATTCTGAAGAACTGGGTGAAGGAGTCGCTCGATTGAGGTTGACACCCAACCAAATCTACAAGACAAGGATATTGCGAGAGGCATATCAATACTTGGTCATATTTTCATGTCGAATGTATGTCCAAGAAAGCATATAAGCCTTCCCACAGAGTTGGGTGATTGCATTGGACCAACTAGCCAGAGAAGGAAAACCATGTAACTCATCGGCATGTTGGCTTATCCGCTGAAGGAACAAGTAACAAAGGCTCGACAGTCACCTGGAGGTATGCATGAAAACATTTACATGTCTGCCTACATCTGAGATGCAATCTGTGCCTGACATGAGTTCCCGGGCTTGGAGTGGGTAGGGGCACTAGTGGAGACTACTGTGAACACATATTTCAAGATTTTGTCTGAATGCAACTTCAGAGGAGTAATCACACGACTTTTGGATCAATTTTTTCACCCCAGTTTACAAGATGATATTCGTACAGGACCCACCCTGCATGTTGAAGGAAGCAATGGAGGCACTGATAGACATTTTTTATTGGTATGCCTCACTGTCTAGCACCTTCATCTGAATGTTTAGCACGAAGAAGCCTTCCCATGTTCTACTGAAGTTTTCCTTGGACATAATCATCATGCAGGAAGTATCATACCACATCTCGGTAGGATTGACAACTGGACTGCAGCGGTAGAAGAAGGCACCTTGGCCTCCTCTTTTGTTGTGGATTGGGTTATATGAGATCTAGAATATCAAGAAAGCGGACATCAAAGCATAATAGATGAACAAGTATCCATTAGACCTCCGAAGTTACAATCCGTATGAGCCACATTGCATTGTGAAGGATCACTGCACGAGAGTACAGTTCAACTGGATCCATGGGGCATTTCATTGGGCCGAGGAGGACTTGTGGTGATATTGCTACAGTTTCTCCAAACCCAATGAATAGGTCGGCTTCGTTGTGGAGTGATTAGTGAACCAAAATCAAGAAGCATCACAGAGAGCACTGGCAACACCAACAACAGTAGCAGTAGAGGCAAGCATACTAGTGCGCGACAAGGGCAAGAGGAAGATTTTCGTTTGCATGGATGAAGAGCAAAGCTGCAAGTTCTGAGTAGACCCATTAGTAGAGAAAATAGCTATGGCTATAGAGGCAAAGAGGCACTAGTGTAACATGTGAATCGCATAGAGGCAAAGGGTTAAGACAAGAATGGAAGAAGTAGAGAAGGAGTTGCATGAGCTAAGGGAGCAACTCTAGAAGGAACAAGAGTTGCAAACAGGAGAGGGAAGCAAAACAACAACAGGTATAGCAGGAGGCACAACATGTGAAAACAAATGAAACAATGCCCGTATAGGTAGTGGATTCATCAGAATAGCTAGTGTTAGGCAGACAGGGTGAACCATCACAAGAGCAAGACTTCGCTCAGGAGATATAATAAGCACTCCAAAAGTTGGATGCAAACATGGAGTAGCAAGAGTTGGAACAGGACACTGACCTCATGCCTCACCACCAAAATGTATTGTATTGTATGACTAGAACTTACACTTCTTTATATAATAACAGCCAGCAAGTCTCATGCATATGTTGTATTGTATTTTATGCTATCTAGTTTACTCTAAATGATATATGTATTGGTTTGCTTATGCATGCATCTATAGACTATTCTGTATAAGTATGTATGAATATTTTTGAAATGTGTTGTTGGTTTAACCATCACTTTGGACTGCTCGCTAACTTGCCTTCCATGTTGTGATGTATATTTGCTCGTCTATTCCCTTCCAAGCCGAGTGCTATCACGGGTTTCCAAGGGGTGCACCCATCTCAACCCCCATGTCTTAGAACCTCTCATGCACCTTCCTTGACTCACTGCAGTTGTCACACCCTTGCTACCAATAGAGTTATCTTACTTGCATCTGTGTGAAATCACAGTAAAGGCATTACCATATGACCCATTGCTGGAACTCCTACACCAAACAGTCTGAGGTCTAATTGGGACTTCTTACTCAGGAGATCTCCTGACATGTTGGCAGGTCCAGCACTGTCAACATTTATGCCACTAGAAGTAAGGTCAGATGACAAGCTATGTCCTTTCATCCTTTTTTGAACCTTTACATATCTTTCATGGATTCTTGCACTCTTCTCCCTCCACAATGTTTTTTGAATCATGAAACTGTCACCATCACAAGGGAGTTTTTCGATCACTTGTCCACTTACATGTATGATGGTCAAGGTGAAGTGGCCTGGCCTGAGTACTAACATGAATTTCTTCCCATGCTTCATTAGGAAGATGGGTGTTCTAATGAACAGGCCAGCTTGCTGCTTGCATACACACTTCACGAATCTCCACTTCGATGGCTGTCTAGCCTATCGGCTAACAATGTGCACTCACTTGAGCACTTCTGTGATCTCATTAAAGACACTTTCTATCATTTTGATCCAGACCATCTTGAGAAAAAATAGTTACAACAATGGAAGGCTCCACATCAATCGACTATGGATTTTTGGCAGCACTTCCGTGACTTGCAGTTTCAAGCTCCGAAGAGCTAGATGAAATTTCTCTATATTTGGGACTGATTCAAGTATTGTGTTAAGAAATCTACTCATCCTAAGAAGAAGTTTGAAATCAAGCCTCGCTCAACATTCTTCAGTGATGGAGCTGCGCAATCCTTGACAGATGCAGTCACTGCCACTAGTGATTATCTACCATCCCCTCATGAAATAGCTCCACCACTGCAGAGTGATGTTGAGGATCATGCTCACACACTTGTTCAACTATCACATCCTCCCAATATCACTTTGCTTAATTTTTGCACAGATTTTGTTGTGAGTCCATCGAGTTTTCACATGAATCTTGTTCCACAACCTCTGTCTTCACACTCATCTATTCCTCCAGATGATACTGTCTTGTGTTCTTCAATTCCGGACTCTTCACTTATTGTGAATGAGGAACAAGCCATTGATGGAGTTGGTGTTGCACAACATGCATTTTCATTCATGAAGAGTATGAGTGGGAGCTTGAGCATCAACACTCGGCAAAGGATGACTCCCTTCCGTCCGAGCCTACTCCATTATTACCTGAGATCTTTGGTGAACCTGCCATCCATGATTTCACATGTGTATCTTCATCCATAGATGTACCCATTATTAATCACTCGCAGGACACACCAGATGTCAATCCATCATTCAAAAATGGAGAGGATAAGTTATTCATTGAAAATCCACTTGATCTTTCATCTGCCCTTTTCAGAAACATAGAGGATGAGTTTGTTCGCTTTTCATCTGCCCCTCTGTTTGATTCATCTAATCATGAGGATGTCGAAGAGCTCATTGATTTTTTTGATCATGGTGGTCGTGATCCATTTACTACCATATTTTATCATGATCATGACTCTATCTCAGTTGATCTTTCGAAGCCACTAGTATATGACGATCTATCTGATGATGAAGAATGAAACACTGAAGACTGTAGATGCACTTAAACTTGAGCTAATGGTTATGTCAGTCCCTTGCTCTCTTGGCATTAGTCTCACTTCAGATCAAGAAATTGTTCAATCACCCAAGGCTCCTCATCAATCATCTGTATGCATTGAAGATCAATCTTACACACATATCATGCTTCCTCCACTCAAACTGCATAATCTTATCACTTATGCATTAGAGGAGTCTTACATTGAAATCACGTGCGCATGATGAAAGTTATATTTGTTTCTTTCGTTTGCTTACATGTCACAATCAAGAGTGTTCTTATGCTTCAAAGCTGAATGCGGTGTCACACAGCACCATTATAAGTGCACAAACCTCTTGTCATGCACTTGCAGTCACTTATGTCCTGTGGGCACTCTGAAACACGAAGTGTGGTTGTCTTCATTTTTATATCCTTCTTGCTTTTTGGTTCACACGATTGGGTTTCCCATGGACCAAGACTTCACCAACATGGGTCAACCAATATGCCAGTCACTGCATTAGAAATATCACTTCACGTGATCAAGCCCATGCACTTTTAGTTGAGGAGTAGGACTAGTGTTTTCTTCAGTTGGTTTTCTTGCATGCTTGTTTACTTACTCGTTGCGTTTGTCTATTTGTTTACATGTTTGTTTGCTTACTAGATTTTATTTCACTTTTTCTTCTGCTCTTGCTTTGTTTTTTCTCCATTGTTTTCTTGTTTTGTTCGTAGGATAGTTTCGCATGAAACCACGTATGACCCTTGAAACAAGTTGGGTAAAGTACAAGAGGCCTCGTATAACTATCACTACTTGGTTATCCATTATCTTTCCTCTGTATGAAGAGCTTGTTACGTTTCATCCATGATAGATTGAAGGAAAATACGTACTATTGAAAGTGAACCTTGGTGAAAACACAACGCTTTCACACTAACTAGTATCACCTACTCTAGTTGGTTGTTTTCGGGTTAACCCTTGTCAGCTTAGTCTAGTAGAGCAAGGTGAGGGGGACAACCTTAATAGGCACGTCAGAGCTATAATAAAATACTTCTCTGCTGGAACAACCTCTTCTGCTCTCAATAAGTCACGATCCCTCTTCTGCCTATGAAATGATTAAGTGTTATGCACAGTTTAAAAAATGAAAAAATGAAAAAATGAAAAGTGAAAAAATTCAAACTAAAAATGAATAAGGCGAAAGAAGCGAAAGGCTTATTGTTCAGAGAGGTGATGCAAGTAACTCTGCCGGGGTACTGACCAAGCTCGCTGGTAGCAGAGCTATGCTTGTGTTCCTATGTGACTCCGCTGGGGTACTGTCGTGGCCTGCTAGTAGTGAAGCAACACCAGAGACGAAGCTAAGACTCTGATGACTATACTGCTTATGCACCAATATACCCCTCAAACCCAATCAAAACAATTGTATTTCCTTGGGTTGGAATGTGTGTCAATCAAATAAGAGCTTGGCAGATGCTACATCTTACAATGAATCTAGTGTGAAACCAAGACAAACTGAGAAATGAACAATACGTCTAGAGGTGTTAGACTTGCTTTTTATGAACAAGGTTCATTCAAAGAGCTAGATTTCTACCAGTGTGTCACCAAGTGTTGTAGTGCTACAACCACCCTCCAAAATTTTTCCTTAGCTCCATTTTGGGGCCTCCCTACAACATTTCCACAGTACCTTGTATTGCTTCATCAAGTACACAAGCTTCAGTGTTTTTCCTGCATAAAGGTAGCCTGTCGATCACATATTGATGCATTCCCCTCACAAACTGTTCATCTAGACTTGGTCCAGCTACAAGTTTGAGCAACTCCCCTGAGAAATTACGCAATTCTGGAGGGAAACTAGCCTTCCCTCCAAAAATTACGTAATATTATATGGCAACCTGGTGGGCTCCAGAATTCACAATTCTGCTAGTCAACCCTCATAGTGAAAATTGCACAATTTTCCCCAAGAGGTCTGCTCAGCCTAGAATTTGTGCAAATATGTGTACTAGTTAGCTACTCTACCCATAAATTATGCAAAACTCCTGGGCAACCATCCTAGCTTCCAGCCAGAAATGTGAATTTCCTTCTAGTAGTTGAGAAGCTCCATGCATGAGCAGTTGGGTTGACTAGTTCCACCCGGAACCAAGGAAACTTGACTTGCATGCATGGATTTCTTTTTCCTAAAATAGAGAAAGGAAACATGCAAAAGGCATCCCATGATTCAAGGAGCTATTTTTAGCATCTAGAGGTTACATGCAAAAGTTGTTTTAGAAACTTTCCTCCAAGTGTCGCTTTTTCCTATATTTGTGGCATGCACATCATGAGCTCAAAACTTATTTATTCAATGCATCAGAGCTCATTCTTTCACATCAATCTTGGAGCTTTGACATCCCACAGTAGATCGAGGACTCTTCGACACATCCAACTCAACTATTCATGGGAAAGTGGCCTCAACTTGTCTTTTTTAGCATTTGTGTCGCTTTTTGTGTTTTCGCTTGTGTGAGTGTTTTTTTCTCAATTTCTTTTAATGCTTTTTGTCATTTACATGCATACTAGCGTGTCCTAGTACTGTTTCAATTTTCATTGCTATCTCACTATTTTCACATCCATGAAACTGTTTTACACAAACAGTCATCGATTCGGCAACTCTCTTCACCCACATGCATGTTGATCCATTTATTGAATATTTCATTCATGTTTGCATGCACTATCAGTCACTTCTAATTTCACTTAGTGTCTCCATGCATTAACTTTCATATTTTCTTTCATTTTCCCATCGACGAGTCTGGCTAACCTTGGCCCGAACTCTGCCTTCACCGAGACAGCATTACACAATCTAGGGAAGGCAGGCTCTACCTTCCTCTCCAGAAATGTGCATTTCTACCCAAGCACTGTCCTTCAGGACTATTTTGGGCATTTCTGAGGGATAGTGACTGTTGCCCCAGAAAATTGCTCAATGTCGTCCCTGAGCCTGCATTCACTCCCAGCTGGAATTCTGCATTGCATAATCCCAGCAGCCAGCAGCCAGTATGGATTGTGCATTGCGAAAATCCAACAGCCATTCTAACCTCCCAAACATCCCAAACTTCCTTTTTCGTAGTTCTGGCAGCCAACCACTGAGGCTCCTAGAAGATATTGCGCAATCTTGCCTATCAGTTCCTTTGTTATGTGCTATGTAATTCCCCGAATTTGCTTTGGCTTTTGCTGACAAATTTCTTGCCATGCATGTTTCTTATCTCCAGATCTTTCAGATGATCATCTGCCTCTTAGCAGTACAATATCAATGGCCGCTAAGAGAGTGGGATCAAATGACACTGATGAAAATACAACTAGAGAATCAGTTGAACGGGTGTTCCCATGTCTACCGATCTATGAAGATACAAAGTTGTTTCTAGACAAGGACATGAAAATGAAGTGGCAAGAGGTCAATGAAGCATTTGTAGGAACTTTTGAGGAAGACCTCAAAGACTTTCAGGTGTATGTGAACATTCACAATTCCGGCTTGTACCGGATTACATGCAGATATCCCACATTCCCATGCATGAACATGATACACGGGATCATCTCTCACACTAATCTCAAGACGATGACCTTCAGCAGTGTTAGTGGGACAAAGCTTGCAACCTTTTGGGCATGATATTATGATGTGTTGTATCAAATGTCAGAGCCCGTGACTATCATGAAGACTCCCTTCAAATTACCCAATAGCAGTGCTAACTCCAAAGACATTCTGAATAATTGGGTAAGGGAAACAACTCGATTCAGGTTGACACCCAACCAAATCTACAAGACAAAGTTATTTTGGAAGGTGTATCAATACTTGGTCATATTTTCATGTCGACTATATGGCCAAGAATGAATGGAAATATTCCCATAGAGTTGGGTGATCGCGTTGGACCAACTTGCCAGAGAAGGAAAACCAGGTAACTCGCCCGACATGTTGGCTCATCTGCTGAAGGAATAGGTAACAAAGGCTCGACAGTCACTCGGAGGTATGCATGCAGATATTTACTTGTCCGCCTACATCTTAGATGCAATCTGTGCCTGACAGGAGTTCCCAGGCTTGTAGTGGGCATGGTCAACAATGGAGACTACTGTGAACACATATTTCAGGGTGTTGTCTAAATGAAACTTTAGAGGAGTAATCATACGGCTGTCCGATCATTTTTTCACCTCTGTTTACAAGATGATATTCGAATAGGATCCACCCTTCATGTCGAAGGAAGCAATCGAGGCAAGGATAGACATTATTAATTGGTATGCCTCACCATCTAGCACCTTCATGTGAATGTTTAGCACAGAGAAGCCTCTGCATGTTCTACTGAAGTTCGCCTTGGACATACTCATCATGCAGGAAGTAGCATATCAAATCTCTACAAGATTGACAGCTAGACTGTACTGGTAGAAGAAGGAATCTTGGCCCGCTCTTCCATTACGGATTGGGCTATATGAGATCCAGAGTATCAAGAAAGAGGATGATGAAGCATAACACATGAAGAAGTATCCATTCGACCTACGAACTTACAATCCGTATGACCCACATTTCATTGTGGAGAATCATTGCACGAGAGTACAGTTCAACTAGATCCATGTGGCATTTCATTGGGCCGAGGAGGACCCATGGAGATATTGCTACAATTTCTCCAAACCCAATGAACAAGTTGACTTCGTTGTGGAGTGGTTAGTGAAGCAACATCAAGAAACATCATGGAGAGCACAAGCACCAACACCAACAGTAGCAGTAGAGGGAAGCATAATAACGCACGACAAGAGCAAAAGGAAGATTGTTGATCACATGAACGAAGAGAAAATATGCAAGTTTCGAGCAGACGCATTATTAGAGAAAGTAACTATGGCTATAGAGGCAAAGAGGTACTAGCGCGACAAGAAAAACGCGTAGAGGTAGAGGGATAAGAGAAGAATGGAAGAAGCAGAGAAGGAGTTGCATGAGCTAAGGGAGCAACTTCGGAAGGAACAAGAGCTGCGCCAAAAGGAGAGGGAAGTGTAGCAGCAGTAGCTACAGCAGGGGACGCAACATGTGCAAACAGATGAAACAATGCCCGTACAAGTAGTGGATCCATCAGAACATCTAGCATCAGGCAGATAGGGTGAACCATCGCAGGAGCAAGACTTTGCTCATGAGATGGAACAAGCACTCCAACAGTTGGATGTGGACATTGAGTAGCAAGAGTTGGAACAGGACACTGACCTCATGCCTCACCACCAAGAGGTCGACTTACCTACTTCACCACATCCAAATGATGAGCAAGTCTCAAGTGACCAAGGAGGCACTTAGATCCTTGGTGATTAGCTAGAAGGAGAAATACACAACATCTCATTCGATGTATCTCAACATAGAGTTGTGCAATCTCGTAGAGTCTCAACTCTTGAGGATCATACATCTCTTGCGCAAGTTAAGGAATAAGTGATCATGAATGATGTCACAAACATCAAACAACATTGGTTGATGCAACCAGAGTGTATGCTGAAGCCACTAGCTCAAGTGTTCGCTTTCTGATAGCTGAGAATGAGGAGGAGAGTTGCTAACAGCATCACCCGATCTGAATGGAAGAAGGAAATACTAGATGAAGTATTTTCCCTTGAGACAGTTATATGATCGTTGTACTCTAAGTTTGGTACCATGCATAAGGCAGTCGTCCATCTCAACGGATGGCACCAATGATGTGCTAGAAGAGCACATATCTTGACAAACTTACATGTTGTTGTTGACGACATGAAAACATGGATGATGAAATACAAGGGAGCCCCACATCACTTTCCTAAGATGATGAGGGCCAACACGGTTTAGCTGAAAGCACGTATCCAGAGTCAAATCGAAAACTATGAAAAGCTTCTGCATCTCATCACTAGCATACAAGCTTCCCATGGATGAGTATTCAAGAGTATGGACGTTGTGGTGCACACACATGTGCTCCCATCTATTGGGACTCTCACCCGAGCGAAGACAAAGGCACAAGCCCGACTAGAGCTTAACTTGTACTTTTATGAATTGATGCACATTGCCACCAGCCCAAACTTGCCCATCAGCACAGACATCATGCACAAGTATGTTGTTGGTCGGCCGCATTAAAGAAAATTATGCGCGTGCTTTCAGACGAGTTGGATAGAGGATCCCGAGCAGTGTACCTAGATGCTACAGAGGCAAGAGTCAGGTTTCAGACAAATGTCACCGCGGAGCACACAGACACCATCAAGGTCTACCGATCTTAGCATTAGTATGTTACTATCGATCAATATGAGGATGTTGAGGAGTTGGACTTCCATGGTTGTCGAAGTCAGAGTGATGTCTAGTATGGCTACCTCAAGCAACTTTTTTTCAAATGGATACATGTGCATTGTAATGTAATGTCTTGTCTAGTGTAAGTCAAGCGTTAATAGTTGGATGTAACAGTCATAGAGTAGATGAAGAGTCGCGAGGGTAGTTGAACTGTCACAAAGGAGAATGTCAAGGGTCACCCCACCCTTTGCTATAAATAGTCCTTCATAACTCATTGTATAGGATTTTGGTCAACCAAGCTTTCGATAAGACTATCTTCGAGAGAGCTTGGACAATATTGCAACAAGCCTTGGCTTCCTCACTATGCAGAACTAGTACATCTCTTTAGAGGAGTAGGTAGTTGTGGCTGTAATGTTCTGCTATCGAGACTAGTTGTTGGACATGGATGTATTTTATGACTGTAACTTACACTTATTTATATAATAAGAGCTAGCACATTTCATTCATGCATATGTTGTATTGTATTCTATGCTATCTGGTTTACTCTAAATGATATATGTATTGGTTTGATTATGCATGCATGTATAGACTATTATGTATAAGTATGTATGAATCTTTCTAAAATGTGTTGTTGTTTTAACCATCACTTTGGATTCCTAGCTAACTTTCCTTCCATGTTGTGATGTATCTTTGCTTGTGTGTTCCCTTCCAAGATGAGTGTTATTACAGGTTTCCAAGGGGCGCACTCATCTGAACCCCCATGTGTTAAAACCTCTCATGCACCTTCCTTGACTCACTATAGTTGTCACACCCTTGCTACCAATAGAGTTATCTTACTTGCTTTTGTGCGAAATCGTGGTCAAGGCATTACTGTACGACCCACTGTTGGGACTCCTACACCGAACAGTCCAAGGTCTAATTGGGACTTCTTATCGGGGAGATCCCCTTACATGTTGGCAAGTCCAGCACTATCAACACAAGTCTTACGAAAATATTGCATAGCGATAGAAATTTCAATAGTTCCACCTTAGGAATTGTAGATGTTGTAGTAATTTTATTTAAGAAGACATTTTAATTCATTTCTCTTATACTACCTCACCCTAATTTAGATAGAGGAAGATGTCCTTCAAGTGTAGGAGTACTTCCAATGTAGTCATATGCATAACAAAATTCTAAATAGACTCACACTTATTTTTAAAGAATAAACTTCAACACATATAGAGTATGAGAAACCAACTGCTTTTTTAGATATTGTATCTAGATCTGTAAAATAATGAGGGAATAAGGTCTGTTAATGAAACTAGGCTTCAATGGGATCAACATATTTATGATTCTCCAACTCCTACAAATCTTCCATAACTTGATAAACACTTTCTTGGAGGCATAAGGGATCAGGAGAATGACAAAAGAAAAACCCCTCAAGTTCGAGCTCAAATATTTTCTTTTCATATTGATAAGAATGTTTAAGGGAAATTCTAGGGTTTTGAGCTTCAACAAAAGTTTCAGAGTAGGTTCCAATTATAGATTGATCCTTTAACGGTCTTTGAATTAGATCTTCCTGAGGTGAATGTTTTGTAGTGATAGGGGATGTTTCCAAAATCAACCCTTCCCCCAACCTCAAAGATATATCATTTCATTCAGTAGGGGAATCAATGAGAATAACATGTGTTTTAAATTGTTGTGCAACCTCCTTGTTTGAAATATGGTTAGGTCTAGGTTTACGGTTTAAATTAAGGTGTGGACTGGGGTTAACTTTAGGGTGTGAATTACGGTGCAAACTAAGGTTAGGTTTAGGATCTGATTTAGAGTATTGATTATTGTTAGGTCTAAGATTTGTATTGGGGTTTAAATTAGTGTGTGGACTAGAGTTAATTCTATGAATTGAGATAAGGTAAGGTTGCACAGGTAACTATGACCATAGAGGATGACTTGGTAGTACATTGGATGAAAATTGCAATTGTTGTTGTTGATTTTGCATGACATATTTTCCTAAGGAAAATGCCCCAAACCATTCTTGAGGACATGGGAATATCTAGCTCAAAGAAGAGGGCCAAGGTGGGGGCCATTGTGGCCATGAAGTAGGGTATTCAGTTGGAGGAGGACTAGATTCTTTCCATGAAATAGCATGATTATAAACCTATTAAGGAACCTGTTGATGATAATAAGTATTAATCCAAATATTAAATGATAATGGGTTTCAGGTTATACTTCATGGTTGATACGATTCCTTACTTGATTTCTTGAGTACCTCTAACAACCCTGGTACTGATGGGAAATTTTATGTTGAATGACCCTCCTTGGAAAATTTGTAAACTTTCATACCACTAAGTGGGAAATTTCTGAGGAAGTGCTTCTTTCTACAGTTGGTGCAAAATATCAAGAGTGGTTCTTCAATTGTATCCTTCTTCCACTCTTCCTACAGATCATCCACTTGTGAAATAAGAGAAAAAATAACATGATTTTTAAAAGTTTCAAGAAAATTATTTATTTCTACACTCATAAGTTCGTCTTTGGATCATTTGTATATCTTTGCAACAACATCAAAACTCCACATTGAAATATTCCTCAAAATATAATATTTATGTTCAGTAAGAAATTTGGTATATTTTGTGAGCACAGGGGAATGTATATAGATACGAGAGTTTCTTACACCACCTTAAAAATGAAATCCTTTAAAACAAATGTGCAGGAAAGAAACAAATTTAAAGAACAAAAACTAGGAAGAGGAACTGGGTTAAGAGAAAACCAAACTGCAACATGCCACCTAGGTCAATCCCCAAAGTGTCTCTCCGACAATGGCACAAAAATGTAGGGTGTAGTATATGGTGGATTAGTGAACCTAAATTAAATTTCAATCTAGGGTTTGCGGGTTTCAAGATGCAACATTGGAAATGCCAGAGAGAGACTTCAACAACCTACAAAACAAAACCCTAGTTTGTCTAGAAAATGCTCACACATTGAATTCCTACACTTGTTCTAATCCCTACTTCAATCCCTCACTCAAAATAAATCTTTAGAAGTTAAATCATAAACACTCATTATATAGTCTACCAACAATTATAAGAAAACCCTAGTTATTGGTAATTGAAATAGAAATAAACCCTTACTAGCAACAAACCTTAACTATTAATCACCCCGAAAACATGAACATCAACCAAGCGACTATAAATATTTTCTTAAAATTAAGAAATTGAAGATCTACTAATGAAAAACAAGACACTTAAATCAAAATGAAACCTCTATTCAAGTTCATACACTAAATCCTCATTCCTTTGAACTCTATGTGTAACCAACAAAATCAAAATCAATCCACCCTGTTTGTAAACAAGAAGCTGAAAGTATGACTCAAATCTTCCTTTAATACTATAAATGAAATGAGTTGAATTGAAAATAAAATCTTTTACTATGTGTACAAGCAAAATAAAACTCACTTCAAGCTATTGCTTTCTTCAACCTTAAAACACACTTCAACAAGCAATCTATTCAAATAAACTTAAGAATCGGAACCTACAGTGACCATATTCATTCAAAAGAAATTGAATCATCCTTTACCAAACCGATGGTAAACTATAAAAAAAAAATCACATGGAGCAATATTATTCTTTCAATTCCTATTCCTACACTATCAGTGCAGGATCTCACAAATAAAGGTTACTTGTTGAAATATCTAAGTGCACAAGTCAAATCATGTATACTAACCAAAGAAAAGATTTTTAAGAGATTAAATAACCAAGTCAAATGAACATACCCTCTTTTAATGTAAATCAACCATGGACCAAGTATTACTATAGATTTAAACTGTTTTAAATGAAATTCCAATTCACTTTTTAGTCTTAGGGTTATTTTTTTTGTAGTGAGCTTCAAATTGAGTTTTAATCAAAATTGTTGGCATACTTCAAGATTTTGAAGGCCTTATTATGTAGTTTATAAACCATGATTTCAATAAAAGAAAAAAGGTTTCTCATGCTTGACATGGATTAATAGATTCAAATGGTAGAAGAGGATCTATAAGATTGGGTAAGAATTCCACCGTAATGTCAATAACTATCTTCAGAAGTTACAACTCTTGTTCACATAACCATACATGATCTAGTATGCTTGTTATGTTTTATGTAAACCAAAGAATATCATAAAGTGCCACATAGTTAAAGAAATGCATTACTTGAAAGGATTCTAAATCTGTTAACCCAAGTCTTTCCAGATATGAATGTTGAAACAATCACACATCAAAGTTCCATACATATAGAAAGAAAACATAGTATAATAAAGGCATTTACAGATCTATCAAACCATGAAAACATTCCACTCATAACACACCACTGCTTTAATAAAATATAGACCCAAATGGAATATCTATAAATCACACAAAAAAGATATATGACAAGAGGGATGTTGACCTAGTCTAGTGGGCCCTACCAGTCTAGTTGTCACCCTATTTAAAAATATTAAATTATAGAGAAGAAATTAATCACGAAATACACAAGTAAGAAGAGGAACCTAGAATTAAAAGTTTTGTATTAAAAAATTCAGTCTTTTACATCAATAGCTCTCATGGTCCAAACTAGCAATGTGAATTTAGAATAACATCCTTCCTTCACATAAGGCGTGGTTGGGATTTTTATGAAGGTTGTAAGATGTATTTTGGCTCTAACAACCCAATTTTTCAATTTTGGAAAATTATGCATTTTTAACAAATTGGCCCCAAAAATTCTTTTGTATCTTCCTAACCATCGAAAATTTTGGAAAATTATTCATAGGGAGCCTAATTTGTCATGTTTTCAACCATCAAATTTCTTGGAATTTTTTATTCAACTCTACTACCTCGAAAATCATTCATGAAGTTGATTGTTTGGATAATTTTACAAATTTGGGTTTAACATGATTTTTTACAAATCTTCCAAAAAGAACACTTTGGATCTCCCAAACCATGATGAATTTTGGAAAAACGTTCAAAGTGAGTGTAATTTTCCATAGTTTGATTAAAAATCATTTTTTCTAATTTTGAGATTCACCCTCATCTGCACATAAATCGAGGAGAAATTTGGAAGTTTGAAAATTGTGCAAATTTTTGGGTTGATTTGTCAATTTTCTTTTAGAAATGCATACGTGTGACCTGGGTGTAGTCTAACTCATGTGGAGGTGTTACAACATCACTATTTACCAAAAACATCCTGGGGTTTCCCCAAAAGTGTGTCAGTCTATCAAAGCCCCAAATCGGTGCGGGGAGGAACCCTATACTGGTGTAGGCAAAATGAAAGATTTAGTGAATCACCATAAATGAGGGAAAGTGCATTCTATCGAGACAAAATATTCAAAATTATATTTTACAAGTGTAATTGACAACCCATGTGGTACTTTTCAATGATCAAATTAACGTACATGTCCATTCCTTCAGTGCGGGAGCTCTTATGCATAGTGCAGGTGTTGGCTTTGTCGGCATTGACCCAAGTTCAACGTTAGTTAGCCAAACAAATCCCTACACTACTGGCCCTTTTGGCATCGGCCCATGGAGCGTGGACCGAAGTCTCACCTGAAGTAGTATGGGAGGATGTTGGAACCAAGTTTCCACACCCTAAGATGGTTGTCATGTCAATTTATACCCTCTGCCCCTATTTTCGCGTAGGTTGCTAAGCCTTAGGAATTTGTCAATCTACCCTTTATTCTACCCCTTAGTACCTCCACAAAGGTGTACGATTGACCTTCGTGCAACCCTAATGCGTGGTCCGGGTACTTTCGCGTAGCTATGACAATGTATTGTGTAGGTTCCCAACTTATCCAAAGTGTTTTAATTATCTTACTATTCAATCACAGTTAGCGCCACGTAATCTGATATGCTTACTTGCATTCAATTAACCGATACAATCACATATATACATGCATCAAATAAACATTGTAAATTAAACCCAAAATGCAATATAATCAGATGCATTAATAGGAACTAAATACACAATAATTGTAGAATACTTCTCTTTATTGATATCTTCCAATTTAATACAGACTCTATGTGCCCTGCACACATAGCTGTAGGGGTCTATGCACTCAGCTACAGACTTCCACCATAGGCCTCTGCACACTCAGTTGCAAAGCCTCTACCTACACTAATACCCAAGACCACTTAGACTTCTCTACTCTACTTCACTACTTTTTTCCTTTCTTTTCCTTCTTCACTACTTAGATCTTACTTACTTAGCTCATTTTTATATAATCCCATGGTCCACGGGCCATGGGTCGATCTTTACAGTCGACTTTAGACTTTACAAAATAAGGGTGGAGAACCCTTTATGACTCTTGACGCCTTCACGCTCCGTGACCACAAAATGCGGAGACTTTACAACATTATTACAAAAATTGTCCCAAAAGATGGGCTTTTAGCCCCGAAACTTCCCTTGGGGGAACCTGTTCCCAACAAGCCATTAACACAAACATGGTGACT